>KE372294.1:136220-150105 GCA_000418225.1 Zizania latifolia
TCCAATCTTCATCACCCGGTTGACAAGCACTCATCACCTCATGGTTCATACCATGACTCCTCATTGGTAGGTGCAGCTATTGGAAGCATCAATACTTAATTTTCTAAGGGAAACTATTCTAACATGGTAACGATGCCTACCGCACACGGAACATGAAAGAATAGTATGACAGGAACATAAGTAAACATTACAGGCAATCATATTAACTGTGACATAGTATGGCCCTCTCGCATGGTGATCTCTTCGCCATGGTTCCTGTCCTTCGGGACATCACGCTTCAGGCCTCCATAAACTTGTATCAGTCTATTACATCTAATAGCACTATACTAATAACATGAGGAGAAGCATCACATGTCGACGCGCAGGTCGTACAATATTTGAACAGCCTTGGGCTGCAATTAACCATGACACGCAGGCCATAAAAATTATATGCTTGTATCTTAGACATTGTAAGGCCATACCAGTCACAGCATTCTCTATAAAAACAAGTTAGACGTAGAATCTACACGTGACTCGACAAGACCCAAAACTACTAGCTCAAAGGCCTAGAACTTTCGGTCGAAGGGTTCGGAACTTCTGGATTAGGGCCGGAACTTTCGAAATCAACCTTCTGACTCAAATTTATTTTGGCCTGGAACTTCCAGGTCATACCCAGAACTTCCAAAAATAACCTTCTGTATGGAATTTATTTCTGTCCGGAACTTCCGGTCCAACCGGAACTTCCAAAAATAACATTCTGTATCGAAGTTTATTTTGGCCCAGAACTTCCGGGTCACACCCAGAACTTCTGAAAATCCGACGAAAAATAATAGATCTAATCTATTTCCACCACATATAACCTATATGTGGTCGATCCAGATCGAACTCTACCCACGTAGGCTCTGATACCACTGTTGGGTTATAGGGAGACTACGCTAGCGCTTAATTTCAAAAATTTACCCCGTTAGCCCAGGAACCATGCGTGTAATGGGATCATGGATCATTACCTTAAGCCACGAGACGCGCTTGGGCAGTAGAAGTAGAGTCAATGAAGCACGTTCTCGATCGGCCTCTCCCGGCTCTGTTCGTTCATCAGCGATCCGACGATGAATACGACGCGATCCTACGATTCGGCGAACTCCACGGAAGGAAGACAAGCATCACTGTTGGAGTAGTGCCTCTACGGTATCCACACGTCCGGGGACAGGATCACCTCGCGTCGGCGTGCTAGCACCACTAGCGAGATCTGGGAGATCGATCACAACGATTGCAATCCGGGAGAGAGGAGAGGTGGCGGCTAGGGTTAGACACCAGAAGCAACAGTAGCCTTTTCGTGCTAGCCCCTCCTCTCCTTATATAGTGCCCTCTCGTGGGCCTTTAATCAGTATTAAAGCCTAACAGATCTAATCTGTTCGTTTGGACCCGAAACTTTCGGTTCATCCAGAATCTAGTTTTTCAGGCTGCCCGGAACTTTCAGCTCCTTCAGAAACTGAAACTGGGCTGGGCTAGAACTTCCCGTCTAACCTGAACTTCCGGATGCACCAGAACCCCGAAAATCCGGCCTCATGCCAGAACTTTTGGTTTCCCTAGAATTCTATTGGGCATATTTCCATAAAAAACTTGATGGCAGGGATTGAATAATCAAGTCAGTAGCTAACTCTTGGCTAACGAAAAAACCAAGCTTTTTTTAGACCCTCAATATAGCCTATCATTTTGATGACATGGGTACTAACGTGATTCTCTTTAGCAAGCCTACACGCAGACAAGAACTTTGAGGTATTGAACCTCTCGACCCTCGCTTGGTTCTCAAACATGCGACGCAGACCCACAATAGTATTGTAAGCGTCTGTGTTATCATATTGCTTATAAAGCTTAGGGGACATTGTGGCAAGCATGAGACAACTTACATCCAGGATATCATTAGTGTGCTTCTCATATGCATGCTGTGCAGCCACAGTAGCATTGTTAGGCAAGTCATCAGGGTAGGAACTTTCAAGAACATACTCTTTTCATTCTTGTTTGAGAACAATTTTGAAATTTCTATACTAATCCACAAAGTTTGTTCCATTAAGATTTTCTTTCTAAAGGATAGATCGCAAATTAAATGAACTAAACGTGGTAGAAGCTAACATGATCTACAACATAAGATATATAAAGTTTAGCACCTATGTTTATGTTAATCTTTTATTAAACTGTTTAACAAAAAATTCTCCTACTATGCTTTTGGAAACTAAAAACCTCCCTCTAAGTTACATAGCGGGGCAAGATCCTCATTTCACTAATCCCTAGTGAGCTTTGACATCACTGCTAGAAATTAATGACATGGTGTAAGCAACACCTTGCTAATCACATCTCTATGTGAGTCCTGTTTATTGAGTTAGCATCACCATGCTCCTGCCCAACCTTATGCCTCAAGGTCTAAAACTGTTTTGATAAACTTATTAAGCTAACCAAAAGCTTCCGCATATAGATGTCTAGCATCTATCCCGACTAGCAGTGATAATTACCGGCACTCTGTTTTGGCAGACCCACCAAATAATGATCACCACCATGTTATGTGTAGCAATTGGAAAGGCATAAACACTTAATTTTTCATGAGGGGTTCTATCCTACCATGGCAACATATCGCATATGACATTGTACAAAAGTAAGATAGTAATCTTCAGAGATAAACAAATTTAACTGTGAAATAGTATGGTCCAAATAAATGGCGATCTCCATCTCTATTAGTGGTGTAGAAGATCTCCATCCTCCACATCACTCCTTTGGGCCATCATGCTTGAAATCCTACAATCTTCAATCTAGACTACTACTATAATAGCTAGAAAATAAAGATTACATTTATTGATTCAAGCACCCGACACGTAGGTCGGCAAATACAACAGAGACAGCTTAACTATAAGCCAAAATTCATGACATGTAAGCCATGCATAAAAGTTACATGCATCACATACATCTCTTACAAATCATATAGGGCCATACCATTCACATCATTCTCTACAAAAACAAGTTAGACATAGAATCGCATTCTAGCAAATGATGTGAACTAGGACTCTAAACAAGATGTGACACTATACAAGGCATGAAAATGATAGATCCGATCTATGAAGTTGCTTTGAAAAAACTGATCAGGACAACCAATTTATTCTGATCTGAGACAACCTCTTGAGAACCAGTTTTTCCATTAGCTGATGGGGTCGACCAGGTGGTCGGGCGATGCGCTTAGGAGTCGATGACAGTGGTCGAGAAAACCAGTTGAGAGGCGCCTGAGGAGGTCAGATTTGTAACCTACTCGGATTACGATACGTGTTTGCATCTGATGCAACAACCTACCACAATTCAAGTGTTACGATAAAATCTGCAACTACCTTGTAAACCGATTGATCTCATTAACCCGTACTGCCAATCGATTCATCACATGAACTGCTCGACCTAGACTACAATAGATCCAATCTACTATAACTGTATATCCACTCTATGCATTGATCTAAATTACAATCTATGCAAGATGGCTCGGATACCACTATTGACGAACGCAGAGGCTATGCTAGCCTAAAATGAAATTTTTTTACCGTGCACACTAGGATATCTTGCTAAGAGAGGGACTATAGATCGTTACCTCGGGCACGTAGTGTAGTGGAATGAGGGTTGGAGTAGCGAGCTGATCCAACTCAAGCATGCCGATGTGGTGGAGAAGCTGATGAACGTCCTCGGGAAGCCAATCGATGTCGTCTCGAGGTGTCCGATCAGGGTCCTCAAGAAGTAGCTGATCTTATCCTTGGGAAGCCTTTGCCTGAACGTGGTTCCTTGACCGATCTCCTAGTAGCCAATTGTTGGGGAACGGACAGGCTACGCTAGCACAAAACAAAACTTTTCTTAAACGCATTCACCTAGGAAACCGTATGAGTGGGGATCATGGATCGTTACCACTGGGCGCGCTTGCGTAGTGGAAGTAGAGTTGGAGAAGCGCGTCCGTGATCAGCCCCGATCAGCTCCGTTCAGTCGTCGACAACGAAGATGATGTAACCTTGCGATCTCCAAGCCGAGAAGATCAGCACCACAATCGCAGCGGTGCCTCTACTGTATCCACATGTACAGGGAGGGATTCACCGTGTGCCGGTATGCTAGTACCACTTGCGTGGCTAGGGCAGGCGGTGTGGCTAGGGAAGAGGACGGCTGGGCACTATACCGAATATATTAGATCTGCATTGCCCTTGCCTCTCCTCATGTTATATAAAGTCCACTAATGGGCCTTTAATCAATATTAACGCCCATCATGACTCTAGACCCTAATGGGCCTTTAATCAATATTAAAGCCCATCTGCAGATCCAATCTACATGCCCGATCTCCTCTAACGCAGATCGTCAGCAAGCTGGACCCGAGTCCGGGACTCGGGGTCAGAAGTTAGGATCGGCCAGCGTGCCCGAGCTTTTGACCTTCGAAGTCTGACTCCTCCATGACTTGTCTCTAGGGCATATCACCATCAATCTCTCACTTGCACTAGAGTCGATTCTTGCAAGCTTGTAAATCCCATCCCCTTAAGCATGTGACTCGATAGGTTCATATGTAAACGACCGGTTCCCGAAAACCCTTTCCGAATAGCAAGTTAATAGCGGTACCTAGCAGCACATACTAACCCCCGAATGCATACAAAATCATATCTTCTAAACCTTGATATACTCACGCACTAATCCCTTTACCACATGACATCAGTGAAGCTCAAGGCGAGATTCGTGCCACCCTTGTGATAGCTCGATATTTTACTCGATCAAGTAGTGGATTGATCATGATTAACTCTTTAATCATAGTGGCATGGCCATGCACTTTCCCAATCCGACTATCTCGAGGGGTCCATAGACGTCTCTCCCGTTATTTAGGAAGGGTAAATTCCATCTTGATCGCTCACATTCTACGACATGTTTCATAACATACCCGAAAGCAACCTTTGTAACTAACCAGTTACGGAATAGCATTTGAAAGCCCCTAAGTGTGTTACTACACATTCTGGAGTCAATGGCGATCTCAGGTCAAAGGATTCTATAGGTACACCATTTGAGATGACAACTGATAGCACATTAAGAATAACAATCCTAGCAGTATCTCAAGGTGGGTCTATCCAATACCATGTTCTCTAATATGTGTCCACATCACTGATTTGATATCTCCATATTTATGATCCGTGAAACATGATCATCAATCAGTCAAATGTGCTAATCTATAAATTATCACTGTCCCACATAATGACATGAGATTAGGGATCATTTAGAATAATATCATGATAAAACAAAGAGTCTCACAAACAAGTCACATACTTGCTGATCAATGTAAAAGATAATTATTCAAGGAACAAGATAACTAATTATTCAAAAATACATTTGCATAGATAAGACACCTTCTCCCACATACACTAGACTCAATCACGTAAGTATCTAATACCCATAGAGCTCAAGTACGCCTCATGCTTGGGCTATGAGAGAGGCTTCATCAATGAATCGGCAATGTTCGAATTCATGTGCACCTTGCATATCTTTACATCACCTCTATCTATGATCTCTCGGATGAGGTGATAGCGCCATAGTATGTGCTTGGACTTCTGGTGTGACCTAGGCTCCATGGCTTGTGCAATGGCACCACTATTGTTACAATAGAGGTCCACTGGACTGGACGCACTAGGGACAACACCCAACACAGAAATAAATTTGCTGATCCAAATAGCCTCTTTTGCAGCTTCAGAAGCTACTATATACTCTGCCTCCATTGTTGAATCTGCAACCGTTTTTTGCTTGGAACTCTTCCAACTCACTGCGCCTCCATTAAGGCAAAACACAAATCCAGATTACGATCTCGAATCATCCTTGTCGGTTTGGAAGCTAGCGTCGGTGTAACCATTTACAACGAGCTCCTCCGCACCTCCACAGACTAGGAACATATCCTTAGTTCTTCTCAAGTACTTGAGGATACTCTTTACTATTGCCCAGTGACATTCACCTGGGTTTGATTGGTATCTGCTCGTAACACTTAGAGCATAGGAGACATCTTGGCGTGTACAAAGCATGGCATACATGATAGACCCGATTGCCAAAGCATACGGGATCACACTCATCTTCTCAAGCTCATCAGGTGTCGAGGGACCTGACTCTTGCTAAGAGTTATACCATGTGACATTGATAAGAAACCTTTCTTTGAATCCTACATATTGAACCATTTTAATACCTTATCAATGTACATGTTTTGGCTCAATCCAATTAGCCTTCTTGATCTATCTCTATAGATCTTTATGCCCAATATGTATGCTGTCTCTCTAAGATCTTTCATTGAGAAACTTTTTCACTACAAAGATTTAATAGCATCGAGCATTGGAATATCATTTTTGATCAACAATATGTCATCTATATATAAAACCATAAATACAAGTGCGCACCCCACTAGCCCTTATATAAATACAAGGCTCTTCTTCATTCTTGATAAAACAAAAACCTTTGATCACTTCATCAAAACAAAGATTCTAATTTCGAGAAGCTTGCTTCAGTCCATAGATGGACTTTTGTAACTTGCAAATTTTCCCAGCATTTTTTGAATCGACAAAACCTTCAGGCTATGTCATGTAGACATTCTCGCTTAGGTTTCCATTAAGGAAAACCATTTTGACTTCCATTTGCCATATCTCATAGTCATAATATGCGGCAATTGCTAGGACGATCCGGATAGACTTTAGCATTGCGACGGGCAAAAATGTTTTATCATAATCAACACCTTGAATTTGCCTGAAACCTATTGCCACCAATCATGCCTTATAGATGTGAATATTTCCATCAACGTTTATCTTTTTCTTAAAAATCCATTTACACTCAATAGTTTTTACACCATCAGGTGGATCGATAAAGTTCCAAACTTGATTCTCTCGCATAGATTCTAACTCAGATCTTATGGCTCCGAGCCATTTCTTAGAGTCTGATCCCATCACCACTTCTGAATAGTTCTTAGGTTAGTCATTATCCAACAATAATATGTCACGCTACCCAGTGGTTAAAAATGTAAACCGCTCAGGCGCATGACTCAACCTTTCCGACCGACATAGGGCTGGTGTCTCGACAACAGGTTCTGCAACATCTTGTATATCGAGTTGTGGTTCAGTAGGAGCTGAAACACTTTCTAGTAGTTATCGAACCTCTTCAAGTCGCACTATGCTCCCACTAACCCCTTTCGAGAGAAACTATTTCTCCAGAAAAACACCATTCCTGGTGACAAACACTTTGCCTTCTTTCCGGTTGTAAAAGTAATACCCTTTGGTTTCCCTAGAATACCCCACAAAGAAGCATTTATCAGATTTGGGAGTGAGCTTATCAGACGTCAAATATTTTACATAGGCCTCACAACCCTATTTCTTTAGAAAAGACAACCCGGGATGCTTCCCAGTCCATATCTCATATGGTGTCCTCTCTACAGATTCAGATGGAACTCTGTTTAATGTGAAAATAGCAGTTTCTAGAGCAAATCTCCAAAAGGACAATGGAAGATCAGATTGACTCATCATTGATCGGACCATGTCTAACAAAGTTCGGTTCCTCTGCTCGGACACTCCATTCCATTGAGGCATGCCTGGTGAAGTCAGCTGTGGAATAATTCTACACTACTTTAGATGATCATTAAACTCATGGCTCAAATATTCTCCTCCACAATCCGATCACAGAAATTTAATTGTCTTGCCTGTATGATTTTGTACCTCATTCTGGAACTGCTTGAACTTTTCAAAGGATTCTGACTTATGCCTCATTAAGTAGATGTAACCAAATCTACTAAAGTCGTTGTTAAAAGTAATGAAGTACTAAAAACCACCTCTGGCCGTAGAACTCATTGGTCCACATATATCAGTATGTACAATGGCCAACAATTTATTTGCCCTCTCACTTTGACCAGTGAAAGGTGTCTTAGTCATTTTGCCAAGTAAACAAGACTCACATGTGTCAAACGATTCGAAATCAAATGACTCCAAAAGCCCATCTTTATGGAGCTTCTGCATACGCTTCTCATTTATATGACCTAAACGACAATGCCAAACATAGGTGGGGTTCAAATCATTAAGCCGAGGCCTTTTCGTATTAATGTTATAAACATGTGTATCCTCAATATTCAGAATATATAAGCCATTCAATAATGGATAAACACCATAGAGCATACCATCTGAAAATATCGAACAACACTTGTTCTTTATTACGAATTCAAAACTATCTTCCTCTAAACATGATGAAGAGATAATGTTTCTGCCCAAGGCAGGAATGAAATAATAATTATTCAATTCTAAAACTAATCCTAAGGGTAGTGACAAAGAATAAATACCAATGGTCAGCACAGCAACTTTTGCACCATTGCCAACGCGGACATCCAATTCGCCTCTTGCACACTTTCTTGTCCTATTTAGTCCCTGCAATGATTTGTAAGTATGAATCATTGATCTGGTATCAAATACCAATGAATCACTTGGACGACTAGCAAGATTAATTTCAATAACATTTATACCTGAAGTAGAAGTCACACTTTCTTTCTTTTTCTTGAGTTCTTCTAAGTACAACTTGCAATTCCTCCGCAAATGACCAGTCTTATGGCAGTGGTGGCAAGTGTCAGAAGTAGCAGGGCCAGTCTTAGACTTTTCAGCTGGTTTAGACTTAGAGCTCAAGATCACATCTGAAGCTTTAGCCTTTCCCATACGTTTTTTCTTCCTGCTATCCTTCTGAACCATCAGCACATGACTAGAATTCTTTTAATGCTATCCTCAGTAGTCTTTAGCATCGCATGTAATTTAGCCATGTTTTTCTCCATGCTGTTCATATGAAAATTCAAAATGAACGGCTCGAAGTTCATAGGGAGTGACTGGAGAATCACATCCGTGGCCAAATCTTCGTCAAGGGGAAAACTAAGTTTTTCTAGGCTCTTAATGTAACCAATCATTTTGATTATATGAGGACTGACTGGGCTGCCTTCCGCCAACCTGCATGCAAACAAAGACTTTGAGTTGTTGTATCTCTCAGTTCGTGCTTGGTTCTCAAACATGCCTTTGAGTCCCACAATCATATCGTAGGCATCGCTGTCCTCATATTGCTTTTGAAGTTCAGAGGACATAAAGGCAAGCATGAGACAGCTGACATCAATTGAATCGTTGGCGTGCTTCTCATAACCCCGCCGATCCGTGGCAAATGCATCATCTTTTGGTTCATCAGGATGTGGCTCCTTTAGAACATATTCCTTTTTCTCTTGTCTGAGAACAATTCTCAAGTTTCTATACAAGTCAATAAAGTTTGTCCCAGAAAGCTTTTCCTTTTCAAGAATTGATCGCAGATTAAAAATGAAAGTGTTCTTAGCAGTAGGTGCCATGATCTACAACAAAAATGCAAGGTTTAGCACTATGCTATGTGAATCTTCTATCAAATAAAAGATGCTCTACTATGTGTAAAATAATCGCTTTCCCTCTAACGACACAATAGTGGGACAAGATCCATATTCAACTAACTCCTAGTGAGCTTTGGCATCATTGCTAGAAGATTAGTGATATAGGTAAGCAACAACTTGCTAATCACATCCTATATGACTCTTGTTCGTTGGGGTGGCATCCAATGCCTCGACGCCCAACTCCATGCCCCAAAGCCCAAAACCGTTTTGATAGCTTTGTTAAGCAAACCAATACTATACATGTGGTTGTCCGACATCCACCCTAACTAGTTAAGATAAAAGATGGCACCCTACTTTGGCAGACCCACCATACAATGATAAAAAATCTTTGTAGGTGCAGCTATTGGAAAAAGGGCATCAAAGTTCTTAATTTTCTGAGGAAACTATTCTAATATGGTAACGATGCCTACCGCACACAGAACATGAAAGAATAGTATGACAGGAACGTAAGTAAACATCACAGGCAATCATATTAACTGTGACATAGTATGACCCTTTTCACATGGTGATCTCCTTCTCCATGGTTCCTTTCCTTCGGGTCATCACGCTTCAAGGCTCCATAAACTTGTATTAGTCTATTACATCTAATAGAACTATACTAATTACATGAGCAGAAGCATCACATATCGACACGTAGGTCATACAACATTTGAACAGCCTTGGGCTATAATTGACCATGACACGCAGGCCATGAAAATTATATGCATGCATCATATGCATCACAAGGCCATACCAGTCATAACATTCTCTATAAAAACAAGTTAGGCGTTGAATCTATGCGTGACTGAGAACTAGATCCGGAACTTCTGGCTCAAAGCCCAAAACTTTCGGCTGAAGCCCGAACTTTCATCTCAAGGCTCGAAACTTCTGAAATCACCCTTCTGTATCGAATTTATTTTGGCCCGAAACCTCCGGGTCAAACCCGGAACTTCTGAAAATAACGTTCTGTACGAAAATTATTTTGGCCCGGAACTTCTGGTCCAACCGAAACTTCAAAAAATCCGACAAAAGAATAATAGATCTAATCTATTTGCGCCACATATCACCTATATGTGAATGATCCAGATCGAACACTACGCATGTAGGCTCTGATACCACTGTTGGGTTTTGGGGAGGCTATGCTAGCATTAAATTCAAAATTTTTACCCCGTTCGCCCAGGAACCATGCGTGTAATGAGATCATAGATCATTACCTCTAGCCATGAGATGCACTAGGGTAGTGGAAGTAGAGTTGATGAAGCATGTCCTCGATAAACTCCACCCGGCTCCGTCTAATCATCGGCGGCGAAGCCAATGTATCCTTACGATCTTTAAGAGAAGATCAGCACCGCAGTAGTAGCGGTGCCTCCATGGTATCCACACGTATAGGGACGGGATCTCCTCAAGCTGGTATGCTAGTACTGCGCAAGAGGTTAGGGGAGAGACGATCACAACGGGTGCGGCCAAGAGGACGTGGTGGATACAGTTAGGGTGAAGCAGCAGCAACAACAGCAATAACCAACTAGAGAAACAACTTCTTTCATCCAAGCCCCTCCTCTCCTTATATAGTGCCCTCCCATTAGCCTTTAATCAGTATTAAAGTCCAACAGATCTAATTTGTTTGTCTGGCACATAAGTTCTAGTCTAGGCCTAGAACTTCCAAAAATAACCTTCTGTACGAATTTATTTCAGTTCGGAACTTCCGGTCCAACCGGAACTTCTAGACCCAGAACTTCTGGTCCAACCGGAACTTCTGAAAATAACATTTTGTATCGATTTTATTTCGACCCGAAAGTTCCGGCTCCACCCAGAACTTCTGGTTCGTCTAGAATTCACCTTTCAGGTAGGCCTAGAACTTTCGGTTCAACCGAAACTTCTGGTTCCTCTAAAAACTGAAACTGGGGCTAGTCCAGAAGTTCCGATTGAACCGAAACTTCCGGTTACACTAGAACTCGGAACTTCCGTCCTCAGGCCAGAACTTCCGGTTTCCCTAGAATTCTCTTGGGCATATTTCCATCACAAACAACATGGCGTGTAGCTAGAAGTACTCCTGGATATACTCATCCCAAACCTCACACCTACGTGTCATAGAGTTTTCATATCATCCACTAAGAGTCTGAGGTACACGTCAATATCATAGCCAGGTTGTTTAGGACCAGAGATCAAGATCGACAACGTGATATATTTATGCTTCTTATAAAGCTAAGGTGGAAGGTTGTATATAGACAGTAACACTGGCCACGTGCTATGCACACTGCTCATGTTACTAAAGGGGTTCATGCCATCCATACTCATGGCAAATCTAATATTCCTGCAATCATTAGCGAACCATCGAAATGTGGCATTAATTGCTCTCCACTAAGCAGAATCTACTGGGTGTCATATCATCGAGTCATTCTTACGGCCTTGTTTGTGCCACCTCAATCGTTTAGACTCGTTAGCATTTGCAAACATCTGCTTTAGACAGGGGATTACAAGGAAATACCATATCACCTTCCTCGGAACTTTCCTTCTGTTGCACCCATTGTCCAGTTCATCATCATCTTTTCTATTCTTGAATCGATGTGTCCCACATGTTGGACATCTGTCAAGGTCTGTATACTCTCCATGAAAGAGAACATAATCATTCCTACATGCATGTATTTTCTCTATGTCCACGGTGGCAGGCACCTTATTCTCTTCTGGCACCAGGTCTCTCAAAAATTCAGTAATGCTTTAAAACTCACATCGGATCATCCGTATGTCGCCTTCATTTGTAGCAATGTTAGGATAGTGTATAAGACCATGTGCTTCTCTTTGCAGCCAGGATAGATCGATGTTTTTGAGCCTCGAACAAGTTTTTGGAATTGGGCAAACTCTCCTTTAGAATATGTAACTTGTTCCTCTGCATCACACACCATCTGATCAACATTATCCACTATATCAATATACTTATCTTTATTAATTCCTAAAATATCATTGTCACTCATGTAATCTATATCACCGGGCCCACCTTCATCTTTACTAGCAATCTGATCTACTTCGCCATTATTTTCTCCTTCTTGGCCATGCTTGTTCCATATATGATATCTCTTCTTGAATTCATGTCTTAGCAAATGGTCGTAGACATATTCTGAATTTGGAATCTTCTTCTCGTTCTTATAGTTATAGCATGGACACCACATTACAGTCTTTCCATTAGCTTCCATGTCTGCTCTAGCAGTACTCATGAAAGATTTCACCCCACTGAAGTATTCATTGCAAGTATGACAATCAAGATACATCTAGCTCCTTGTTGTCGGCATCTACAAATTATTAAAAAATTAAACAACCATCATATATATCCAAGTTTATGACTTGTCGTAATTAAAGCATGCTTAACTTTGGGCACTAATAGGCAAGGATAAGTCCTAAATTCTATCCGGGAATGTGCAGCCCACGTAGCTAGGCACCGTGGTCCCTTACGGTTCTAGAGAGAATTTTGGCAGCATCTCCCCGCTGTTCTTCAAATACACGTCTTAACTTGGGGTCGAGAGGGTTGTGTATCAGGAGAACAACAGGGAGACATCACCAAAACTCTCTCTAGAACCGTATAGAACCACGTGGTCCAGCTATGTGGGCCGCACATCCCTAGACTGTCTAAAGTGCGTGGACAATTTGGGAGCGTCTTCCTATAAATATGACCTGTTGCTTAGTTATATTTATAATCCAACACTCCCAAACGGGAGACGACGTAATCGGTTGCGCGACTCTAATAATTATTTTACTTTGTTCAACAAAAATACGATAGACGGATTAAAATTGGAGAAAAAATATACCTTCGACCGGACGTTGGTGCTAGCTGCGGTGGGGGCGGTGCACCGGAGCACATAACAGTGCAGGTCACCATCCTAGGTGCGTGCGTGTAGATGCAGTGTGGTCACCGGCCGGTGATGAGGGACTTAATTGTAGCCGATCGGTAGTTATGGGACAAGGGTGAAGTCGGCGGTGAGTGGGAGCAATAAGTGCGAAGCTCGGTGTCTGAGGTCCTTAAATACTTGTCATCAGTGACGGTTATCTCTAAAAAGACGTCACTAACGGTGACCTTAGGGTTGCGAGCACTTTAGTGACACCGGTAAAACAACACGCGTCACTAAGGTCACATCCTCTAGTGACCGGTGGTACTACGACCCATCACTAATAGGGGTGCCCTTTTTTAGTGATGGGTGGCAATATAACCCATCACTATAGGAGGGCCTCTTTAGTGATGGGTCATACCATGAACCGTCACTAATGGGGGTGTCCCATCTTTATTGACAGGTCAGACTTAGACCTGTCACTAATAATGCAACATTACTGACACGTGTAAAATAGTTCGTTACTACAAGTTGTAGGACCGAAACTAGCGACAAGAGGGGGGGGTGAATGGGCGCAAAATAAAAACACAGGTAAAAACAAAATCTCCTCAACTCCTTGTATCGAACTTGCGAGTGGCTTCAAGAGACTCAGCGCAAGGCTGTGCTA
>KE372294.1:155189-170650 GCA_000418225.1 Zizania latifolia
AAATTTATCCAAATGCCTCCCCTTCTTGAGCACAAAGCACTTGCAGCCAAACACTCGCAAGTGGCTCACCTTGGGCTGTCGGCCATATCGCAACTCATAAGAAGTCTTACCAAGGTAAGCTCTAAGAAAAATGCGACTGGCAACATAGCAAGCAGTATTCACTGTTTCAGCCCAAAAACGCCTAGGAGTCCTATGCTCATCGAGCATCGTCCTGGCCATCTCAACAAGCGTGCGGTTCTTTCGTTCCACAACGTCGTTCTGTGGGGGAGTGTAAGGTGCAGAGTATTGATGATCAAGACCATGGTCACTGCAAAAGTTGTCGAAATAAGAGTTCTTAAATTTTGAACCATTATCGGAGCGAATTGCTCGCATCCGACCATTGTTCTCATTCTTCAACCTCAAGACCAGGTCACGAACATATTGAAAAGCTTCATCCTTAGACTCTAAGAAAAACACCCATGAGAACAGAGAAAAATCGTCCACGATCATGAGAACGTACCACTTCCCACCGATTGATCGAACCCGAGCTGGACCAACAGTGTCCATATGTAGCAATTCGCCCGGATAAGAAGTCATCACCTGAGTCACAGGTGTGTGAGAAGCAGCCACCATCTTCCCGTGGTGACAAGGATGGCAAACAAGATTCTTTTCCATCTTAAGCTTGGGCAATCCTCGGATGAGACCCAAAGAGCTTAATCTGACTAGTAGATCAAAGCTCAAATGGCCTAACCTCCTATGCCACTTCTAGAGCTCAGAAGAGGAACCAGCCATCAAGCAGCGAGAAGAGCCAAAAGCACTAGAGAAATCAATCCGAAAGACTCTACCAAAGGGTAAAATCTTACAGACCAAAGCTCCTCTAGAATCAACAACAGAAGAATTGCCCTTCTTAAAACGAACCTCTGAACCCTCCTCAAGAAGTTGCGAAACAGAAATGAGATTAAAACCCAATTTTCCAACCAAAGCAACATCTTTCAAAGAGAAATTTTCAGAGATTCGAATAGAACCAACTCCAATTACCTTCCCTTGACCATTGTCCCCAAATGTGATGTATTCCTTGGTGCTCATGGGGTTGAGGCTGGAGAACCATCGGCGATGTCCCGTCATGTGGCGAGAGCATCCTAAGTCCATGATCCACACGTTCTTCAAGCCTCGATCTTGCAAGATCAGTGGTCGAAAGAATGAGCAAACGGACCGACACTGGGGTTAGTAAAAGAACTGAACCAGTGCCGAGCCATCTGCTCAAAAGAAGGAAATGCAAAAGGAGTAAAACAGTTAGGAACAAAACGCGGCTCTCTCTCAAAGTGCGGTCTCCTAGACTGCCTATAGCCTTGGCTGCGAGGTCCAGGGCCGTATATAAAACGACCTGGAGCTCTACCGGAATGGTAACCACCCACTGGAGAACGGTCCTAAAAGCCGTCTCCCCTACCACCACCTACACGGCGCGCCCTGGCCTCCAGCCTCTCTCCGCGCCAAGGAATCCTAGGAACCCTCTGTCTACCACCCTGCTGGTAGAACTGATCCTGCCTAAACCCTGCTTTCCTAACCCTCTCAGCATGCTTCCTCCTGAAGCAGAACTCCTCGAGATGCCCATCTCTCTGGCAGAACTCATAGTGATAGGATGGCTTCTTGGGATGTGTCTGGGTGTTGGGTTTTTAGGCTTGGTGACTTTAGGTGGATTCTTTTTGACCTTAGAGGGTCCTGGCAAGCTATCCAGATGAGTTGCGAGGTTTTTAGGTTTGGGAAGCTAGATGGGTTTCTTGGGTGGAGCTCTGGGTTTCTCATGGATTACTCCATCCACAGGCTGATAGGTTTCGCAAGAGTCAGTGGTGTGGGTCTTGGGATACTTCTCCTCAGGACTAAGCTTACTCCACTCCACTGCTCGACTCAGAGCAGTCTCAAAGTCAGCCTAGGTGTAAGTGTACCCAACTCCGAACCCATCTTCTCTCTTGAACTGTTGGATAATCATACCCAATTGAGGCTCTCTAGCACTCACCCAACTAAGAATCTAGCGGAGGTAGGTGTTCTCATTTTTGGCATTGGCTCTCTCCTCACTCAAGGTAGCCATCACCTCCTCTTGAGCAGAACAAACCTCACACTCAACGGATGGTTGGGTAGACTTCTCCAGCTTCCTAAGTTCAGTCTTAGTCTACGCCAACTCAGCTCTCAGCATCTCAGCCTCACTCTCCTGCCCAGCACACTTAGCTCTTAGCTTAGTTAGGTCATCTAATAGATGTGGGCAGTCTTTGCAAGACACAGCAAAGGAGGCTTGGGCAGCTATCAGCTCATCTCGAGCATTTGCTAGCTCCACAGCAAAGGCATCTCTCTCGTCTACCCTCTCAGTGTATCTAGACTTAAGCGCAGTCAAGTCATTCAGCAACACCTCATAGGTAGAGCACTCAGCAGTATCAGGATGAGTGGAAGAAGAGGTAAAGCTCTCAATCTTGCTATTAGCAATAGCAAGCTCACTCATCAGCTCATCTAACCTCCTCTTAGCTTTCTTGAGCAGTTTATCACGATACTTCAACTCCTGACTATTTTCTTTAAGCAAATCACAAAGCTCAATCTCACGAGAGGTTACCTTCTCGTCGTCATCGTCATCGGAGTCGGAGCTGCTGTTGTCGTCCTTGACCCCAAGAGCCATTGTGCAGAAGCTCTTGTGGGACCTGCTGCGGTGCTGTCTTCGTGCCTTGAGCTTGTCCTTGGAGGTGATGAGACAGAGGCTGGCAAGATTACCTTTGTCCTTCTTCTTTCCTTTCTTGATGGTGATCTCCACATCACTCGAGCTCGATGAGGAAGAAGAAGAAGACGAAGATCGGTATGAAAAATGCCCTTCGATTTCGGCAAGGAAGGCTTTGTCCCTCGGTGGCAATGGAGAAGGAGAATGTGACATACCCAAAAGTGACGGCATCGGTGGCTCGACGAATGGCGGCGAACTCTACGGCTCCAAGGGCGATGGAGCTAGACTAGAGGCTCGATTGAGTGTGTGGCGGTCTCTTGCCAAGCTCGGGGAGCTTAAATAGTGGAGATTGGTGTGGGCAGCGATGTGCGGCGTTATTGCAATGGGACCAGTGCATGACGGGGCATGGAGTGGAGTGGAGTGGTTGGAGGCGATGGAATGGGCGGCGCGGTAGCTCGGCATGGCGTGGGGTGGTTGAGTCGAGACGCTGGCATCTGCACTGGGTGACATGTCGAGCAAGCAGTGGCTGCAGTTATGGTGGACACGCAGGATCATGAGGACGATGACGGACTGGGGGCACATGGTTCAATTCTATCGTCTGGGCAATAGCATGGCTCGTGCGGGCAAAAGTTAGGCGTGTGGGTAGAAGAGGGTGGCGGCGGGCAGCGTGGCAGTTGGCGCGGTGCACGCATAGGGGCGGCGCATGCGTGTCTCGGGCGACGCTCATGCAGGATCGACAGGAACGACGCGTGGCCTGGGTGGCCGGTGCGGTGACGCAGCATCACAAACCTCCCCCTTACAAAAATCTCATCCCGAGATTTTGCAGGTTGGAGAACAGCTCGGGGTACTGCTTGAAGGTGATCTTCTCTTTTCCAAGTAGCTTCTGCCTTCGTGTGATTACTCCACTGTACCTTGTAGAACTTTGTAATCTTTCATCTGGTTTGGCTCTCTTTCTTATCCAGAATTTAGATTGGCCGTTCTTCATAAGTTAAATTCTCCCCAAGGGTCACTCCTTCTAAAGGCACTTGTTCTTCGGGAATCCATAGGCATTTCTTCAGTTGTCACACATGGAACACATTATGCACATCAGAGTATGAGGTAGGTAGTTCCAGCTGATATGCCACTTGTCCTCATTGGGCTGTTATAGGCTACGGACCTATGCATCGAGGTGTTAGTTTTCTGAAGACTCCAAACCTTCTAACGCCTCATAGGTGTGATACCTGCAGGTACACCTGATCTCAAACTTCAAACTCAAGGTGTCGATGATGATTATCTGCATAGCGTTTTTGTCGGCTCTGGGCTGCCTGAAGCCTACTACGGATGATCTTCACTTGATCTTCTGCCGACTGAATGACATCTGGCCCAAATACTGGGTTGGTACCAATGGTATCTATTGACACTAAAAGTTGGACCAGCGCACCATCGGCTAGGTGATCTAGGCAACAAAGAGCTGATAGGCCATCGATGGGCTTTAACAGGTGAAGGCTGCCTGTGCGTGTAGTGGATTGATACTTCGTTAAGTAGTTTTTTGTTTAATTAAATAAATCAGTTATGATTTTGCGTTATCTCTAGATGACGTGTCAACCTAGCTATAAATATGTTAGCCCAGAGTCATCATAAACACACAATCAATCTTGTCAAACAAACCCTTTGGTGCAGCGCCAACTATTAGGTACGTAGCATTAGGGCAATTCTCCGCTGGAGCTATGGCTACATCGGTTGAGTCTGTTCTCTCAAGCATTGGTACCACCAGCCCTGATGCCGACTGTTATGTTACTTCAGGCATACCAACCTCTGGCGAGTGCACCCCCACCGGGGTATCACTATATGGCTTTTTATAGGCCCCCACGATAATAGATCAATTTTGAAGGAATGATGCCCCAAAACAATTATCAAAGGGCAGCAACACTGGTGCCGTAGTATCTGGCGCTGCAAGAGGACAATTTCTCCTTCAAGATTGTAGAAATTATGAGAGATCAGTTTGGGCTCAAGGCGAAAGAGCAAAGTTATATGTATCGGCATCCATACCTAGACTAGTTTGATATGATGCCGTTACCAAATAAGTACTGGGTCCTAGATTTCTCGAAGTTTTTTGGTCAAGATAGTACATCAACGGACGAGCACATCAGCCGTTTCCTCGCACAGTATGGAGAGGCATTGGCTGAAGAGGCTCTCAGAGTGAGGTTCTTTCCATTATCTTTGTCTGGATCGGCTTTCTCTTGGTTCTTTTCACTACTACCAAACTCGATCAAGGCATGGGTCGATTTAGAGAACCAATTTTACAAGTATTTCTTCGCCGAAATACAGGAGATGAAGTTGACAGACCTGACAGCCGTAAAACAGTGCATGGATGAATCAGTCCCAGATTATATTCAACGCTTCTGTGATGTCAGAAGCCTATGCTATAGCCTCAGCCTGACCGATGTCCAATTGGCCGAATTAGAATTCCAAGGCCTTTTACCGCCAATCAGGGAGAGGTTTTTGTCTCAAGAGTTTGACAGCCTATTACATCTGGCGCAAAGGGTATCGCTCGATGAAAGCCAATTCCAAGAGATACATAAAGAGAAAACACAGAAGTGGGTACCACAAATACTGTTCTATCCATTGGATTCAGAGCAAGAGGACGCTGATGGTGATGTTGCCTTGGCCGAATGGGCTAGGCTAAAGAAAACAATAACTTGCCGATGGGTCCAAATCACTAAGAAGGAGAAAAGATACGATTTTGACGTAAGTAAGGCGGACAAAATCTTTGACTTGCTTATGAAGGAAACGCAAATCCAACTCCCACTGAATCACGTAATTCCATCTACGGAAGAATTAAAGAGAAGAAAATATTGTAAGTGGCATAACACTGGTTCTCACAGTACAAATGAATGTAAGGTTTTTCATCAACAGATCCAGTCCACCATTGAATAAGGGAGGATAAAATTCAATGAAGCAGCAAAGCCGATGAAGATTGATAGAAATCCCTTCTCAATGAACATGGTGCACATCGGCTCATCAAACTTCCATGCTGAGAAAAGCCAAACTCTCAAGCATTACGGTAAGGCTCATCGATGTTATGAAAGGGATCAACGTGCCACGCCATATAGGCATAGCGAGAAGATTGATCCACACTAGGAGTGCTCCTTTTTATATTTCTACTAGGAAAATGATATGAGGCTCACATCAATTAAGGATTGTTCGGAATATGCTGAAAAGATTAATCAGAGTAATATTAGTTCTGAAGATCAGCTCCCAAAGAAAAGAATACCTATAAAGGACCGTCTAGGGTCATCTGAGCAAGAAACCTTGGACGATCGACGTGTTCAAACCAAAGATAGATGGCAAGGTGATCAAAACCCTACATAAAAGCCCTGGTGGTGCCTAGAAGGCTTAACACGAAGTCAAAAAAGGAGGCTCCAATGGCAGAGGCATCAGGAGCAGATAACAGGCAAGTATGAGGAGTATCGGCAAAGCAAACAAATGGAGAGAAAAGAATGGCGCCCAAAGAAGAAAGCTGATATAGAAGACAAACCGATGGAGGTAAACATGATTTTTATATTACTAGCAGAATACAGGGCTCCTGCATCGGACAGTGAAGAAGAGGAGGAATAATCGGCTGCGCAATTATTGCTACAACCACAACAAGCAACGTTTGAAAAGCCGAAAGAAGATGAGCATCAGCATTTGAGACCTTTGTATATCAAGGGACACGTGGACGGAAAGCCAATGTCCAAAATATTGGTCGATGCAGGTATTGCTGTTAACGTAATGCCTTACTCCACATTTCGTAAGCTTGGTAAAGTGAACGAGGATCTGATAAAGACCAACATGGTGTTAAAAGACTTTGGCGGAAATTTGTTAGACGGCAAAGGAGCCTTGAACATTGAGCTCATGGTCAGAAGCAAAACATTGCTAACCACATTTTTTGTAATTGATGTCAAAGGTTCGTATAGCCTCTTGCTAGGAAGGGATTGGATTCATGCCAATTGCTACATTCCTTCTACGATGCACCAAAGTTTATTGCAATGGCAAGGTGATCACGTTGAAGTCATTCAGGCTGATAGATCAGTTGTTGTAGCCTTAGCCGATGTACCCGATTTTCAGAATGTGGATTGCCTTTTTGGATGAGTCTGGGACAGGGATTTTTTAAGAGTATCGGATCTTGGCCTCTAGCCGATCAGCGAAATGATTCTAGGCTAGGATCCGTGTCTAGAGAGATAGACGACGAAGAAGGTAAGCTTAGAAAAGGGTTTACGTTGGCCGATGAATTAGAGGAGGTAGACATTAGACCTGGGGACAGGCCAAGGCCGATGTACATTAGCGTCAAATTGCCTTTTTTCATAAAGGAGAAATTGGTTGATTTATTGAAAGAATTTCAGAACTATTTTGCTTGGGAATATCACAAAATGCTCAGATTAAGCCGATCGATTGTAGAACATCGGCTCCAAATAAAGAAAGGATTTTGGCCAGTAAAGCAGAACCAGAGAAGATTTAAGCCAGAAATGTATCTTCACATAAAGGCTGAAATCATAAGACTATTTGAAGCAAATTTCATAAGAACATGCCAATATGCCGAATGGGTATAAAATATAGTCCCGGTATGGGAAAAGAATGGTCAATTGAGAGTATGCGTAGATTTTAGAGATCTAAATAAAGCTACACCTAAAGACGAATATCCAATGCCGATAGCCGATCTGCTAGTCGATGTGGCTTCAGGACACAAGATCATCAGTTTTATGGATGGAAATGTCAGGTATAGTCAAATATTCATGGTAGAGTAGAATAACTCAAAGACCGTATTTAGGTGCCTGGAGCAATCGGCCTATTCGAGTGGGTTGTTATGACTTTCGGTTTAAGGAACGCCAGGGTAACATATCAAAGAGTAATGAATTATATATTTCATGACTTAATCGGCTCTCTGGTGGAAATCTACATTGATGATGTGATTGTAAAATCCCAAAACGATGAAGGGCATCTAGCCGATTTGAGGAGAGTTTTAGAAAAGGCAAAGAAGTATGGTCTTTGCATGAATCCCAAAAAATGTGCCTTCGGCGTATTGGCTAGGAAGTTTCTGGGTTCTATGGTTCACAAAAGAGGGATTGAAATAAGCCAAAACATTATTCAAGCCATCAAAAATACAGTACCATCGGAGAACAAGACAAAGTTGCCATCGTTAATCGGCAAAATCAATTTTGTTCGTAGATTCATATCCAACTTATCGAGCCAACTAGAACCATTCATGCCCTTGCTGAGGATAAAAGAAGGAGATGAGTTTGTTTGGACTGATAAACATCAGAAGGCATTCGACGAAATAAAGGATTATTTAAGTGCTCCTCCGATGTTAATCCCACCACGGCCTAATAGACCCTATAAGTTATAGTTATTGGTCGATGACGTAAGCATCAGATTAGTATTGATTCAAGAAGTAGAAGGGAAGGAGCACGTCGTGTTTTATCTAAGCTGATACGCCATAGTTGAAAAGTTATGTTTGTGTCTCTACTTTTTCTTGCACTAAATTGAGGCATTACATAATGTCGGTGCAATGCACGGTCATATTCAAAGCCAACGTTGTAAAGTACATGCTATCAGCTCTGATTTTAAAGGGGAGGATTGGCAAATGAGTATTTGCATTGACAGAGTTTGACTTACAATATGAATCGGCCAAGGCCGTCAAGGGTCAAGCCATCGCCGACTTCATTGTATAGCACAGAGATAAAGAAGCCAATTACGTGGAGCCGATACCATGGACACTATTGTTTGATGGATCAGTTTGTAGGCATGGATGCAGAATTGGGCTAGTAATCATATCATCTCGGGGGGCAAGTTCGAATATGCCTACACTATTAAGCCCTACTATACCAACAATCAAACCAAATACGAGGCAGTCCTTAAAGGTTTAAAACTGTCGACCGAAATAAAGGCTGATACTATTGAAATCATGGGGGATTCGTTGTTGGTGATCGGACAACTTTCCAGAGAATATGACTGCAAAGATGAAAATTTGAGGATATATTTGGAAGAATGCCAGGAATTGTTAAAGGGATTCGGAATGGTATCATTAAAACATGTATCAAAAAATCAGAATCTAGAAGCTAACGACCTGGCACAAGCCACATCAGGATATCGCCCGATGGATAAAGTTGCAGAAATAGCCGATATCGATATTGAAGATTGGAGGTCCAAAATAGTAAGTTATCTCCGGAACCCATCACAATTGGCCCCAAGAAAGTTATGCTATAAAGCTTTAAAGTACGTGTTGCTAGATGAAGAACTATACTATCGGATAATTGATGGGGTCCTATTAAGGTGCCTAAATTTGGAGGAAGCCAAGGTCGTAATGTGTGAAGTGTATGAAGGAATCTGTGGAACTCATCAATCAGCCCATAAGATGAAGTGGCTGCTGCGCCGCATAGGTTATTTCTGACCGACGATGCTCGAGGATTGTTTCAAGTATTAGGATGTCAAGATTGCCAGAAGTTCAGAAACATACAACAAGCCCCTACATCAGCCATGAACCCGATCATCAAGCCATGGCCGTTCAGAGGGTGGGGGATAGATATGATCAGCTAAATTTACACATCGTCTAGCAAGGGACATAAGTGTATATTGGCAGCCACTGATTATTTCACAAAGTGGGTAGAGGCTATTCCTCTGAAAAAAGGTAACTGCCTAGGAAGCCATAGAGTTCATTAAGGAACATATTATTTACAGATTCAGAATTCCACAAACGATTACACTGATCAAGGATCGATATTTATGTCAGAGGAATTTTAGCAATTTGCAATCAGTATGGGGATTAAGCTGCTCAATTCATCTCCATACTATGCGCAAGCAAATGGCCAAGCCAAAGCCTCAAACAAATGTCTAATAAAGTTAATCAAGCACAAAATAGCATAACAGCCTAAAAAGTGACACTCAACGCTAGCCGATGCTTTATGGGCATATCGGATGGCTTGCCATGGGTCGACTGAAGTGCCACCTTATCTGTTAGTCCATGGGCATGAAGCCGTCTTGCCATGGGAGATGAACATCAGCTCCAGATGTCTTGCTCTTCAAAACAAGTTGACGGTCGATGACTACTACAGACTAATGACAGATGAATTAGAGGACCTAGCACAGAATCAGCTTCGCGCGCTCAGAAAGATAGAGGAAAATAAGGCAAGAGTGGCAAGGTATTATAACAAAAAGGTATCGGCCAAGGTATTCGAGGAAAATGACTTAGTCTGGAGACTCGTATTACTGATCTAGACTAAAGATAATCAGTTCGGCAAATGGTCCCCTAATTAGGAGGGTCCCTATCAGGTGAGCCGAGTTGTACCAGGGAATGCTTATATTTTTAAAATGTTAGAAGGAGAAGAATTCATGAAGACGCTAAATAGGAAATACTTGAAGAAATATCATCCAAACGTCTGGATCGAGACTTAATCGGCAATCAGGCCGATGCACGCAAGCAAGATATCCAATTAGCCGATACCAGGAATATCGCCTTTAGTAACACTAAGTAGCCAATACCGCACGTATCGCCTTCATACGCAATCTATAGCCGATATTGTGGGTATCACCTTTAGCACAGGATCAACACATAACATTGCAAGAAGAAATAAAGTGAAGTATTACGACAAATCATTATAGGGCAAATGTTCAATTGTCATCCACATTGAGAAAAGCTATAAGGCAGCAATAGGATGATCATGAATAGTGTTCATATTTTATAGCTCCCGTTGATCCTCTTCGTCGCTTCTAGGAATTGGCTTAGTCTGATGATATCGATGATATGCGGCCTTGGCGTAATCAAATAGGTCCTTCTTGTGAGAGACGATATCCGATGGTATGTCGGCAAGCTGCTTTTTGCTCGAGACGATCTCATCCCAGACCTCCGCAAGTTCAGCAAGGAGCTTCTCTTCTCGAGCCCACAGCCGAGTGATATTATCATTAACTATGTTGGGCTCAGCAATCAAAGCATCTGGATTGGCCTTCTTTGCTTGGATGACATCGCGATCGGTAAGACCATGTTGACGCTGCCGCCTCTACTGAGCACAGTCAAACAGTTGCTGGATGACATGCTCATAGCGTGGGCGGAAGGCCTCAAAATATAGACTAGGAGACACATCTTCCAGTAGATCTTTGGGAAGCCAATCTTGGACGATAGCAAGCCGGGCCCTGATTGGCGCCGAATTAGTCATGAGTGCATCAAGGGGCTCCTGAAGACGATGCAGAACGTCGGCCAGGACTTCACGCACGTCATTGGGAATCAGCACGGTCTCAGCAGGTGCACCTTGATTAGTTAGTGCCTCATGAATGATCTCCTCGAGATCGAAGGGGAATAAGTCGGTGAATTCCTACAGAAAAGAAGGCGATGAAGAATAACGAACGTAGCAGAATCAAAACATAAGAACAACAGTTATAAGAAATCTGACCATTAGGAGCCCAGCAAGGGTAATAGCAGGAGGAGGTGATGCTGTCCAAAGAGGACCACTGGAGGAAATCCTAGGGTCACTGACAGTAATAGCAGGAGCGAGATCGCCAGAGGAACCCGAAATAACTTCAACAGGAGTAGAATCGACCATCGGGTCCACCGCCGACCGATCATGAATGACTATGATTGGGGTCAGGTCGATCAGGCGACCACGTAGAAGGGTGGCGACAACAGTGGACTGACAAATAATAGAGTTAATAAAATACACGGGAAGAGAGAGTTTTCAACAGTAGCAAAGATCACTCACTAGCTCCAGTAATGCTGACGAAGTAACAGCCGATGCCGTAGCAATGGGACGCATCGGTGTTAGAGGATCATGGGTAGCCAACCTCTATGGGAGAGGAGGAACCACCGCAACCTTATTTCGAGGTGGAGCGGCACTCCCTAATGCCTTGTACGCCATGCGCTTCTTTCCCTTGTGGACAGAAGAAACGCCGATTGGCGGGGCGGAGTTCAAAAGAACCGTTAGAGTAGGCGCTCCACACCCTAGGTTGGGGTTGTCGGATGATAGGCATACCGGATCGCCTTCCCACTTGGACTCCATGTTGGCATGATGGGACAAGTATCCTGCAAAAAAAGGCCGACATCAGAAACAAAGAAAAACTTGAAGCAACGAATAGGCAAAAGGATCAATAAAAGGGAAGTCAAATACCTTGTCATCGGCCCTAGGGAACTCAAGATCGAAGCAGGAACGAATGAGGGACGAACGCATGCTAAAAAGATGGAGCCTCCATTCATCCTAGAACCACTCAAATGAAGCGGACATGATAGTGCAAGGGGAAAAGTCCCTAAGCTTAGAGAAATCGGGACTGCCAAAGCGAGTCCTATCATATCGGTGCTCTATCGAGCTGATACGACAGCGAGCCCAGACTTTACCAACGAAGAAAAGGTCCATCGGCAGCTGACCAAGGCCTAACTGACGTGAATACATTGTCAGATGGTAAAATTCGTAGGATGGCTCAGCAGACTTCAAAACATGATGTTTCATGTTTTGAACTCGAGGTGCATGTGTTGACACCGAAAGATGGACCGGCGCACCATTGGCTAGGTGATCCAGGCAACAAAGAGCCAATGGGCCGCCGATGGGCTTTAACAGGTGAAGACTAGCTACGCGTGTCATGGACTGATAGTTTGTTAAGTAGTTTTTCCTTTAATTAAATAAATCAGTTAGGGTTTTGCATTATCTCTAGATGACATGTCAACCTGACTATAAATATGTAAGCCTAGGGTTATCATAAATACACAATTAATCTTGTCAAACAAACACTTCAGTGCATCGCCAACTATTAGGTACATAGCATTAGGGTGATTCTCCGCTAGAGCTATGGCTGCATCGGTTGAGTCTGATCTCTAGCTTTGATGGAGATAGCCCATTAGTAAACTGATTCATATGTTCATGGCTTTCTCGGTTGAGTCTGATACTGTGATCAGATGGAGTAGGTTTACTAGTTATCGGTTGAATACATTGGTCATTATGCGTTTATCGTGCTTTATGGATTGGATCACTGTATTTGCCAATCATGACGTTTTAGCTTGTCGAATTATATTAGATCGTATGTCAATCAGTAATGGCATGCTGTCTCGGTCAGGTTCGATCCGTGGCATTGACGAGGTCACATACGGGAAGATCTGGCTCAATGTGTTAAAACGATGTTCGTCGGAGTTTTAGCCGATGAGTTATCTATTACTCTGTTAATCGGATTTGTTATGATCTTTACACTCTTAATAACATGTCTTTATGCTGCATCAGTTTAGTTCGAACTATAAAATTGGTATTGTCGAGTTAGGTTGCTAGAGCCGATTGGTAGAGTTTACTGTTTTGCATGTATTGATCCTGATAAATCATGATTCTCATATGTGCTATCATGGCCGATGCCGATGGGCTATCACCGATAGAGTTAGGAAATCTCACGCTTATTTCCTTGTCAATTGCAGGGTCAAATTGACTGGCACGCTCATTGAACACCTCAGGGTTATTTAGGATCTGCACTGGAGCTAAGCAGACACTCCTAGGCCTTCGAGTGTGGAGACATAGGAATACCTATGATTTTTGTGTCAATAGTATCCCAACACAACGGTGTTCTGCACCTCCTTCCATATAATGCTTCATTGGGTGACATTTGTATACTGGCCTAATAACAGTTGTTGTAGGAGAATTCAACATATGGTAAACATAGATCCCACTTGTGGGCAAATTCCAAAGCACATGCCCTTAACATGTCTTCTAGTATTTGGTTAACCCTTTCAGTTTGGCCATCTGTCTGAGTATGGTATGCCATACTGAAATTTAGATGTGTGCCTATGGCTTCATGTAATTGTTCCTAAATCTCAAGGTAAATTGGGTACCTCTATCTGAGACTATCTTTTGGGTACGCCATGTTGGCATACTATTTGGCTCATATACAGCTCAGCTAGCTGCTTACCACTGAAGGTGGTCTTGACCAATAGAAAGTGTGCTATCTTGGTCAAACGATCCACATTTACCCAAATAGAGTCATAACCTCGTTGGGTCTTAGGTAATCCTGTTTTAAAATCTATGCCAATCTCTTCCTATTTCCACTCTGTTGTGTGAAGAGGCTATAGTAAACTGGTAGGTTTCTGATGTTCGACCTACACTCATTGGCATTTGTCGCACTTGGCGACATACTTAGCAACATCCTTCTTCATTCCAGACCACCAATAGTGTTGACGGAGGTCTTGGTACATTTTAGTACTTCAAAGATGTATGGAGTAGGTGGACTCATGAGCTTCTTTCAGTATGAGGTCTCTAATTTCCTCTTTGTTTGGAACGCAAATTCGTTGACTGATGACTGATCCATAGGGCGCCTTGATCATCAATCTTGAATTCTAGGTTTTTTGCCTTCTGACATGCCTTCCTTGATATGCTTCATTTCTTCATCCTCTACTTGCACTTCTTACATCTGCGCCTCTAGTGTGGGCCATACCTCTAGGGTAGCAAGGGTACCAGGTGGTACTATGGTGAGGCGGAGTCTTTCAAATTCTTTATAGAATTGGTCTTGACTAGTTTACACTAGTGCCATGTTGCAATAAGCTCTTCGGCTTAAAGCATCGGTGACCACATTGGCTTTTCTCGGATGGTAGTGAATACCAAAGTCATAATCCTTTATCAATTCTAGCCATCTTCTCTGCCTTAGGTTTAATTATGTCTGAGTAAAAATGTACTTCAGACTTTTGTGGTCAGTGTAAACCTCACATCTATTACCGAGAAGATAATGCCTCCAAATCTTTAAAGCATGCACTATGGCTGCTAGTTCCAAACCATGAGACGAATAGTTTTGCTCATGAGGTCTTAATTGTCTTGAAGCATATGCTACTACCTGGCGATCTCGCATTAGGACATATTCTAGGCCTTTTGGAGATGCATCACAGTAGATCTCAAAATCTTTCCTTATGTCTAGTAGTGTTAGCACTAGGGCTATGGTGAGCTTTTGTTTTAATTCTTGAAAACTCATCTCACAAGTAGGCGTCCATTCAAACTTCTCTTTTTTGAGTATGGTAGCTCCGTCATAGGCTTGGCAATTTTGGAGAATCCTTCGATGAACATTTTGTAATAACCGACAAAGCCTAGAAAACTCCTAATTTCTAAGACAATTGCAGGGGCTTGCTAGGTTACTATGACTTCTATCTTGCTGGTGTCGACTTCAACACCTTTGGCGGTGATGACATGACCCAGAAAAGTAACTCGGTCTAGCCAAAACTCCCACTTGGAGAATTTGGCAAAAAGCCGATGCTCTCTTAATTTTTGTAGGACAATACGTAGATGATTGGTGTGCTCTCCCTGACTCAGTATGTCATCAATGAAGACCACAACAAACTTATCCAAGTATTCTATGAAAACATTGTTCATTAGAATCATGAAGTATGCCGTGGCATTTGTTAATCCAAAGGGCATCACTGTGTACTCGTATAAACCATAACGAGTGACAAAGACTGTCTTAGGGATGTCTTGGGATCTAATTTTCAACTGGTGATAGCTTGATCTGAGATCTATCTTGGAAAACACCGTGGCTCCGATTAGCTGGTCAAAGAGGTCATCAATTCTTGGTAGTGGATACTTGTTCTTGATGGTGTCCTCATTTAGGGCTCGGTAATCCACGCACATGCATTCTGATCCATCCTTTTTCTTTACTAGGAGGACTGGTGCTCCCTAAGGTGAAGTATTGGGGCGCACGCATCCTAAAGCTTGAAGTTCTTTTGTCTGCTTCTTAACTTCTGCCAATTCATTTGCGGCCATTCTGTAGGGCCTCTTGGATATAGGGGCCATACCGGGGGCAAGTTCGATGGAGAACTCGATATCCCTAT
>KE372294.1:203099-213196 GCA_000418225.1 Zizania latifolia
ACCCCTCTGCCCGGCCGACGCCCGTCCGTGTACCTGAGTCGCACGACAGCTCCATCACGGTCGAGTCTCTTCATCTCTACTCTTCTTCACCCCGTTGACAATCACTCATCATCCCCATGGTATACACCATGGCTCCTCAGCAAGTCCTAAGAAACTCCTTATCTCCATAGTGTTCTAAGGCTGTAACCAATCAGTAACAGTTTCAACTGTACCGGGATCAACGACAACTCCTGACACAGAAATAATATGACCCAAGAATTTCACTTTCTTCAACCAAAACTCACACTTAGCTAACTTAGCATACAACTAGTGCTCCCTTAGCTTCTAAAGGGCTAAGTGTAAATGTGCTACATGATCTTCCTTCGTCTTGGAATAGATAAGAATGTCATCAATGAACGCCACTACAAACTTATTTAGGTATTCCATGAACACGTTGTTCATCAAATTCATGAAGAAAGAAGGGGCATTGGTTAATCCAAATGACATTACCAGATACTCAAACAATCTATAGCGGGTCATAAAAGCAGTCTTGGGGATATCTTCTTCTCGAATTCTCAACTGATGGTATCCTGACCAAAGATCTATCTTGGAGAATACTAAGGCTCCTTGTAACTAATCAAACAAATCATCAATGCGGGGAAGGGGATACTTATTCTTGATTGTGATCTCATTCAAAGCTCTATAATTGATACACATTCTCTTGGATTTGTCCTTCTCCACGAAAACAACTGGGGCTCCCCAAGGCACTAGTGCTTGGATGAATGTATCCTTTCTTTACTAACTCTTCCACTTGCTTCTTAACTTCAGCTAACTCATTCAGGGCCATCCGATATGGTCTCTTATGAATTAGGGCTATACCGAGAGCTAGATCAATCCTGAACTCAATGTCTCTCTTGGGTAGCATACCCGGCAATACTACAGCCAGATTCTATCGGAGTATAAGCCGATAGGTTATCTTTCTGTGTTTCATCGGCATCGGCGTCGGAATCGGGTAGTCCATATCGGCCTAGCGTTATTACGTCCTGCTTTTATGTCTCGATATCGGGTCCGATACTAGTTGATTTTACGGGTCAGATGGTTCAGGCCAATGACTTTATCCTGATAGGTTACACAGTAGATCTGTTCTTTATGATATGTCATGTCATATAATTTCTACTATGTCATTATTGCACTTCATTTAATGTCTTGATGTACGTTAAGACCATCGGCTCGATAGCCGATAGGCGTTACTGTTTATATTTCTTGTCTATCTTATCAGTTGCAGGATCAAATTGATTGGCACGCCACGAACCACAAATTTAGGACCTGCACTAGAGCTAAGCAGATCTCTCAGGCCACGCGTGTGACCAAAAACTTCACCAACACCTGGCTCTTTACAGTAAAAGCATATTGTATCTTGAGCCACGTACCCCTTTCTTGTTCTTTTTGGTCTTGGAATTGCTCACGATCTCATCGGGAGTCAACTTCCTCTTGACTGCACATTTCTTGCATTTCTGCAGCATCATCACATGATCGCTGTTTTTCTTAATGCTCTCCTCGGCAGTTTTTAGCATCCCATGCAGTTCCATCAAGGTTTTGTCCATGCTATTCATATGATAATTGAGTATGAACGGTTTAAAACTCAATGGCAGGGATTAAAGAATCAGGTAAGTTGGCAACTCTTGGCTAAGGGAAAAGCCTAGCTTTTCTAGACTCTCAATATAATCAATCATCTTTATAACACGGAGACTGACGACATTCCTTTTAGCAAGCCTGTATGCAAATAAGGATTTTGAGGTGTTGAACCTCTCGACCCTCGCTTGGTTCTCAAACATGCCACACAAACCTACAAGAATATTGTAAGTGTCTGTGTTCTCATATTGCTTCTAAAGCTTAGAGGATATTGTGGCAAGCATGGGATAGCTCACATCAAGGCAATCGTTAGTGTGCTTCTCATAAACATGCCGTGCAGCCAAAGTAGCATTAACCGGCAAGTCATCAAGGTAGGGACTTTCAAGAACATACTTTTTTCTTTCTTGTTTGAGAACAATTCTCAAATTTCTATACCAATCCATAAAGTTTGTTCCATTAAGCTTTTTTTCTCAAGGATAGATCGCAAATTAAAAAAACTAGACATGGTAGAAGTTGACATGATCTATAACATAAGATATGCAAAGTTTAGCACCTATATTTATGTTAATCTTTCATTAAACTCTTTAAATAAAAGATTATCTCACTATGTTTTTGGAAAACCAAAACATCCCTCTTGGTTACATAGTGAATCAGGGTCCTTATTTCACTAATTCCTAGTGAGCTTTGGCATCACTGCTAGAAATTATTGACATAGAGTAAGCAACACCTTGCTAATCACATCTCCATGTGGCTCCCGTTTGTTGGGTTAGCACCTCCATGCTCTGCTCCCAACCTGATGCCCTAAGGTCCAAAACTATTTTGATAACCTTATTAAGCAAACCAAAAGCTTTTGCGTATAGATGTCTGACATCTATCCCAACTTGCAATGGTAATCACCAGCACTCTGCTTTGGTAGACCCATCAAACGATGAACATTACCATGTTAGGCGCAGCAATTGGAAAGGCATCCAAGGAGTGACTATATACAAGGCACGCACACATGACGGTCCTGATCTATGAAGTTTCTTTTGAAAAACCGCTCAGGACAAAAAATTTACCCTAATCCGAGACAACCTCTCAGGAACCTATTTTTCCTTAGCCAAACAGATCGGCCAGGTAGTCCGGCGATGTGCTCGAGAGCCGGTGACAGTGGTCAGGAAGACCAGTCAGGAGGCGCTCGAGGCAGCCAGATCGGTAACCTATTCGGATTACAATACATGTTTGCATCTGATGCAACAACATATAGCGATTTGGGTGTTATGATCCAATTTGTAACTATCCCTATCGGTGAATCACTGGTCAGTCCACCCAAGGGGGTACCCGAGGTGGTGATTAGATATGTGTAAGGGAAGCTTAGTACCTTCAAACCCGATGGTCGACTCTAGAACACAAGAGACAAGGTTTATACTGGTTCAGGCCTCCCGGAGGATAATAGACCTACGTCCAGTGTTTTGGTTTCTACTATGATGGTGGATCTTATAATACGATGCAATCAAGCTATCAAGGTTGGACGTCGAAAGCAAGAAAAATATGGTGGAGCTAGATGGCTAGATGATGTTTGACGATGAGATGAATAGATGCCTCTGGAGGGGGTCTTTCCTCCTTTATATACTCAGGAGGTAAGCCTAATAATCTCAGGACTCTATCCTGAGTAGGACTTAGATTCCCTACCAAACATGGGCACTAAATCTCTAATTACAAGGATTCCGGTACAAATAAACCTCTAGATAACATATCTGAAGCTTAACTACCTGATAAGGACTCTATTTTCCTTATCATAATCAAACCCCTATCTATGAGTTATATCGGATGGTCATTGCTAGTCTTGGCCTGCCCTTGGTCTAGTCTGATAAGCCCAACTATGAGGCACCCGGGGGTCACATCCCCGACAACCCCGTAAACCGATTAGTCTTATCAACCCGTACTTCCAACCGATTCATCACATTAACCGATCGATCTAGACAGTAATAGATCCAATCTATTACAACTGCATATCAACTATATGCACCGATCTAGATCACAATCTATGCAAGATAGCTCTGATACCACTGTTGGGGAACATGGAGTCTATGCTAGCCAAAAATAAAAAAAATCTACCGCGCACACAAGGAATCTTGCTAAGAGAGGGACCATAGATCATTACCTCGAGCACACACTATAGCTGAAGGAGAGTTAGAGTAGCAAACATATCTAACTTGAGCGTGCTGATGCGGTTGAGAAGCTAATGGATGTCCTTGAGAAGTTGATCGATCATCCTCAGGAACTCCTGAGGATTTCTCTCTAGGACTCCTCCCTCAAATCGATGACGGTTCTCGAGAAGTAGCCGATGATACCACTGATCTAATCAGTGACGCTGATGCCGATGCAAAGCAGAATAGCAATGTCTCTACTGGTATCCACACATCCGGGGTAGGAACGCTGACTGGTGGTGTACTAGCACCTGGGTGGATGGTGAGATGGTCGGGCTCGAGAGGTGAGGGCTAGGGTTTGCTCTCGGTGGCTAACAACTTAGCAAGAGAAATGCATCAACATGCGAGGCAATAGCTTAGCATCCCTGCGCCTTGTACCTTCATATATATAGACGTCCTAGCTTGTGCCCTCCTAGGCCTAACCAAGACTCTACTTGAATCCCTACCTGATCTGCTCGGATCTCCATCCAAACCCGCTTGGATCTCTATCCAAACCGAGCCTAATTCGAATCCTATTCGAATCTAGTGTTCCAACCCTTTAAGCGTGTGACCCTGTAGGTTCACGTATAGCTTAGTTAATATATAAAAACTCTTTTCCATACTACGTTAACAGTAGCCTCTAGGAAAATATATTAAATCAAGTATACATAAAGATCATATCGGCTAAATCTTATAATGTTCCATATGTACATGCAGAGCATCTATTGGTAAATGTGTAGTCTGCTGGCATAGGTCTTTACCCACAGGCTTTGTCCCTCCACACATTTTTTGTAGGTAAAAGCCTTTTTCGATAGATGTTTTGATGTTAAATGATGCTTTCACCAACAAACTATCTGTCAATGTACTGATGCCATGCCATGGTGTAGTGACGAAACAACCTTATTTTCTGTTAAGTCTCCCCATGCTAAGTTACAATAATTAGCCTTGTTACGTGACGGTGTCATGCAGATATCAAATACTCCCTTCAGTTCCACAAAGTAAGTCGTTTTAGACTTGTATCCGAAGTTGTCTAAATCAAGTCATTTTGTATTTTATTGTGTATTTTGAACGTCTATACCCCTGATGGTATACTAATTCCTCTTCGTCTCCCGTATTGTCTTTACTTCCGCACTGTATTTAATACAGGCAAATAAAGAAAATATAAACTAATTAATTACTGTTTGTTATCTAAAATCATGTCTAAAATGATTTACTTTTTGATTTGTATTTTATTGTGTATTTTAGACGTCTATACTCCTGATGGTGTACCAATTCCTCTTCGTCTCCTGTGTTGTCTTTACTCCTGCATTGTATTTAATATGGACAAATAAAGAAAATATAAACTAATTAATTACTCCTTGTTATCTGAAATCATATCTAAAATGATTTACTTTTTAAAACTAGAGAGAGTACGTTTATTCCGGTCATCTTTGTTTACCCATATTTTGAAGAATCTCCTACACAGCGGGAAGCGGCTCCTCTAACGTCGCTGATGCCGACTGCCCAATGCAGTCTCGATCCGCGCCGTCCAGCGCGGATCTAACGGGCGGAGCCCTCCTCGACTGCTGCGAGGTGGGCCCCACCACACGTGAAACCCCCCTCCGACACCTTTTGGATCTGAATCAGACAGTGCGGAGGGGGTGACTGCCCTCTGACTAACTGGAGAGGATCTCAATTCGACACAGCGTGCCCATTTTGCATAAATGATGATTCATCGGATTCTGTTTTACGATAAAATTATTTAGTGTATTTAGGTGCTCGTTTCCCTTTTTGTGTGTGACTCAATTATTGCAACGAACAATATTTTGTGTGTGACTTTTATTTCTATTCTCAACCGTTAGAAAGCCAAAACTATCCGTAAAAGATCAAAGAAACTTCAATATAAAATTTACAAGTTTTTTTAGGGAAAAAGAAACAAGCCACGTTGGGAAGTGACCGATCTAATGGGGAATTAGGAAGAATTTACGATCTATAGCCAGTGGGTAATTAGCCTCTAGTGAGCAATCAGATGGTCACTAGAGCAGTCTTAACCCTCCATGCCAACCAATGTCTTAGCTAATTAATAAACTGCCACATAAGTAAAAATATGATATGATAAACAAGTTAATGAAGATAGAGAAAAGAAATAAAAGAAACTGTTTCTTGCTAGAGACACTGGGTCTACACAACATAATTAGGAACCGAGCTACATCTACGTTGGAAGCAAAGTTTCATCTTCCCTTTGTTTTGTGTGGATCCCTGCGCTGCCTCCCCATGTGCACCGCCAATCCCCCGCATCAGATTGCCACCGAGCCAGCCTGCTTCTTCTCCCGTACCAGATCACTGCGGCGAGCCTGAGGGCGGTGTCACTGGCGCACTGATAGAGCCGCCATTGAAGTAGGAGTAGTGGGCCGGGAACTTGGACGACGAGCTAGCGCCACAGGAGGACAGAGTCTTCAGCCAGGGAATGAGGCTGCTGCCCTCGACGCCGTCGCCTCCGCCGTAGACACCGCCTCCGCCGAGAGTGATCTGAGAGGAGCCGGAGGTGGGGAAGGACGACATCCCCCGTGGGCTCGGCTGGTACGACGAGCATGGCTCGCCGATGCCGACCGACCAAGCTGATCAGCAAGCTCTGCTATCGGAGGCTTCAACCCTGAAGACACACACACGTGAGCTGACAAATTAAACCAAATATTTTGAAGCGAAAATTTAAACCAAAATTGCAAATTTGACAGTATCAAGTTGTGATTTTTTATAAAAGAATAACAATTAGATGACAATTAACATAAACAAGAAAACACCTCAGAACACGATGTAAAACAAAATTACATTTAACATGAATGCAAATAATTATTGAAATTCAATTCGTTGCCACGGAGTAAACTTTCACAAACTGGCTTCTATTCTTCTTGTGATGTTATTGCTTGCCAATCTACTAATTAAGTCTTTTTCTTGGTGACCATTTTTATTTTCTTTTACTTGCTGATTCTTCAGGACATTTGAGTTTATGAATGGATTGTTTTTCATCTTAATAACAGTTAAGCACAACCTATGATAGTAGCAAGCAGCCATGAAATTAGCTACAAAGTAAATCATCACACATGTTTAGTAGTACATGTAAACAGTCATTAATTGTTCTGGCCTATGTCTACATGTATATTTATTACGCTCTCTTCTATAAACATCATCATAAACATCATGGATTGGAACTTTGGAACTGTACTGAACGACATGGTTTCTAGGGGACACTCCATGCTGAAGCCAGATTGGTTAAGTGCATTGCCCCAGCTAATCGGCATTTCGATTGTTGACTGTGATTCAGTCGGCAATTGGATGGTCAACTTCCAGTCTGGCCCACCTATTTTGTTCCCTAAAGATTACTCCGATGTTAATTTGGTCCTTAATGTTAAGTTTTATGTTTATTTAATTGTGTTCTCAAAGTTTTCTAATGTAATTCTGGGCCATTAGAAGCGCCACATAGGCTTGTCAACTCGTTATTTAATACATGATATTCAATAAAATGTCTGATTCGCCCTTACATATACGATACAAAATTAAATATATATATTATTTCCTGTCACGTAATTTGATCTGACTTTAAGAATTGATCTAGGCATCTCATTGAAAATATATGTTGAAATGTCTAATTGCCACTTACATATAAAAAGAATAATTATAGCTAACACTACGCCTTTAGTACCGGTTCAAAGCCACCTTTAGTCGTGGTTTTCGAATCAGTATTGTCTATCCAGGACTAAAGAGTATGGCACATTAGTACCGGTTAAACCGGTACTAAAATACCCTTTAGTACTAGGTGGGGAACCCACCACCTGGTACTAAAGGTGTGTCTTTTAGTACCAATTAGGCTTCCTATCCAGTACTAAAGGTCATGTTTTTTTTATTTAGAATTACTGCTGCTTGTATTTAGTTTCATTCATATTGTATGTACTATACATGACCCATATATTTGTACACTATTTTATATGCTAGTTTAATTGTATTTGAGAATAAATATTTATTAATAAAATTCTGTTACCATTATTACAATAATTGTATATACAAAATCGTTGTACTATACATGTGTGGAGCAAACACATCTAATCACAAATAGTGTATATACATAATTATTTTTCAAGTACCGTAGAACTCTCCTCCAAGACTTACAATCTCATCGAGAATGAACCCGGCGAGTTGTTCTTGAATTGCCTGAATACGGTCCTTGGGGAGGATTTCACGTTGCATCTGCTTCAGCTATTGTCAGTCAAAAATGTGAATATATTAAATAAACTCTTATTTGCTGGATATATATACCGTACCATAAGAATTGGAATAGTTGGACATTGTATTAGTAAGACGTACTATCAAGTCTTTTTGTGTGACGCCTTTCTTGTGTATAAAATCTCGTATGTACTGACAGACATAGTAGCCACATAAGTTGTTTCCATCCTCCTGCCTCCAAATCTTCAGTGAGAGAAATAAGTTATACAATTTTAGTGTCATATTTCATGGAACTAAGAAAATGTATAATTTACATATATATCCATTTCATAGAATAGACTTCAAGATGTTCCATGTAATCTCCCATGTGGTTTTTACGGAACACTTTCCATGCACTCCATATTAAAGTGAACGGTGTTTGAAACTTATATTTAATTAATGAAATCAACATTTAGTACCGGTGTATCTGTTGGATGACATTAGCTCTTAATTAAATCTAAGATGCTTTATTATAAATTCCTATTGTTTCTCCTTCGAGTCATATAGAATAATTTTACTCTTCTCTATGTTAAATCACAAGGAGTATCCAATGGAACCTACACATATACAAACATAATAGGTAATTACCTAATTAATTTGTTAGATAAGAGTGGAGTACAACACGTACGGTAAATGCACTCACCCAAAATGGTAAGGTAAAAGCATCTCGTTTTTGTAAAATTGCTTGCGCAAGTAGCGGCATAATGTATGGAACATGTCTTTTAGGGCGGTTCGAACAAGCTCCTCATTTATGCGAATTGGGTCCATAAAGTCCACGTCGTCTCGCCTCATCTTTCGTATTTCTTGCATATGTATCCCATGTGACACATGACATGTGTGTAAGACGACCTAAAATTAAGAGAGAAAGCTATGCTATTTGACGTTAATTTTAGGAAAGCTAGACTTACATAAGCCAGCAGTTAACAAGCTTGATGTCCAAAGCATCTTTGTGGTCATCAATGTGTAGTAGTCATCTTTTTCTACGTCCTTTTCTTGCCAGCAAGAAGAGGATGATGCCTTGATAAGCATACACTCGTAGTCTGTACTGAGCTGCTTTTTCGGGGGAGGCTTGCTATTATTGATGAATAATTGCATCATCACAGGATCGATGGGCAGCTTTTTCTCAGGAACCTTCCATCTGAAGTACTCTTTTACCTAGGCTTGCACCACCTCTTCTGTTTCCACGTCTATCAGGTCATAGGCCCGTTTAGCCATCATGGACTTTTGTGATTGACAAGAACTCTGCTTTTGTGTCGTGGAGATAAGAGTTTGTTCGAGCGATGCTTTCTTCCTTTGGTTTTTTGCCAGCGGCTGAGCTAACTGACGATGAGAGCTATCACTCTGCATAGGAGGAGGAGGGCTATGATTCCTCTACATTTCTGGTGAGGGAATAGGAGGGATCGGCGCCTGCATTTGTTGTGATGGAATGGGAGGGTCCGGAATGGGTGAGAGCGCGTATAGCAGTGTTGTTGGTAAGGATCTCAAAATGATGTAATGTTTACGCCACAGAATGAAGTTATGGATCAACTGTCCTAATGTGTTAACCCCATTACCTCCAGGGATGTCGAGCTGTAGGTCTTCAAAGCCTTGAAGTACGGTGGTGACTGAAACTCTAGCGTATCCACTTGGGATAGCGCTCCCATGCATCATTTGGCCTTCCACCACTTCATAAGCTTCATCGTCTACCACCTTAATCGATATGTTTTTTGCGAGTACATGTAAGTCAGAAGGTGTAAGGTGAGTTATGTCATCCATAGGGTAATGTTTCTCATCCTCATCGAGAATCCTTGTGGAAGCGTAGCTGCTACGTGTAAATTTGGATTTGGCATTGAATGCATGTCATAGCCTGAAATTTTTAAAATATAAAAGCTGTGAATAAAATCAAAGGAAAAATAATTTTCAGTAAAAGAGAACGAAAATAGAATTTTCACTAAAGAAAAGAAAGGAATTTTGAGTATTAAAATTTGAGAAAGATATTTTTTCAAATAAAATATTGCTGAAATTTTTTGCAAAAGTCTCTAACAATGTAGAGAGTTTTTCAAGAATTTTTTCTGGAATTTTTCTGAGTCAAAATATATTTTT
>KE372294.1:222610-240537 GCA_000418225.1 Zizania latifolia
TGTGTGCCACGTGGCTGCCACATGGCCTCCCGCCTCCATGCGCGCATTCACCCTAGCTGATGCCATAATTCTGAATTTTCTTTAGAAAATTAATTCAGTATTGCGTCATAATTCGAGCTATTTTCTGAAAATTAATAGAATAGGGTTTAAAATTTAAAAATTTATATCTAATTCATTCGAACACCAAATTTAACCATTCAAATTGCAGAATTTTTCTAAAATGAGCTCTCTACCCATTAAAAATATGTTCACACACAGAATGTATGTGTTACTATAATATTTTAATTTATTATTGTTTGCTTGTAATGTTGTTTAGTCTCCGAAGCACCGGAAGAGCCTGTTTACGTCGAGGAATCGCCCATTTTCATCCCTGTTCAGCAAGACATGTTGTTCAAGTCCTGCATTTGATCATGTTGAATCAAAACTTCTGATTCGTCCAACTAAAAGTTCTGGTCCTACCGAAACTTCCGATTCGTTCAGAACTCGCAGCCAGAGTGTTCCCGGAACTTCCGGTCCAACTGGAACTTCCGGTTCGTCTAGAACTTGTCTCTAGGGCATATTTTCATCAATCTACCACTTGCACTAGAGTAAATACTCGTAAGCTTTTAATCTCATCCCCTTAAGCGTATGACCCGATAGGTTCATATGTAAACGGTCGCTACCCTGAAACCTTTTTCGGATCGCTAGTCAATAGCGTTACCTAGCAGTACATACTAACCCCCGAATACATAGAAAAGATCATATCAACTGAACCTTGATATACTCACGCACCAATCCCTTTACCACACGGCATCAGTCAAGCTCAAGACGAGATTCGTGCAACCCTTGTGACAGCTCGACACTTCCCTCAATCAAGTAGTGGATTAATCATGACTAACTGTTTAATCATAGTGGCATAGCCATGTACTTTCCCAATCCAACTATCTCGAGGGGCCAGAGACGTCTCTCCCATTATTTAGGAGGGATAAATTCTATCTTGATCACTCACATCCTAAGACATGTTTCATAACATACTCGAAAGCAACCTTTATAACTACCCAGTTACGGATTAGCGTTTGGAAGCCCCTAAGTGTGTTACTACACATTCTGAAATCAATGACGATCTCAGGTCAAAGGATTCTGTAGGTACACCATTTGAGATGACAACTTATGGCACATTAAAAATAACAATCCCAGCAGTATCTCAAGGTGGGTCTATCCAACATCATGTTCTCTAACATGTGTCCACATTACTGATTTGATATCTCCATATCCATGATCCGTGAAACATGTCATCAATCAGACAAATGTGCTAATCTATAAATCATCATTGTCCCACATGATGATATGAGATTAGGGATCGTTTAGAATAACATCGTGATAATACAAAGAGTTTTACAAATAAGTCACATACTTGTTGATCAATGTAAAAGATAATTATTCAAGGAACAAGATAACCAATTATCCAAAATACATCAGCATAGACAAGACTCCTTCTCTCACATACACTAGACTCTGTCACACAAGTATCTAATACCCATAGAGCTCAAGTGCGCCTCATGCTTGGGCTGCGAGAGAGGTTTCATCAACGGATCGGTAATGTCCGAATCCATGTGCACTTTGCATATCTTTACATCACCTCTATCTGTGATCTCTCGGATGAGGTGATAGCGCCACAGTATGTGCTTGGACTTCTGGTGTGACCTAGGCTCCTTGGCATAAGCAATGGCACCACTATTATCACAATAGAGGTCCACTGGACTGGACGCACTAGGGACAATACCTAGCTCAGAAATAAATTTTCTGATCCAAATAGCCTCTTTCGCAGCTTCAGAAGCTGCTATGTACTCGGCCTCCATTGTTGAATCCGCAACCGTTTCTTGCTTGAAACTCTTCCAACTCACTACGCCTCCATTAAGGCAAAACACAAATCCAAATTGCAATCTCGAATCGTCCTTGTCGGTTTGGAAGCTAGCGTCGATGTAACCATTTACAACGAGCTCCTCCGTATCTCCGTAGACTAGGAACATATCTTTAGTTCTTCTCAAGTACTTCAGGATACTCTTTACTATCGCCCAGTGACATTCTCCTAGGTTTGATTGGTATTTGCTTGTAATACTTAGAGCATAGGAGACATCTGGCGTGTATAAAGCATGCCACACATGATGGACCTGATTGCCAAAGCATACAGGATCACACTCATCTTCTCTAGCTCACCAGGTGTCGAAGGACACTAATTCTTGCTCAGAGTAATACCATGTGACATTAGAAAGAAACCATTCTTGGAATCCTGCATATTGAACAGTTTCAGTACCTTGTCAATGTACGTGCTTTGGCTTAATCCAATTAGCCTTCTCGATCTATCTCTATAGATCTTTATGCCCAATATGTATGCTGCCTCTTCAAGATCTTTCATCGAGAAACTTCTTCACAACGAAGATTTAACAGCATCAAGCATTGGAATATTATTCCTGATCAACGATATGTCATCTACTTATAAGACCAAAAATATAAGTGAACTCCCACTAGCCTTTTTGTAAACACAAGGCTCTTCTTCATTCTTGATAAAACCAAACCCTTTGATCACTTCATGAAAACGAAGATTCCAACTCCGAGAAGATTGCTTTAGCCCATAAATGGACTTTTGAAGCTTGCAAATTTTCTCAGCATTTTTTGGATCGACAAAACGTTCAGGCTATGTCATGTACACATCCTCACTTAGGTTTCCATTAAGGAAAGCCGTTTTGACATCCATTTACTATATCTCATAGTCATAATATACGACAATTACTTGGATTATCCGGATAGACTTTAGCATTACGACGGGTGAAAATATTTCATCATAATTAACACCTTGAATTTGTCTGAAACCTTTCGCCACTAATCGTGCCTTATAGATGTGAACATTTTCATCAACGTCTATCTTTTTCTTAAAAATCTATTTACACTCAATAGTTTTAACACCATCAGGTGGATTCACCAAGTTCCAAACTTGATTCTCTCGTATGGATTCTAACTTGAATCTTATGGCTCTAAGCCATTTCTCAGAGTCTGATCGTATCACTGCTTCCGACTAGGTCTTTGGTTTATCATTGTCCAACAATAATATGTCACGCTGCCCCATGGTTAAGAACGTAAACCGCTTGGGCGCATGACTAACCCTTTCCGACCGACATGGGGCTGGTGTCTCGATAACAGTTTCTGCAACATCTTGTATATCGACTTGTGGTTCAATATGAACTGAAACACTTTCGAGTGGTTCCTGAACTTCTTCGAGTCACACCATGCTCCCACTAACTCCTTTTGAGAGAAACTCTTTCTCAAGAAAGACACCATTCCAGGGGATAAATAATTTACCTTCTTCCCGGTTATAGAAGTAATATCCTTTGGTTTCCCTAGGATACCCCACAAAGAAGCATTTATCAGATTTGGGAGTAAGCTTATCAGACGTTAAATATTTTACATAGGCCTCACAACCCCATATCTTTAGAAAAGACAACCGAGACGCTTCCCATTTCATATCTCTTATGGCATCCTCTCTACAGATTTAGATGGAACCCTGTTTAAGGTGAAAGCAGCAGTTTCTAGAGCATATTCCCAGAAGGACAATGGAAGATTAGATTGATTCATCGTAGGCATCCCTGTTCTCATATTGCTTCTGAAGCTCAGAGGATATACAGGCAAGCATGAGACAGCTAACATTAATTAAATCATTGGCGTGCTTCTCATAAGCCCTTCGATCCACGGCAGATGCATTATCAGCTGGTTCATCAGGATGGGGCTCCTCTAGAACATATTCCTTTTTCTCTTGTTTGAGAACAATTCTCAAGTTTCTATGCCAATCAATAAAGTTCGTTCCAGAAAGCTTTTCCTTTTCAAGAATTGATCGCAAATTAAAACTAGAAGTGTTACTAACAGTAGGTACCATGATCTATAACAAAAATGTAAGTTTCAGCACTATGCTATGTAAATCTTCTATCAAATAAAATATGCTCCACTACATGATATATAATTGTTTTCCCTCTTACGACATGTAGTGGGACAAGATCCATATTCAACTAACTTCTAGTGAGCTTTGGCATCACTGCTAAAAAATTAGTGACATAGGTAAGCAACACTTTGCTAATCACATCCTTGTGTGACTATTGTTCGTTGGGGTGGCATCCAATGCCTCAACGCCCAACACCATGCCCCAAAACCTAAAACCGTTTTGATAGTTTTGTGAAGCAAACCAATACTATGCTTGTGGATGTCTGACATCCATCCTAACTGGTTAAGATAAAAGATGACACTCTGCTTTGACAGACCTACCATATAATGATCAAAACCTTTGTAGGTGTAGCTATTGGAAAGGGCGTCAATGACTCTTAATTTTCTAATACAAACTATTCTAACATGGTAACGATGACTACCCATACAAAACATGAAAAAATATTATGACAGGAATATAAGTAAACATCATAGGCAATCATACTAACTGTGACATAGTATGGCCCTTTTCACATGGTGATCTCTATCTCCATGGTTCCTGTCGTTTGGGTCATCACGCTTCAGGCCCCCATGATCTTGTATCAGTCTATTACATCTAATAGCACTATACAAATTATATGAGAAGAAGCATCACATGTCAACACGCAGGTCATACAACAATAGAACAGCCTTAGGCTGTAATTAACCATGACACGTAGGCCATGAAAATTACATGCATGCATCATATACATCATAAGGCCATACTAGTCACAACATTCTCGACAAAAATGAGTTAAGCGTTGAATCTATGCATGTCTAAAAGTGGATCCGGAACTTCTGGCTCAAGGCCCAAAACTTTTGGCTGAAGCCTTGAACTTCTGGCTCAAGGCCAGGAACTTCTGAAATAACCCTTCTGTATCGAATTTATTTTGGTCCGGAACTTTTGGGTCAAACTCGGAACTTCCGAAAATAACCTTCTGTACGACAATTATTTTGGCCCAGAAGTTTCGGCTGGAGCCCGAAATTTCCGAAAATCCAACGCAAGAACAATAGATATAATCTATTTCTACCACATATCACATATATGTGTATGATCTAGATCGAACACTATGCACATAGGCTCTGATAGCACTATTGGGGAACGGGTAGGCTACGCTAGCAAAAATAAAACTTTTCCTACCCCATTCAACCTAGGAAACATGCGAGTAATGGGATCATGGATTGTTACCTCTAGTCGCAAGACGCGCTAGGGCAGCGGAAGAAGAGTTGGGGAAGCACGTCCTCGATCAACTCTGCCCAGCTCCATCCGACTGTCTGCGATGAAGCCGATGCAGCCTTACGATCCTCACATCAAGATGATCAGCACCACAATTGCAGCGACGCCTCTACGGTATCCACATATACTGGGACGGGATCACCTCACGCCGGTATGCTAGTACCACTGCGAGATTAGGGGAGATGCGGCCACAGCAGGTGCAGCTAGGAGAGAGGTGGTGGCTAGGGTTAGGGTAGTGACAACAGCAACCGCAGTCTTTTGCGCCCTAGCCCCTTCTCTCCTTATATAGAGCCAACTGATGGGCCTTTAATCAACATTAAAGCCCACCAGATCTAATTTGCACATTCGGCTCGGAAGTTCTGGCTGAGGCCCGGAACTTCTAATGTGCAGTTGATGCGATTTGTGGCCTGATCTTTCGATAGGTTTGATTGAGGCGAACAGTGGACGTTCACGTTTTAAGGCTTCTGATCAGTGATCGTAACCTTGCAATCGCTACACCCGCACATCTAGTCGTTATCAACCATGCTTTCACATAGTCGACCTCACCACGAAGGCTTTGATCTTGCAAACAATGGAAGAACTTTGCAAGAACAAGGTAAACGCAATCTGAATTACTGATATTAATCTGAAGAACTCTAAGTTTGGGGTTCTACAAACCGATCTACGGCAAAACTATAATGGCAGAATAATCTAAGCAAAACCCGAGTCTTAACAATGACGGCGGCTAACTATTTATAGGGTTACAAAAGGTGAGATACCTTCTATAACGTGGGCCGTAACCTAGTAGGACTCGAAAATAAACCCTAAATCTAATACAGACTCGAACAACCTATTAGGACTCTAACTTGAATTGATCTAGAGTCTAACTCCCGACTGGTCTTGACGTCCGACTGGTTTGGTAGTCTGACTCCTGACTGGTCTGGTAGTGGGACTCGGCGATTCCCTGATCGTCACGGTCGGGGGCCTGAACATGCCATCGCCCGAGTGCCTGGTCGGCAGTCTTGAGCTCCTCTTGTCCACTCGGCTATCCGATTCACTGTCTCTTCTCCGATATTCCTAAGTATAATACAATCATAACTCGAACATAGTAGTACTCCATTCATAGAAGGACTTGTTTGAGTAACGAGGAATGAATTCACCTGACAGTTTAATTGACGAACTCGAGCACGAGTCATTGGTCCTTGGTAATCTAGTGTGGTTGTATCCTTAGCAGTGAAGTCCTCATCATCCTCCCCTTCTTGATTTGGAGTCATCGTCGACTCAACGTCAATTTCTTCACCCAGGTAGAGTTTCAAGTCGGCGACATTAAAAATATTGCTCACACCATAATCTGCAGGTAATTCAATCTTGTATGTATTATCATTTACCATTGCAAGTACTTTAAAAGGACCAGCAGCACGAGACATTAATTTTGATTTACGCAAATCAGAAAACCTATCCTTTCGTAAATGTAACCATACCAAATCACCCGGTTCAAAAATAACTTCTTTTCTACCTTCATTACCAGCAATTTGATACTTTGCATTCATACGTTCTATATGTTCTTTAGTTGTTTGATGTAATTTAAGTACAAATTATGCACGTGTTTTAGCATCAAAATTCATTTTCTCAGAAGATGGTAAAGGTAACAAATCAATAGGCACATGAGGATTAAAACCATATACCACCTAGAATGGACTCATCTTTGTGGTAGAGTGTAGTGATCGGTTGTAAGAAAACTCTACGTGAGGTAGACACTCTTCCCACATCTTCAAATTGGTCTTCCAAACAACTCTCAACATTGTTGACAATGTACGGTTCACTACTTTAGTTTGACCATCAGTTTGGGAATGATATGTGGTAGAAAACAGTACTTTTGTCCCCAATTTCTACCATAATGTCCTCCAGAAGTGACTTAAAAACTTCGTATCACGATCAGAAACAATTGTATGTGGCACACCATGAAGACGAACGACTTCCCTGAAGAACAAATCAGCAACTATTATAGCATCGTCACTCTTATGACAAGGAATAAAATGAGCCATCTTTGAGAATCTATCCACTACAACAAATACACTATCCCTAACCTTCTTAGTCCGAGGAAATCCTAAAAAAAATCCATAGAAATATCTTCCCAAGGAACACTAGGAACAGGTATGGGCATGTAAAGACCGTGTGGATTGAGGCGGGACTTAGCTTTATTGCAGGTGTTGCATCGAGCAACGTATCGCTCAACATCTCGTCTCATTTTTGGCCAAAAGAAATGATTGGCCAGCATATCCTTTGTCTTCTTTACTCCAAAATGTCCCATTAATCCCCCTTTGTGCGCCTCCTGCAAAAACAAAAGACGAACAGAGCTTGCCGGAACACATAATTTGTTAGTGCGATGTAATAACCCATCGTTCAGAGTGTATTTTTTACAAGTCCTTCCTTCTCGACAATGTGCAAATGCTTCTTTAAAATCAAGATCAGTAGCATATAAATCTTTTATCGTTTCTAATCCAAAGATTTTATAATCAAGCTGAGACAACATGGTATAACGTCCAGATAAAGCATCAACAATTACATTGTCTTTAACTTTCTTATTCTTAATGATGTATGGAAATGATTCAATAAATTCTACCCATTTAGCATGCCGTTTATTCAGATTTGCCTGGCTTCTAATATGTTTCAATGATTCATGGTCTGAATGTATAATAAACTCCTTGGGTCATAGGTAATGTTGCCATGTTTCTAATGTCCGAAATAAAGCATACAATTCTTTATCATAAGTAGAATAGTTCAAACTAGCTCCTAACAACTTTTAACTAAAATATGCGATCGCCTTACCTTCTTGTGTCAACACTCCTCCAATCCTAATTCCACTTGCATCACACTCGAGTTCAAAAACCTTACCGAAATCAGGGAGTTGGAGCAGTGGTGCATGGGTCAATTTCCTTTTCAGTAGGTTAAAAGCGTCTTCATGTGCTTGTCCCCATTGGAAAGGAATGTCTTTCTTTGTGAGCTCATTCATGGGTGCAGCAATGGTGCTAAAATCCTGCACAAACCGTAGGTAGAATCCAGCTAATCCGAGGAAACTCTGCACCTGTGTAACCGTTTTAGGAGTCGGCCAACTCTTGATTGCTTCTATCATGGTCTCATCAAATTCAACACCCTGTGAGGTCACAACATAACCAACAAAAGGAGCTCGATCTGTGCAGAATGTGCACTTCTCGAGATTACCAAACAAACGTGCATCTCTTAAAGCAATAAAAATAGCACGCAGATGTTCCTTGTGTTCACCTAGAGACTTGCTGTAAATTAGTATGTCATCAAAGTATACTACCACAAATCGTCCAATAAAATTATGTAAAACTACATTCATTACTCGCATAAATGTACTAGGTGCATTAGTTAAACCGAAAGACATTACTAACCACTCGTACAAACCAAATTTAGTTTTGAACGCAGTCTTCCATTCGTCACCCAATTTTATTCTTATTTGGTGGTAGCCACTACGCAAGTCCACTTTAGAAAACACTACAGAGCCACTTAATTCATCAAGCATGTCATCTAATCGAGGAATAGGGTGGCGATACCGAATAGTTATGTTATTGATGGCTCTACAGTCAAACACATGCGCCATGATCCATCCTTCTTAGGTACCAAAATAACTGGAACAGCACAAGGACTAAGACTCTCACGTACATACCCTTTGTTGAGCAGGGCTTGCACTTGGCGCTGAATCTCCTTAGTCTCTTCAGGGTTGGTCCTATACGGTGCACGGTTTGGTAACGTTGCTCCCGGGATCAAATCAATCTGATGCTCAATTCCTCTCATAGGTGGCAATCCCGGGGGTACGTCAGTGGGGAACACGTCAGAAAACTCATGTAAAAGTTTAGCAATAACAGGAGGTAAAGAGGTCATCAAATCGACAAGTGTAAAGAAAACCTCTTTGCAAATCAAAGCATAACAACCATGTTCATGGTTAATTAATTTAGAAATTTTAGATCTAGTAGCTAGCATGGAAGCACCTTTCAATTTGACTATGTCTTTTCTCATATGTGACTCAATCTTCTCCTTTTTAGATGGAAAAACATTTTTAGCTACTTGTTGATTTTCAGATTTTGATTCACTTATTTTTCTTGCATGTTCAGCTCGTGCTACATCATCTTTTAAAATTTCAGCAGGGGTCATTGGTATCAATTCTATCTTCTTACCATTATCGGTGAATGTATATGTGTTAGTTCTCCCACGGTGCAAAACATCTTTATCATATTCCTAAGGTCTATCCAAAAGTAAAGAATATGCTTGCATAGGCACAACATCGAAACTTGCACTGTCATGATAATTCCCTATCGAAAATTGTATTCTGACAATCTTACTTACCTTTAACTTACCGCAAGAATTGAACCACTGGATGGAGTAAGGATGTGAGTGTGGTTGTGTGGGCAAGTTAAGTTTCTCAACCAGATCAGAGCTAGCAAGGTTGCTATAACTCTCGCTATCAATGACAACGTGGCACGCTCTTTCTTTGACAACGAATTTTGATTGAAATAGGTTGTGGCGTTGGTTCTGTTCTGTCTTCTCCATTTGAGCACTCAAAACTCATTGTGCGACAATACTCAAATATTTGCTCATGTCAGCAGCGCCTATTTGTTCCAATTCATGATCGCTTGGCGGGTCATCTCCATCTTCATTGCCTGCATGGTTAGTAGCAAGTACTAATTCATCTTTATTTTTACTTGCAGTAGTGTACTCACCATTTTCAGTAGCAATCAGCACCCACTGGTTAGGACAATCTCGTTGCACATGCCCTAATCTTTTGCATTTGAAACATTGAATATTACATGTTCCTCGGTTGTTTGTTTGGTTGACGACGGTGTTGCTGAATGCGCCCTATCAGCAGAGGGGGAAGCAGACCGAAATGCGGTGCTCGGCGAAGTATTGGTGTATCCCATGGAAGGCCTCGATGTTGTCGTATTTCTAAAATTGTTCTTTGACATCTGCTGTCTTCCCTACAGTTCTTTCTCAGCCAACATAGCAAGATGAAACAATCTATTAATGGAATTATATTCTTTATAATCAACTATGTCCTGAATTTCTCGTCTCAAACCCCCATAAAAACGAGACATTTTATCCTCCTCATCTTCTTCTACCTCACAACGCAACATACCTATTTGTAGCTCCTGGAAATATTCCTCGACAGACTTATTACCTTGGTCTAAGCGTTGTTATTTCTTTCTCAAATCTCGTTTGTATGATGGAGGAACAAATCTGCCCCGCATAGCTCGTTTCAACCTATCCCATGTATCAGGTTCTAAGCTAGATTTTACCAATTCGTTTCACCAGATAATGGTAAAATCCTTGAATTCGCTAGTTGCTTGCCTAACCCGATGTATTTCTGGAACTAGATGGGAATTAAATTTTTGTTCTACTGTCATTTTCCAATCCAAGTATATTTCAGAATCATACTTACCAGCAAAGGAATGTATAGTAAATTTGACTTTGGCAAACAGGTCATCATTACCTCGTACCTGTGGCTGATTGTCATGGTGATCATTACCTCCCAGTCCTCGACGATTACGTTGATGTCGTCATCGTAGGTGCTCTTCATGGACTGTGGTGCGAGTGTCACTGTGCTCGGTGTCCTCTTCGTCATCTTCACCGTCAGACACTAGAGCTGGAGGCTGTTGATTTATCGTCAAATGTTGAACTCTGGTGGTTAGAGTGGCAATACTCCCAACAATGGCGTCCAACTTCTCTTCAAGCCTTTGGAGCTCTTATTTTGATGCACAATCCTTGAAATCACTCACCTCACCTGACATTGTCAGTAGAAGATGGAAAACAACACAAAAGTATGATCCCTATCGACTACAATTCTTGTGGAATGGTGGGAAACTCTCTTGCTCCCTCCCTCTAAGCGTCTTATCAAGCCCTTACGAAATTCTTACCAGTTAAAGCAGGTGGTACGACTGGAGAGGTGGGACGTCCAACGAGTGCGAGGTGTGATTACAAGAGTCCGATCAGTAATGATAGAAAGTTTGTGGATCTTGGCAGGCAATATATAGTAGCAAGGAATAGCAAAGTTTAATAACAGAATTAGCGAAGTTGAATAAGAATCCCAATCACTTGTCAGAGTTGCCGGCTGAGACTCGTCCCTAGGGCCTAGTCTAAGCGAGCGGGAGTAGGATACAAAGGATTTGTGGGACGCATGCACAATCGAACAGATGTGGAAAACTCTGCACTTTATAAAACTTTTATTGCTATCTTGCTCTTTCTTCTTTTGGATATTTCTTTTCGTTTTCTCTTCTTTTTTTTATCTCTTTTCACTCCACAAAACACACTGGAGTATAAAATAACGTCAGGAACAACACTTTGAAAACTTGATATGAGCGGTACGGCACGGTATATAACCTGGCAATGTGCTTTGAGAACTTGGGTACTGTGAAAACTCAATCTTCCAGGCCGAATTTGGGCAAGATAAAATCGCTGAACCCAGCTATGCCAGGTCTAGTTGGAACTTTTTCTATAGATCTCCGGAATGTACTTATTTGCTTGATTCTGAGTCCGTATGCAAAAGTTATGGCTGTTTTACAGAACGATGTGCAAATCAGAAATTTCTGCACTTTTTCTTCTCTGTTCGGCTATCACAAGATCTCCTTAATAGGTTTGCGGCTGAAACAAGGAGGCTAGCTCTGCAGGGCGATTGACACAAGGCGGCTTGCGACCTAACTAACTGGCTTGCGATGCGAGATAATAACACAAGGCGGTTGTAATCCGAAATCGAGATGAACTCGATCTCTAAACCAACAACCAGACTTGAACTCGGACTCAAACTCAACAAAGCAATACTGAGATTAAACTTGCAAAAGGCTAAATAGGGTTTGGACAGCGAAAAACTAATCTACAATGAATTTTTTTTGTGTTGCTTTTTCTGGACTCTTGGTAATGGAAATAAACAAGGATAAATTGATGTACCTAACGGGCAACCTTCGCTCTAATACCACTTGATGCGATTTGTAGCCCGATCTTCCGATAGGTTCGATTGAGGCGATGAGTGGACGTTCATGTTTTAAGGCTTCTGATCAGCGATCGTAACCTTGCAATCGCTACACCCGCACGTCTAGTCGTTATCAATCACGCTTTCATGTAGTCGACCTCACCACGAAGGCTTTGATCCTGCAAACAATCAAAGAACTTTGCAAGAACAAGGTAAACGCAATCTGGATTGCTGATATTAATCTGAAGAACTCAAAGTTTGGGGTTCTACAAACTGATCTAGGCGAAACTGCAATGGCAGAATAATCTAAGCAAAACCAGAGTCTTAACAATGATGCAGCTAACTATTTATAGGGTTACAAAAGGTGAGATACCTTCTATAACGTGGGCCGTAACCTAGTAGGACTCAAAAATAAACCCTAAATCTAAGACAGACTCGAACAACCTATTGGGACTCTAACTCGAATTGATCTAGAGTCTAACTCCTGACTGGTCTTAACGTCTGACTGGTTTGGTAGTCTGACTCCCGACTGGTCTGGTAGTCGGACTCGGTGATTTCCTGATCATCACGGTTGGGGGCCTGAACATGCCATCGCCCGAGTGCCTGGTCGGCAGTCTTGAGCTCCTCTTGTCCACTCGGCTATCCGATCCACTGTCTCTTCTCTGATGTTCCTAAGTATAATACAATCATAACCTGAACTTAGTAGTATTCCATTCATAGAAGAACTTGTTTGAGTAACGAGGAACGAATTCACCTAACAGATTAATTGACGAACTCAAGCATGAGTCATCGGTCCTTGGTAATCCAGTGTGGTTGTATCCTTAGCAGTGATGTCCCCATCAACTTCCGAAAATAACATTCTGTATCGAATTTATTTTGATCCGAAAGTTCTAGTCTAACCGGAACTTCTGAACCTAGAACTTTCAGTCTAACCGGAACTTCCAAAAATACCATTCTGTAAGTTCCGGCTGAATCCTGAAACTTCCGATTCATCCAGAATTCACCTCTAGAGCAGGCCCGGAAGTTCCGATCCAACCGAAACTTCCGATTCATCCAGAATTCATTGCTAGAGCGTTCCCGGAACTTCTGGTTTGTGCAGAACTTGTCTCTAGGGCATATTTCCATCACCTCTCTCTTTAGTCCTCTGGTAACTATTGAGATTCTTGATGTCCTTTTTCTGACCAACCTAATCTTGATAGAATCAAAAGACCTAGATGTCATTTTGGGAATTGATTGGTTAATGAAACATGAGGATGAGATTAAGTGTGCGACTAGAGAAGTCAGCATAAACAATCATCTTGGCCAAACCCATCACTTTCCATAACCTGAACCCGTCTGGTTTAAAGATCATGTTGAATGAGGTCAAGATTGAAGAGATACCTATGGTGCAAGTGTATCCTAATGTTTTTCCAAAAGAGTTGCCATGCATGCAACCCAAGAGAGACATTGAGTTCTGAATTGATTTAGTTTTCGGTATGGCCCCAATCCATAAGAGACCATATCGGATGACCCCAAATGAGTTAGCTAAAGTAAAGAAGCAAGTGGAAGAATTGTTGGAGAAAGGATACATTCGTCCAAGTACTTCACCTTGGGGGGCTCCAGTTGTCTTCATAGAGAAGAAGAACAAGTCCAAGAGGATGCGTATGGATTATAGAGCCTTGAATAAGGTCACAATCAAGAATAAGTACCCTCTTCCCTGCATTGATGATTTGTTTGATCAGTTGCAAGGAGCCTCAGTTTTCTCCAAGATAGATCTTCGGTCAGGATACCATCAGTTAAGAATTCGAGAAGAAGATATCCCCAAGACAACGTTCACAACCCGTTATGGATTGTTTGAGTATTTGGTAATGTCATTCGGGTTGACTAATGCCCCTGCTTTCTTTATGAACCTGATGAACAATGTATTTGTGGAGTATTTAGATAAGTTTGTGGTGGTGTTTATTGATGACATTCTTATATATTCCAACATAGAGGAAGATCATATGGCACATTTACACCTAACATTACAGAAGTTGAGGGAGCATTAGTTGTATGCTAAGTTAAGTAAGTGTGAGTTTTGGTTGAAGGAAGTGAAGTTTCTACGTCACATTATCTCTTCTTCAGGAGTTGCCATTGATCCCAGTACAGTTGAAGCTGTTACTGATTAGATGCAGCATCAGAACACTACTGAGATCAGGAATTTTCTAGACTTGTGGGTTATTACCGTCGGTTAATTGAGAATTTCTCTAAGATAGCCAAGCCTATGACCAAGTTGTTACAGAAGGATAAAAAAATTGTTTGGACACCTGAGTGTGAGGAAAGTTTTATAGAGTTGAAAAAGAGATTAGTATCAGCTCCAGTGCTAATTCTGCCAGACCCTAAAGGAGATTTCCAAGTATATTGTGATGCATCTCGTCAAGGTTTAGGATGTGTGTTGATGCAAGAAGGTAAAGTAGTTGCCTATGCTTCTTGACAATTAAGACCTCATAAGTTGAATTATCTGACCCATGATTTAGAAATGGCTTCAATGGTCTATGCTTTGAAGATTTGGCATCATTATCTTATTAGGAACCATACAGAAGTTTTTACGGACTATAAGAGTTTGAAGTATATCTTTACTCAACCAGATTTGAACCTTTGTCAAAGAAGATAGCTCGAGTTAGTCAAGGATTATGATGTTAGTATTTAGTATCATCCTGGTAAAGCTAATGTGGTAGCAGATGCTCTTAGTCAAAAGACCTATGGGAATGCTATTTCAGTTGAGGAAGTATCTTTAAAATTGTTGCAAGAGTTTGAAAAGTTGAGTTTGAGTGTGGTGCCGAGTGGATTTTTAGCAGCATTAGAAGCTCAGCCTTCGCTGTTAAATCAGATTCAAGAAGCTCAAGTGAATGATCCATATATCCTTGAGGTTAAGAAAAGCAAGAAGGAAGGGAAAGCTTGTGAGTTCGTTGAGGATGAACAAGGTACCCTATGGCATGGAAGTTGTATCTGCGTACCTGATAAGAAAGAGTTGAAAGATCTCATACTTTGTGAAGCCCATGAGACCCCGTACTCTATTCACCCTGGGAGTACCAAGATGTATCAAGAGCTTTACGAGAAGTTTTGGTGGCCTAGTATGCATTGTGAGATAGCAGAGTATGTAGCGTTATGTGATGTATGCCACAGAGTAAAAGCAGAACATCATAGACCTATAGGGTTACTCCAGCCTTTGCGAGTGCCTGAATGGAAGTGAAAATAAGTTAGAATGGATTTTATAACCAGATTGCCAAGAATAATCTCAGGGTATGATTCTATTTGGGTTATCGTTGATCGATTAACAAAAGTGGCTAATTTCATACCGGTCAAGACAATCTAGCGCAATAGTCAGTTGGCGGAGCTATACATGGCTAGAATTGTTTATTTGTGTGGAGTCCCTAAAAGAACAGTGTCAGATAGAGGAAGTTAGATTACCTATAAGTTTTGGTAGAACCTACAAGAAGAATTAGGTACCCGTCTGAATTTCAGTACAGCTTATCACCCTAGACTGATGGGCAGACAGAAAGAGCGAATCATATCTTAGAGGATATGTTGAGAGCCTGTGCTCCAGATTTCGGAGGATCGTGGGATAAGAATTTGCCCTACACTGAATTCTCGTATAATAATAGTTATCAAGCTAGTCTTCAGATATCCCTATTTAAAGCTTTGTATGGAAGGAAGTGCACAACACCGTTATTTTAGGATCAAGTAGGTGAGAATCAAGTTTTTGGTACCAATATTATGAAGGAAGCTGAAAGCAAAGTACAGATTATTCAAGACTGCTTAAAGGTTGCTCAATCTAGGTAGAAGAGCTATGTCGATAACCACCGTCGTGTTAACGGCAAAATTTAGTAAGGCCTAAGCCCAATGCAGTTTCGGTGCGGTCAATGGAAGTCAAGGAGTCCGGTCAAAGCACGGTCAATGAAGCCCGTCCGCCATGCGTACGTGTGACCGGATAAAGATACAAAGAAGCTGATAAAGAGGAAGAAGATAGATTTTGCTGCAAAGATAAAGATGGAATTGGTTGCAGTTGTATCCACGTAGGACGGTAAGTCTCCAGACTATAAATATGTAAATTTTAGATTAGAATAGAAATCAATCAACAGATCAAACAACTCTCGGCGCATCGCCAAACTTGCCATCGGCGAGTTCTTGCTCTCCTGCGGGGCTGCATCGCTTCGATCTCCGACGAGGGGTAAGTTCCGCCAAACATGTATTGATTAGTAGATCTAAGGCTTCATCGGTTAGGTCTGACATCTTAGTCTATGTATCGATCATGCTGTATCAGATGCGTGGTTTAGATCAAATATTTCAGTCTAAGGCTTCATCGGTCGAGTTCAACATCTTAGTCCGTGTGTTTGATTAATGTCACGCATCGTTCATCTGGATGAAATGTGCTCCGATATGTTTAGCACTATGATTTGCTGTGACTTAGCGACTGTTTTGGTTTGGTCCAATCTTGCGGTTATCAAAAAGAATAGAACCATTTAATACTTTGTTGAAGCTGAAGCCCGATCAAGAGTTCGTGTGGGGAGAAGAGCAGCAGAAGGCATTCAATGAGATTAAAGATTACTTAAGTTCACCACCAGTACTGATGCCACCTCAGAAGAGACTCCCTTTTAAGCTTTACCTATCAGCCAATGAGAAGGCCATCGGATCAGTTTTAGTCCAGGAGATTGATGGAAAAGAGAGGGTGATTTTCTACCTTAGTAGAAGGTTGCTGGATGCCGAAACCTGATACCCCGCTGTGGAAAAGCTTTGCATGTGCTTATACTTCTCATGCACCAAGCTAAGGCATTATCTATTATCAGCAAAGTGCACCATCGTTTGTAAAGCCGATGTGGTTAAATACATGCTATCGGCTCCAGTGTTGAAGGGACGCATTGGAAAATGGGTGTTTGCTCTCACTGAGTTTGACATCCGATACAAATCGACAAAGGCATTAAAAGGATAGGCGGTAGCCGATTTCATAGTATAGCACAGAGACAAATCAATAGCTTACGTCGAGCCAGCACCATGGACACTATTCTTTGATGGATCGGTGTGCCGGCATGGATGCAGTATCGGATTGGTGATCGTATCGCCTCGGGGGGCGACTTTTGTGTTTGCATATACAATCAAGCCCTTTTCGACCAACAATCAAGCAGAATATAAAGCAATATTGAAGGGGTTACAGTTGCTGAAAGAAGTTGGCACCGATGCAGTAGAAATCATGGGAGATTCTTTGCTAGTAATGAAGCAGATATTGGGTGAATATGAATGCAAGGATGATATTTTGAAGACTTATCATGATCGATGTCAAGATCTGATGTCAAGCTTTGGAAGTATAACCCTTACCCATATCCTGAGAGAGCAGAATACGGAGGCAAACGATCTGGCTCAAATAGCATCGGGGTATAAACCGATGGCTAAGCCGATTGAGATAGAAGTTGCAGAGGTGGAACCCAATGACTGGAGGTACGAGCTCGTTATATATTTGAAAGACCCTTCACGATCGGCACCAAGAAAACTCAGGTACAAAGCTACGAAGTATGTATTGCTTGATGAAGAACTGTATTATCGAACTATTGATGGAGTGCTGCTCTAGTGTATAAACACCGAAAAGGCGCAGGTTGTTATGTGCGAGGTTCATGATGGCATATGTGGCACACACTAATCAGCCCAGAAGATGAAGTGGCTACTCCGGAGGGCAGGGTACTTTTGGCCGACCATGATGGAGGATTGCATAAGGTATTATAAAGGATGTCA
>KE372294.1:280006-340285 GCA_000418225.1 Zizania latifolia
GGTTTTGGAGTCGGATACACCTACACCAAGGCTGATTTTGAGAGTGCCATGAGCCGAGCAGTGGACTGGAGCAAGCTCAGTCCAGAGGAGAAGTATCCTAAGACCCACGCCACTGCCTCGAGCAAAACCGATCAGCCGGTGGATGGAGTAATCCATGAAAAGCCCAGAGCTCCTCATAAAAAGCCTGTCTAGATCCCAAAACCCAAAAACCTCACTACTCATCTAGACAGTTTACCAGGACCCTCCAACACAAAAATCCCACCAAAAGCCACCAAGCCTAAGAAACCCAACGCCCAAGCTCATCCCAAGAAGCTGCATTTCCATTGTGAGTTCTGCAAGCGTGAAGGGCATCTTGTGGAGTTTTGCTTCAGGAGGAAGCGCTTGGAGCGGGTAGGAAAGGTTAGGGCTAGGCAGGATCAGTTCTACCAGCAGGGTGGAAGACAGAGGGTACCTAGGGTTAGGCGGCGCGGAGAGAGGCTAGAGGCCAGGGCGCGTCGTTTTGGTGGTGGTAGGGGAGACGGCTTTTAGCACCGTGCTCCTAAGGGTGGTTATCGATCCGGCCTTCGGCCTTCGGCCCGCCCAACCCACACATGCTGCCTCGCCAGCCCAGTTCCGTGCTCTCGGCCCAGCACGTCCCACCAGCATAGCCATCCCCGTGCCCCCTCGCTTGGCCGCTGACATGCAGGCCCCGCATGTCAGGCCCATCCTCTACCTTCTGCTGCGCCCGCGCCACGTAGCTGCCACATCCCCATCGAGCAATCCACTGCTGTCATTGCCATGGGCCAAATCTGAGCCCGGATTCGTGATCTGCCTCCGCCCCAAGGAATTGGGCTTAGCCTGCCGCCGCAACTGCCTCCGCGCCACCTGCCCAAGCCCTAAGTGCTGGCCCACTCTCGCTAACACCGTATCGACCTCTATCTCTCTAGCCGCCGCTATAAATAGGACCCCTGCGACCCCCGCTCTCAATTCGACCCCCTAGATACTGCCCTAGCACCGCCGTTCACCCCCACACTGTGCGCCACTGCTTTGCTGCCTCTGCACACGTGCAGCCACCGCTCACTGTCACTCCACTGGCCGTCATCCATCGCCGTCACCTCCGTTAGCACCGCCATCATGCGCTGGTCCCTGGCTGCTGCTCCACCATCGCCGCCGTCGACCCGAGGTCACCTACCGTTCCGTTCCACTGCCAGTCACCTCCCATCATCGTCGCTCACCGATGTCGACCTCGGTGAGTTCCCCTCACTCTGTTGAAGACATAGGTGCCCTCGCCGCTAGCCGCCGGGCCTCCATTCGCCGATGACCATCGGTCCCCGAGCCACCACCGTCCGCCACCATCGCCCTGGCATGGCGCTGATGTGGCACTCGTGTGGCTGCCGCGTCTGCACCACCTCGGCCGCTGCCGCCAGCGTGTGTGCCACGTGGCTTCCCACCCACGCGCACGTTCTTCCCTGCTGACACCATAAATCTGAATTTTCTTTAGTAAAATAATCCAGTATTGTGTCATAATTCGAGCTATTTTCTAAAAATTAATAGAATAGGTTTTAAACTTTAAAAATGCATATCTAATTCATCTGAACTCAAAATTTATCCATTCAAATTGCATCATTTTTCTAAAATTGAGCTCTACCCATCAAAAATATGTTCACACATAGAATGTATGCGTTACTATACTGTTTTAATTTATTATTGTTTGCTTGTACTGCTGTTTAGTCTCTGAAGCGCTGGAAGAGCCTGTTTACATCGAGGAATCACCCATTTTCATCCCTGTTCATCAAGGCAAGTTGTTCAAGTCCCCTATTTGATCATGTTGAACCCATGTATTCAAAGCTGTTATTCTTTCAAGATTGCATTTTATTTTAGAATGTCACTGGGATTGGGATACGAACATTGCTTGTATTAGCCCCTGTTGTTATTTACCTATTCCTTGTCTACCTAGAGATTATTTAACCTGACCAGTATAAATCTTTACTATGATTTGTTTTGATGCTTAGGATTACTTAGCCCTGCTTAGAAACTAGTATCACATTCATTATGCTGTTTAATACCACTTACATATTAATGTTGGCTTATGATTACTAGTTGATTAATAAACTGGTTATGGATTAAATGTCACTAAAACTTGACTAAGGTGGGTTGTGAGTACAAGGTCCATGGTTCTGCTAGTCGTACTCATGACACTTTAAGGACTGGTTCATGGGCCACTTTTACACTGTAAACTCGCACTCACCACAAGCCAGCATGGGTAATGGTTTGACCGGAAGCCTACAGATCCTAGGTGAAACATCAAGATAGTCGATAGCCCTGTACTAGAGTAAGTCTTTGCTATACAGATGGAGAGCACCAGGGGGATATTGGGTGTGATGGGAACTTGGGGTGTGAAGCTTGAAGGATCTAGGTGGATGGTCATATCACAGCTCTTTTCCAAGGTACCATGGTGGTATTGAGGCTCATGGTGACATGTTGTAGGGCTGTGTCTTGTGGGTAAAGTTGTGCACCTCTGATCAAAGTAAAACTATTCGAATAACCGTGTCCACGGTTAAGGGTGGCAATGTAAGGTCACTCATGATTAGTCCCATTGTTACTTAATTAACCTAATTTACTTTCTATTCAACATGGTAGCTCTGGTTAGAGCTGTTTGGTTGGTTCTTTTGGGCCTAATGACTCTGGGTAGAGTTATTCAGTGAATGGATTAATACTGCTTTTAAGGTTCTAATTTAATTAGAACTACTTTTTAAATTCTATCTCTCTTTAATGCTCTTTTTATGCAAATGAAACATATTATGCCATCCTTTGTATCTCCTATGCATTATAATTGTTCTGCTTGGATGGCTTACTGAGTATTCAAAATACTCACCGTTGCATTCTCCCACCACCAGAACAGGAGTTCGTCAGTGAAGATGAAGGTGTTGCCTTTTGAGCTAGGCCCAGCAAGTCTGCCTGTGGAGTGAAGTCACGGCTGCATCAATAAAGTTATTTAGGAGATATTTATGTTTGTCATTATAGTTTTGAGGTTCCCATGCCACATCTATAATAAATACTTTATTTATTTCGTCATGAACAATAATGCTTTTGATGTCCAATAAATTGTCTATTGTGTGCCATGGCTGACTCTTGGACGAGGATACTTTTCGCACAATAAATCACAAGGAAATGGTTAGAATTTCCAGGCGTGACAATGCATCTTGCTAATTGTTGCAATCACTTATCGTTTAATTTCTGCAGCTATGTCTTCCTATGTTGTAACTAGCTTCTCTTCTAACAAATGGACCCTCTCCTCTTGTACTGCTTTGCTCCTCCTATTCCTTGGTCTTGAGGAAAGCCATACTTCCACGGAACCACGCCAAAATCTCACGTGCGACTAGAGTGTTCAGGATTTGAAGTGCCCTGGTCAGCTCATCCTTTTCCCTGTCTGGGTGAAAGGTTCCTTTTAGGATATCTTGGTTATAGCAGCCTTAGGACTAGATCTCTTATTTCATCGGAAATAATCATACGTCCTTCATCTGAGAGTTTGCACCTGTGGCCAAATAACTAGTTCTTCTCATGTTGGCACTAGTCATATATGTCCGGGGTTATGCCCTTCTTGATAAAAGTGTTTTCAATTGCCTCAATTATAGGAATTAGCTTTTTGTAGTCCATTGGTCCTAATTTGTGAAAATATATTTTCTTGGAGGCATTCAACTTGTTCTGACTGCTTGAGGTTTGCCCTGTTTCTGATAACATGTACTCGATGAAGGAATCTCAGTGATCCCTTAGTTTTGGGAATTTGTTGAAGTCTGGTTTCTTCCCCTTCTTGACATAGGTGTTAAAAAGAATCTTCTTAAGTGTTTGAAAAGCTACCGCCCTCTTCTTTAAATCCCATTCTTTCACCTTATTGACCTTGTCGGTTGGGAACTGGAAGTGTATCTTCAAACTCTCCCACATCATGTTCTTCTCCAACTGAGGGAGCACGTGTGGATCATTTTCATGGGTTAATTTTCAATGTCGGATTCTGATGGGCATGCTGTCTCTAACTAGAAATCCACACTGGTTTACAACCTTGGTGGCAACATCGGTGAGAGCAAGTGGTTTACCGTTATCAGCAAAATCTGTGATGACCCATATCCCCTCGATCTTTTTAGTTGGACCCCTTTTACGAACTTGACTCGTCACTTCTATGGGCTAAAAAATAAATTTCAAAGAGTCATAAGCCATAGATATGAATTTAAAATAAATCAAGTCTATAACCTTATCGACAAAATCAAAACAAGACTTTACATTCTCTACACCAACTTTGGCCTCATCATCAGCCTGCTCGCTGGACATATTGAGGTACATGTTAGTATTTATATTATTGGCCACTTGGCCTTGCGCCTCTCTATCTTGGCCTTCGTAGCCACTTTGTATAATCTCATCGAGGATCATTCTCTCAGCTTCAGCTTCGTCAGGAGTCATTTTACCAACTAGAATAGAGTAACATTATCATCGATGCTCAATGTCGTTACACAATGATTGCATCAGTGTTCGACACTAAGGGTTCAAATGACTTGGATCATATACCATCACGAAAACTTACTTATATCATATGGCATTACAAAAGGCCATATATAAATTTACATCACATACATGCGTATTTCATTTACATCATATCATACATTCAGTAAGTTCTCAACCTTGCAGTAGGTGCACACCTTCCAATCTTTCACGTAAGGTTGATCTAAAAAGGAAGATAAATTTGAGCTCTTTAGACAAGGCAAGATATAAAAAATTGGCCATATGCACAAAAGCAGCACTGCAATAAAGGAGTATCTGGACAGCGAATCAAAGTGGTGAAAAGAAGAGAGAGATAGAGATGCGTACCGAGGGCGACAGCGAGGGGCTCCGGTGAAAAATGATGATTCGGCGGCAGACGGTGTGGTGGTGACAGCGTCTACTACGACTCACTGCAATGAAGGAGTCGGCCAAACAACGAATTGAAGAGGTGAAAAGAAGTGGGAGATAGAGATGCGTACTGAGGGTGATGGCGAGGGGCTCCGGCAAAAAATGATGAGTCAGCGGTGGACGGTTCAGTGACGATGACATCCACTATGGCTCACTGCAATGAAGGAGTCGGCAAGACAGCAAATTGAAGAGGTAAAAAGAATAGGGAGATAGAGATGTGTACCAGGGGCGACGGCGACGCACTCCGGCGAAAAACGATGAGTCGACGGTTGATGGTTCAGTGGTGATGGCATCCACTATGGCTCACTACAATGATTGAGTCGAACAGACAGTGAATCAAAGAGGTGAAAAGAAGAGAGAGATAGAGATGCATACCAGGGGCGATGGCGAGAGGCTTCAGCGAAAAACGATGAGTCGGCAGTTGATGGTTTAGTGGAGATGGTGTCCACTATGGCTCACAGCAATGAAGGAGTCGACGAGACAGCAAATCGAAGAGCTAAAAAGAATAGGGAGATAGAGATATGTACCAGGGGCGATGACAAGGGACTCCAGTGAAAATCGATGAGTCGATGGCAGAAGGTTCAGTGGCGACGGCATCCACTATGGCTCACTGCAATGAAGGGGTCATCTAGACAGTGAATCAAAGAGATGAAAAGAAGAGGGAGATAGAGATGCGTACTGCGGGTGATGGTGAGGGGCTCCGGTGAAAAACGACGAGTTAGCGATGGATGGTTCCATGGCGATGGCGTCCACTATGGCTCACTGCAATGAAGGAGTTGGCCAGACAGTGAATTGAAGAGGTGAAAATAAGAGGGAGATAGAGATGTGTACCAGGGGCAATGGCGAGGGGCTCCGATGAAAAATGACAAGTCGGTGGCTGTGAGATCATGTGTATAATTATTGATTTATGATGAACAAATTGGTTTTGATGTTGATATGTGTTGAACAAATTGATTTTGATTGGTTTGAGTGGTTGAGCACTTTGGTTGAGTTGTCGAGTACTCTTGTCAGGCACTCAGCACTTGGCACTCGAGGAAATTCAGCCCTCTAGAGATAGCCCTCGAGAAACCTCAGACCTCGAGAGATTTCAGCACCCGAGAGATTTCAGCACTCAGGATTTTGGATCACTTGGATTTTTGATGTTCGAGTTGGATCATGTGCTTTAAATTTTTTATTCAATAAATACATTATGATTGGATTGATTGAGACGAGTTGGAAAGAACTTGTGCTCGTAGAAAGGGTTTTGGTTATGATTGATTGGAATGTTTGAGTTAAGTTGGAAAAAATTGATTGGACTGCTTGAGTCATGTTGGAAGGAACTTGTGCTCAGCAAAGGGTTTTTTGATTTGTTCATAGCAGGCACTACTTGAGGGCGAGTCATGGTCGATGACAGGATCGGAGCTAGGCTCAAGGAGGAGTTGAGGCTCAGAACGGTCGAGGATGCCATGTGGGACGCTCAGGCTAGAGGATGTGGCACATGAAGATAAGGTTTCCATATGTTGTACATGGGATATGTGCAAATATGGAAAGCGAGGTTTCCATATGGCGTACGCAGGGATGTGTGCGAATATGGAAAGGATGGAAAGGATACGAGGTTTCCATATGGCATACGCGGGATGTGTGCAGACATGAAAAGGAGGCAAATTCTGAAGGAGTTAGGATTTGTTGAATTCGTAAGGGATATGGATTCCTAGTTGGATTAGGATTCCAAAAGTTATTATTTTTGTGACTCATGGTGGCAGATATGAGGGACTATAAAAAGACTAGAGGGGAGAGCAGAACGATCATAGAAAAAGAAGAAAAAAATTAGGGTTTAGCCTTTTGCTCTCCATCTAGGGCTTTGTACGTGATTTGGTGAGGAGTGCTTTGGATAACACCTTGTAAAACTCTTATGCAATAAAGTTTCATCTTCAAGCATCCAGGAATGTGGTATCACGTTCTTTCTTCTTAATATTCATCGGTTTGCATTGTTTTGGCTTATACTGTAATTTCTCTTTTACTTGTGCCTAAATAGAATTGATTCATCCAAAATCTTGCTAGGACATTAAGGTTTTATTTGTTAATTCCTCGTATTTTATGAGTAATTAAGGTTTTAATTTTTAGTATGGATATGTTCTATTTTTACACTGGTGCAAATCTTAGGGATCATATCTTTTGATTGGAAACTTGGATTTGAGTGAAATCTCCCAAGAAAGTTTTATATTGAAGTCTAGTTTATTGTGTTAAAATTTTAGATTAATATGAGTCACGGTTTTAAAGTTATGTTCATTTTACCGTAAATGGTCAGGCTATTTTCTGCACTCGGGAAGCTCTCGGGAGTGCTCTCGGGAAATTTGCTGAGTCCTCGAGAAAGCCCTCAGGAAATTCGAGAACTCCTCGGGAAATTTCCTGAGTCCTTAGGAATTTTAGTCTGGTCAGGGATTTTATTGATTGGTCGGGAATTAGCTTTCTGATTTTGAATTTGGAGTCAGTTTTAGGGTACTACAACTATTCACCCCTCCTCTGGTTGTCGTGGTTAGTGTATTTTGATCTTACCGCAATTGCAAGCTGGTGGGGGAAATTTTTGGGGGAGATCGTGGCCCCTTTTAAACACCCAACATTTAGTGCCGGGTAACAACATAGACCAGTACAAATAGTCCTCTTTAATATCGGTTGGTATGTTCGTCCGGTACTGACGGTTTTCCCAAACCCTAGCATGGGCTCCTAAAACCTCGAGAGAGAACCCTTTATTACTGAGTAGTACGGATACCCAGTACTAAAATGTGCATTTAGTACTGGGTATCCTTACCACCCGGTACAAAAGGGTTCCCGTGTGAGGTTTTAGGAGCCCACGCTAGGGTTTGGAAAAACCTTTAGTACCCATAAATACTAAAACCAATTTTTATTAATTTGAATGTTCATAAATTCTTGAAAAGTGCCATAGCCATAATTAAATTCTCAGAACAATATAATCCAACATAATTGTATATATTACAAATTCTTTACATAACAAAAGAGTGTTACTTTTTCTTTACAAGCATTCTTTCATTGTGATCGTGCCGTACATAGGGAGCATCCTCAATGCCTAATAGGATGCTTGTGTCAACCTCCACTACGAATGGCGACATCTTGTCAGACTGATTATATTCATCTTTATCTGTGATGTCCTCTACTCCCATGAGTTCTCTTTTCCCTTGAAGAACTATGTGTCATTTTGGTCTATTTTCTGAATTGTCATTTAGCATTGCTATTTTTCTAGCTTTTTTGAGTTTACTAGCCATGTCAGGCATATAAAAAACTTGGGTCACATCTTTGGCGAGGACGAACGGTTCATCTCTGTATCCAATAAGATTGAAGTCAATAGTAGTCATACCAAATCGATCTACAATTACACCCCCTCGAGAAAGCTCCACCCATTGGCACCGAAATAGAGGAAACTTCAAAGGTCCGTAGTCCAGTTCCTAGATCTCCTCTATGACACCAAAATAGGAGTTCTTCTTTCTAGTGTTGTCTACGGCATCTATACATACACCACTATTTTAGTTGTTGCTTTTGTTGTCTTGAGTCCTCATGTAAAATATATACCCATTTATCTCGTAACCTTGAAATGTTAAGATTGAGCATGATGACCTCCTAGCTAACCAGGTCAGTTGATTGTCAACCGAGACATTACCCATGAGGTGCTGTCGCAACCAACCGCCAAAGCTGTCCATGTGCTGACGTGTAATCCAGCCCGCAAACTTTCTAGGATGTTTGGAGAATAGGATCTCCTGATGTTTCTCGATGTATAGAGCCACCAAAGATGATTGTTGTAAAATAGTGTGGTGTGTTTTAGCGAATGAAGCGAGGTCACTGGTCATTATTGGTTTCTTCCTAGTGTGCCCTTTCCTCTTACCCTCCTCTCATGGTGTGATACAGGAATTGCAATAGGGTTGACGTTGTCAATGTAGTCAGCACAAAACTCTATGACCTCCTCTATTCCTTAACCATTTGCGATACATCCTTCTGGACGAGAATGATTATGGACATACATCTTTAGGACCACCATGTACCTCTCGAAAGGGAACATGTTGTGTAGGAATACAGGGCCAAGAATACCTATCTCTTTGACAATGTGAACAAGTAGATGTGTTACAATATCAAAGAAGGATGGAGGAAAGATCATGTCAAGCCTAACAAGACAGTGGACCGCATCGATCTACAGCTTTTCTAGTCGACCTGGACCAATTACCTTCTGTGAAATTTCATGAAACAAGGCGCATAGCTTTGTGATTGTAGCTCTAATATTTTATGGTAGAATACCCCATAGTGCAATCAGAAGCAACTGTGTGATCAGCACATGACAGTTATGAGACTTTAGGTGTATAGATTTCTTCTCTTTCATGCTTATCAATCTCTTTTTATTAGAGGAGTATGCAGACACAACCTTCATACTACCGTTCAAGTATTCAAACATGCTTTCCTTCTCATCCTTACTAAGCGTGTAGATAGCGGGACGTAAGTACATGCCATTATCTCTTGGTTACAGTTGTAGGTCAACTCACTGTTGCATATCTTATAGGTCTTGCCTTGCCTGTAGCGTATCTTTGCCTGACGAATATATACCTAGGAAGCCTAGTAGTTTGATGCGTAGATTCTTCATGAGGTGCATCACGTCAATTGAGTGACGGACATCTAAGTCTTCCCAATAAGGTAGGACCCAAAATATAGACTTTTTTCACATTTTTGTATTTTCATCTGTACTCCTTATAGGTTTGGTACCATAGCCCTTTCTAAATACCACTTTTAGATCCTTGACCATAGCGAATACATGCCTCCCATTATGATGAATAGGCCTAATACGGTGCTCCACTGCCCCACAAAAATGTTTACATTTCTTCCTTAACGGGTGGTTTGTAGTGAAAAATCGACGATGGCCCATGTACAGGACTTTCCTATAATTTGGCAAATACATGCTGTCGGTATCATCCAAACACCGAATGCAGGCCTTGAATCCCTTGATAGTTAGCCCTGATAGGTTACCAAGTGCAGGCCAATCATTTATGGTTACGAACAACATAGCTCATAGGGTGAAAGTCTCCCGTTTGTACTCATCCTATACACGTACACCATCATTTCATATTGATAATAAATCATCGACCAATAGTTTGAGGTACACATCAATGTCGTTGCTAGGTTGCTTCGGGCCTTGAACAAGAATCGGCATCATTATAAACTTTTGTTTCATGCACAACCAAGGAGGAAGATTATAGATACCTACAGTCACAGGCCAGGAACTACGACTACTGCTCAAATCACTGAAAGGATTCATGCCATCCGTACTCAAGCTAAACCTTATGTTTCTTATCTCATCTACAAAGTCAGGATACTTTCTATCAAAATTTCTCAACTGGGTCCCATCAGCGGGGTGTCTAAACATTTCATCTACCTTATATTCTTCTTTATGTCACCACATCATTTTAGCACGTGCTTTATTTGCGAACAAACGATTCAACCATAGTATTACGGGGAAATACCACACCACCTTAGCATGAACCCTCTTCCTGTGACGGTCAACGCCAATGTACACCAAAAAAACAACCATATAAAGAATTGTACTCCTTGCCATGATAGAGAATACAATCGTTGGGACATGCATGTATCTTTTCTATTTCTAATCCTAGAGGGCAAATAACCTGTTTTGTCTCGTATATTGTTTGAGGCAAATTATTACCCTCTGGAAGCATATTTTTAATGAGCCATAACAACTCATCAAATCCTCTGTCAGACATACCATTTACCACCTTCCATTGTAACAAATGCAGTGTCATATGCAACTTTTTCTTCCTATTTTTACAATCCGGGTATAACAATGTCCGGTGGTCCTCTAACATGCGTTCAAACTTTTTAAAGTCTATTTCACAATCAAAGTCATTCGCTACATCACGCAACATCTGTTCTAGGTCATCGTCTTCCACAACATTGGTATCTGCAACGGATTCATACTGGGTGAAGCCTAGAATGTTATCGTTGTCTTGTTCTTTATCATTATCTTCCTATATAACACCATTTTCTCTGTGCTTTGTCCAATAAATATAATTAAGCATAAATCTTCTTGAGAGCAAGTGGAAGTAAATGGTACTTATCTTGGAGTACATCCTCAGATTTTGGCAGTCTATGTATGGACAACATATAAAACTAGATGGAAGATTTTAGGCCTTGGCTCCTTCGAGAAAATCATGTACACCGTGATTAAATTCTACGGAGCATCGGTTAGCGCCGTACATCCACTGCCTGTTCATCTACATTAACTAGATTATAGCCCAATTAGATTTAATCATATTAGGAAAATTTAACCAACATCAAAGTAGATTTTTCAGCACAATTAAATGTATTTAATCGACAAAGTAGATTCTTAAGAACAACACCTAAGAAAAAACAACCAGACGAAATAACAAGCCTATAGGAATTAAAGTATCACATTTCACAAATTAAGCACCAAGTTCATCTTATAGTAAAGAATGGAGCTACTAACCTTTAAGCACCTGCAGGCTCAAGATCACCAAAAATAATTGAAATTTTGGTAGCTGCTATAACCTCCTCTCTGTTTCTCTTTGTTCGATCACCAGCACATCACAAGCTGTAGGAATAAAAATATCACATTTTTCATAAATCTGCTTGTACGTCCATCTAGATAATGTATCAAAATTCACAAAACAAGCACCAATTTGATCTTACAGTAAAGAATAGAGCTACTAACCTTCAAGCACCTGTAGACTCAAGATCACCGTAAAGAATTGAAATTTCAGCAGCTGCTATAACCTCCTCTCTATTCCTCTCTGTTCGATCTTTACTGTTCCAATTTATTCGATTACTAGCATATCACAAGCTATAGGAATCAAAGTATCACATTTCACAAATCAAGCATCAAATTCATCTTACAGTAAAGAATGGAGCTACTAACCTTCAAGCACCCGCAGGCTCAACATTACCGTAAAGAATTAAAATTTTAGCAGCTTCTATAACCTCCTCTACGTTCCAATCTGTTTGATCTTTACTGTTCCAATCTGTTCGATCACCGGCACATCATAAGCCACATGAATTAAAGTATCACATTTCACAAATCAAGCACTAAGTTCATCTTACAGTAAAAAATGGAGCTACTAACCTTCAAGCACCCTTAGGCTTAAGATCACTGCAAAGAATTAAAATTTCAGCAGCTGCTATAACCTCCTCTCCTTGCATCAGAAGCTACCTAGCGGTGCTAGCGAGGAGCCAATTTATACTATTCATCATAACAATACCAGATCTAGAAAGCACCCAGCACTAATAGAGTTTTACTACCAAGTTGGGAGACCCTCCGGTGCCATGTTTATTAGTACCGGTTGGTATCCCCACCTAATTAAAGCTCAAGTTTTTAGTACCAGATTAGAAGACCTTTCGGGACCATATTTATTAGTACCAGTTGGTATCCCTACCTATTATTAAAGCACAATATTTTAGTACGGGTTGGAAAACATGATCGATACTACTAAGTACAGTACCAGGTGGTCTCTCAACTCTACTACTAAAACTATTTATTAGTACCGATTTTACCTACTCTTAACTCTCTCTCTGTTTTTTTATCGCTGTAGGAAAGTTTTAGTACCGGGTTGAATTAGAATCGGTACTAAAGGCAATGGATAAAAGTCTATTTCTCTAGCAGTGTAAGTTTGTATGGTTGCACAATTTAATCTGATCCCGACTATTACTCTATACACGATTTTCTTTTTTTCATGGTATATGTATGGGAAAATTAGACGTTGCGTTTTCGATGGGCCACGAACCATACTGTACCATAGGATTAACTTCTGCGACGTGTTTGAACGAAATTAAATGTCAGGAACTATGTTGTCCTAGGAGTGGAACTTTGGGGACCGAATTGACTTTTACTTGTCTGCCGCGACCTTTCATTCGGTACTTTTTGTGTCATGTATCCGCTCCTAAGTCCTAACGCTAGCATCCGATCCTGTTTTTTCCTTGTTGTACCCATATTTACCTAGGCGCTTTCAAAGGGCCAGTTTGGGATTTTTTTTGTGCATGTTGCATGATACCATTTTTTAAGATGTTGAACTGGTCTATGCTGAGGAACTCTGCCATCGTGTATAGTCTAGAGCTTCAAGACAGAGAATAATTAACATAATATATAGAGAAAAAGTCAAACTTCTTTATTGCTCAGATTCAACAGCATACAAATGAGGAAATGACCCATCTATTTATAGGTAAAAACTCCTAAGATATTGACGTGCCCAACGAACCAAATTTGGTTACCGTAATCTTCAAGATTTTGGTTTTCTAACACTCTCCCTTGGACACTTCTCGTGATATGCATATGCCTCATTAAAACTCCCAAAAAACCAGTCAGAAAAAATTGGAGAAAGAATACATAGCGCGTGTATTAGTTGCACGAATTGCCTCATTAAAAACCTTAATATGAGAAACTTCAAGAAAGCTCATTCAAGGGAAAAACAGTACAATTCACTCAAATATTTCATATGATCTTTAAGATTAATTTGAGTACTTAGTCTACTTGACTAAGAATTAATTCTTCTTCTCGGTGTTATGTGAAGTTTTTCTCCCTGAAATGCATAAATCTTTAAGTCTAATCATCCCAATTCCACCAACATATTTTTTAAAGCTAGATGTTGGGAGAGACTTAATGAATAATCTGCAAGATTTTTAAATGACTTGGTGTGCATCATATTTATTTCATTCGTCTTATGCAATTCATGAGTGTAAAAAAACTTGAGGTTTATGTGCTTCATTAAATTGCTCTTCACAAATCCTGACTGCACTTGTGCAATGCAAGTTATATTATCTTTATGGATAATAGTGAGGGTGTTAATATAATTAAATCAACATGACTGCCGGATGTAATGAACTATTCTTCTAAACTATACACACTCTAGTGAGGCTTCATATAAGCTATTATTTTCAAGTGGTTCATCAAAGTCGATGTAGGACTTTGCTTTGATGATTTCTAGGATACTATAATTCAACCACATAGAAAAACATAGCTAAATCATGCGAGTAGGTTTATAGCAAACATAATGTCTAGTCTAATGCAGTAGGCCATATACATTAGCGCACCTTCAGCACTCAAGTATAAGAATTCTGATCCTAAAATTTATCGCCCACTTCTCTAGATCTGTATGAATTTATGGTCTGCTAATAGTGACCTTCTGCCAGGAGGTTTTGGATGGAAATAACTTTCAAACCCAAATCTCTCCAACTCTTTCTGAGTGTAAGTGGACTGATGTACTAAAATTCATCAGCCGCATGCTCTGGCTGAGCCAATGCATAATTTGGTTCTATCTAAGTGTTTTATTTCAAACTCAAATTCAAATAATGAGTTTGCTTCCTCAATTTTACATGGTATTCAGACCATATTCATAATCTATTCATGAATTTTTATTATTCATTCAACATTTCTTTTAGAAAAATATACTATATACTAATAAGACTATTTCTATTCTATTTTTATTCTTTCTATCCTAGTTCAGGCCATGGTACTTCATATACCTTCATACAAGTGTCCAATCTAAGCTTCCATGTAAATAACAACATCAATTAATTCATTGCTCAATATAATTTGACTTCAAGTCGATTCTTAACTTCATGTTGATTCATTCAACTCCTGGTTGATTTTAATTTTCAACTGCTAGTTGACTGCCATTGAGGTAATATTTCTAAAGGTAATTTAGCTCATGGTCGGAGAATAGATTTCACAATCAACTCCTGGTAGTTGAGTGAAAACTTTGTACAAGAAGTCATGCTTCATCTCTTCTATTTTTCTTCTTTTCAAACTAATATCCATATATATCCTTTAGAGTGGACATAGGGAGGTACATATCATTTCTGTGCAAAATACCTTAGTTTGTTCAAATAATTCAGTTGTCATTACCTTCTTATAATCTTCTCGATCTGACATCTTCATACATTCAATAAGCAATCTAGGCTCAAGGTCAAGATTTATGATTGTGACAACAATATATAGTAAGTACAGATAATTAGCAGTTGCTATATCATAGGATTCACCCGAACTTTATAACTTATAGTTATTTCATCATAGGTTGCACATTCTGGTACTTCATCATCTTGCTCACCATTATTTTTTATCATGGGAGCAAGGACCTTTTGTGTACCAGTGGCTATTTTGGTGTGCACCTTATCACCGGTTTCTTCCTTCATGGGAAGATTCATATTGGTATGCCTATTTCAGAGGTTTCATAATATTGCCAGGTCTCAACTAGCTCCCCTTTTTTCCATGCAGCAGTTTTCATGATTAAGTATGATAACCTCTCATGTCATGTTTTCACCAGACGTCTCTAGCTACTTAGGGGCATGAAGATCCAGAGTTCTCATCATATTATTTTTGTTCGAGACCTGTAGACGAGATGAGGGATACCTTTTCTTTCTTCGGTATTTCACCCTCTCTGGTGCATTATATTCAGGTAATGCAACTTAGTCACGCTTTTTTCAAATCAAAAAACAATTAGGTAGTATAACTTCTAGTTATTGAGCACTTTAGGTACTTCTGTATTTCTAGTACTTCTTACACTGCATTCACTAGAGTGTACGTGAGGTAATGCGCACAATCTTTTTCATTTCTACCATAATTTCCTAACATTTTTCATCCAAGGGTTCATTCTCTCCCCCTGAATGACGGAAAATTATAAAAGTAGAAGGCTACATGCAAATCTTTATTCAAAAGTTTGCGGACTTTTCGAAAAGAGCCTATTTCAATCTACTATGGTAGTAGGATATGCTCATACTTTAGGTAGAAAATTGAACACTAGTTGCATTGTTGAGTGGATGTTGTATGCCAACGGTTTGAACTATGTTTAAGATCCGTTGCATTTAGAACTGCATGTCCTATTCATGATGAATAAATTACAACTCTACAATGATGGTATAGTAATTTTTCTAATTCTTCATTACTTATGCTTTGCCCATTCAGGTGGACAAATGATAGTGCACTATTTTGTCTCTCATGTTAGTGTATTAGTCATCAATCGCTATTCTTTAGCATTGTCTATTCAGATAGACTACTTTTGATGATTAAGATATTAGGGTCAAGCAGATAATAGACCTGCATGTGTCTATTATAAATATTTACGAGCTTTAAGCAGTATCATTATAGCCCATATAGTGGTTCAATAAGACCAAAACGTCCTCTAGATACAGTCTAGGAATGATTTCACATTGGTCTAGTGATTAATTTCCTAGTGGTGCATGTGGGCATGCTAATCTTCATGATTTAGGAAATTATTTCACTTTTAAACTATAACTATATGAGTTGTCAATTTATTTTTCTCATAATTCAAAAACTAAAATTAACATAATGCATAATTCTAAATGAGAGAAAAAGTTTTAAAGTAGCATACACTTCAAGTGCATTTATAGTATAGCTCAAATTTCAAAGGATGTATACTTCTAGTATTATTCTTTCAAATTTTGTAAACCTTAAGAAAGTTTAAGTGGGTTCAAATACAACGATGCTTCATTATTATACAAAGTTGTCTCACAAATAATATGACCATGGCTCTTCTAAGGCCTCCAAAATGCATTTGTTGCTTTTAGCAACGGTCATAATATTTCTAGTTCTCGTTCATCTAGAAACATTTTTCTTAAGGTTATATTTGTGGATTTGTAAGCCGCAATTGATTCATTTTTTTATTAGGGTGTTGCACAATATTCTAGTCTAAGACAATCTATTCATACGCGAGAAAGTAACACAGAATAATAAATGCCTTAAACATGCTATGACATACTGGAAATAATTCATAATTGCAGTGAAAGTATTTGCTCTTCAAGAGTTTCTAACCTTTCATTCAATTTGCTCTTCTAGAGTTTATAATTATTTAATCCTCTAATATTTAGCTACATTCAGGTAACATAAGAACTCTAATTCTAAATAGAGTATGCAAGAAGACCAGCTACTTCTTCTTTGGTAGCCGCTTTTCACTTGTGATGGCATTGATAGGCTTGTATTGAAATCATGAGAAAGTCAACCGAGATTTCATGGACACTGTCACCTATCATGAGATATGTGCAGTCTCAATCATGAAGGTGTCCTTGCTCACTTCGATGGTGATGTGTATCTCAAGTTGTTACTTCTAGTATTCTTCAAAGATATGCTTTGGTGCCTTGTAAATTCTATACCAATTGTCCTGCTAACCATATGGCTTAACATCCTTCTAGGTTGTCATGTTATTCTCATCACTAGGCTTCACCTTGTATGCCACCACTTTTCTTTCTTCCTATCCCTGCTTCTTATAATGGGTTTTATGTAACTTTAAACAAGTGGCATTAGCTTCTAGGCTACTGCTCTTCCATTATGGCTACAAAACGAAGTTCTTCTTTAGAGTTCATCCTAAACATCATCAAGCTACAACATGTCAATCAATTTAAGATACTACGTGTATTTTGATTGATGATGGTTGCGTGCGGATTATGTCGTGTTTGGGTAGAAAGTAGAGAGTCTTTTCAATTCCTCCTTAATCTGAGATCTCTTTCGAGCTGAGATTCAGAAACATGCAGATTTGGTGCAACATGAAGTTAAACTCTCATGCATACTTAGGAAGAGTCAGAGTCGGATCTATTCTTACTCTATTAGAGGCTTCATGGTGTACTTGAGGCGCATGAAATGCTCTTTAAGCGCATCTCATAGCATTCTCTAATCCATCATGGCTATATACTCATCCTTCAAAGTAGGGATAGATATATCAGAGAAAATGAACTGCTAGATCATTTTCACTCGGTATGGGGCAGATGAATTATTGCCCCCATGGCCATTGGCGATGCAGAGCTTCTTGGCTCAAAGTACGATCCGGACATCTAATACCTAGGTGAGATGGTTGCAACCATCTGCACTTTGCTCAGTGAACTACTTAGTCATGACACAAGTCATCTATGATGCACATGTTACTTCTAATAAAGTTACATCACATTACTAAATAGAGACATGAATAATTTGCTGTAATTTTTCAGTATTTTTCTATGCAATTCTAAATTTACTGATAAAAATACTAATAATTAAATACATACAGGCAATTAAAGATAGTAAAATAGTAACAGTAAATGAGCATAAAAAGTATTGCTGAAAAGGAAAAACAGATGCAAAATTTGGATTTTGGAGGTCCTTTTATGCAAGAAAAAGGTATTTCCAGATTTTTCAGCGAATCCGTGGGCCTATACGCAAAATTCATATTTTTTGCGTGATTTTTCAGAAATCTAGGGGGCTCTACGTAAAATTCATATTTTCTGCGTGTTTTTAAGAAATCTAGGAACTAAAATGCAAAAGTACAATTTTTCTTTTCCTTTCCTTTTCGTTTTTTCTTCTCTTCTTTCTCCTTTCCTCTTTCTTTTTCTTCCTTTTCTTCTCTTCTTCTCCTGGCTGGCCCACTCCTAGACCAAATAGGGGATAGAGCTAGCGACGGCAACGCCAACAGAGCGCGTGTGTGGGTGCCACATGTTCAGGCGATGATGGTGGCGTCGATGTGGGGCGCATGCCAGCGTCGAGTGGCACAGGCAGCGCATGCTACAGGCGAGGCCACAGGCGTAGTGGGCGCGGCGTGGCGAGCGGCACTGTGGATGGCACGGAAGATGGCAGCATGCATGGCGACGTGTGGCACATTCTAATGCACAGCATCGGCATGTGATGCTATAGCCCGGCAAGGCAGCGGCAGGCGATGTGTTCAGTGGCGTGGGCACAGTGCGTTTAGGCACGCGACGTCGTAGACATGGCCCAGGCAGGGGCACACGGGCGAGCAGCGACCGAGTGCGAGCGCGTGCAGGTGCGGGTGCCGGTGTGACGGCGGCATAGTGGCGGCGGGCACTGGTAGTAGGCAGTGTGCTCATGCAGTAGCGGGCATGGCATGCAGCTATGTTGGCAGCAGCAATTCCCGCACTGTGGCCGGCCATGCACAGCGGCGTGGCTCGATCGGCCATGCGAGGTAGCAGCAGCGACCCCTGCGAGGGCGGCACATGGCGAGCGGCTATGGCGGCTGCATACGGGTGGCATCCAGCGGATAGTTTGCAGGCAATGGGTGACGTGCTTGCATCATGTGGTGCGGCGGCATGCCGACGGTGTAGCCAGCGACGGGGTGCAGCCTGTGTGGCTAGATCTGCTGCTAGGAATACGGTGATGTGGCCGGTGGCCATCGGGTAGCGTTGCCCGATGGCCAGTGAGGCCAGCACAGTCGCATCATCGTTTGGGGTGGCTGGCATAGCAGGGTCATGCAGGACAGTATATTAGCATGCCATGTTCTCATGATAGTTTAATCTAATCCGTACAAAACAATCTAGTGAATTTAGAGAAGAAATTAAATTCATACGTACTTCGGTGACGGTAGATCGTTGTTGCTGTAGATCGGTTCCCCCATAGTAGAGCTTAATGCAGATAACATGTTGTGGAACTCTGGTACCATGTGTAGTCTAGAGCTTCGAAATAGAGAATAATTAGCACAGTATGTAGCGGAAAAGCTAAACTTATTTATTACTCAGATTCAACAGTATACAAATGAGGAGAGGACCTCTCTATTTATAGGCAAAAACACTGAAGAGATAGACATGCCCAACAAACCGAATTCGGTTAACGTAATCTTTGGGATTTCGGTTTCCTAACAGTCTAAGCGTGCAAAACTGATTCCTTTTGGGTATACATACACATACAATTCTTGGTTTAATTTACTGAATGCATGCAGGAGCTTGAAGTCAACAATAAATTGATTCATTTAGATTTGCAGTTTTATACCTGTTATATTACGACTCAGAAAGAGAAAAAATCCTAGTCAAATTGAAGTTCTACTTCAATACGATACCTAAAAATGCCTACAAATATGGGCAACCATATACATATAATCACATGACACATATTATAATTTATCTTCCACGGTTTTTTCTACTGCATGGATTTATCCATGTAAATCTTTATCCAGTGATTTTATCTATATGTACTTTCGATCCTAACAATATACGATTAAAAATAGTAATTAAGAAACATGGTTTTTTAGCTAGATTGCATGTGCTGGTGAATACCCATAAGCTAACAAATTTGCATCCCTACCCGTTGTCGGTGTATTGCCGAGTAGTCTACTGATGGGGGTGCTTATGGTAGAGATTTGTATATAGGAAAATATTATAATCTAAGCACTATGGTTGACTCAGAACAAAGGAGTTAAGAGATTTATACAGGTTCGAGCCTTTGTGAGGATAATAACCCTATATCATGTGCTTTGGTGGATTGGATTAGCTAATATAGCTTGAGAGCATATGAAAGCATGTCTTTGGAGGGGTTCCCTCATGCTCTTTATATAATCAAGGAACAAGGCATACAGAATTAGGACTCCTACCCAAGTCATTTTTCTAAATATCAGGAATTATGTACCGAACTCTGCTTTATCTCTCATTTACAAGGATATAAGTACATATTTATCTTTAATATCTGTTAATGCAAAAACCACACAAAGGCTTTTATGTCTTCACACTCGAAAACCTAGGAGATTTGTTTCAATCTAGTGCAAGTCCTAAATGCTTAGAAAAGCTCAGAGCACGTCAGTCAATTTGACCTATAATTGACAAGGAAGAAAACATGAGTTATCCTAAGACTATCGGACGATGGCTAATCGGCATTGGCTCCGATAGCAACCTGAGTGGCTAAAACGCATTGTAGAATATATTAATGTAACATAACAGATCGTACAAATAAAACATATCAACTTAACATCTTAGCAAATCATAGAAGTAAACACCTTAACTTACAATACTAAAATCACAGATCGGCTTAAAAGAATAATTTTTAACTACATCGGCATGGAATTCAATGGATTGAACTTAACCGATACAATGTAAGATTCAGTACCAAACATATCAAATTATCAACAAGCTAGATATGATAAAAGAAATAAAGACATTCCATCAGCTAAAACCCCACGAACACCAGTCTGATGTATTATGATAAATAATATCATACAACTCATATGAACTTAGTGGATCAGACCGAACCAAGACAGCACTAAATTCATGATTGTCGTTTGATCTTATTTAACCTAATTCATAAGACGGATTGATATATGCATGGAAAGCATATGGTGAATAAGATCAATGAGTCACATCGATAACTAGCGGACCAATTGATCTCATCAAAGTATCAGACCCAACTGAGAAAGCTTTAACTAAAACAATCAACTTAATCGGGAAGACTATCCCTATCATGATCGTTGGTTGAACTTAATCAATGCAGCATGATGCCGCATAGGGAATTACCCTAATGCTACGTACCTAGGGTTGGTGATGCGCTGAGTTGTTGTTGAATAGATTGATTCTTTTGTTGTGGTTCCTAGGCATACATATTTATAGCTAGGGAAAACTAATCCAACTCTTACACGAATCCCAGATAATTAGGACAAAGAATATAAACAGCATTTAATCTAATATAACTAATTAAAGAGGCATGCCCACTCCAATACGCGCTTTACGCACTTAACAATGTCCTTCCAGGCCTGTTACAAAACCTTTTTATGGCACCTGATAATCCAATAATGGCGGCCCAATGGCCTAGCCATCAATCCTGACGGTAGACATTTCTCTTCCCTGTCAGTCCAAATTTTGGTGTCAACACATGCCCCCTGAGTTTGGAATGCGAAGAGTCATGATTTGAGGTTTTTCTCCTTGAAAACCCAATCGATGCTTCCTCGCACCTATATATTGTAGGGGAATGCGGAGGTTATGCTAGCTAAAAATAAAATTTTTCTACCACGCACACCTGGATATCTTGCTAGACAGGGACTATAGGTCATTACCACTTAGCGCGAAGAGCAGCAGTAGAGGTGTTGTAGAAGTGAGCCGATCCAACACGTGCACGTCGATGTGGTCGAGAGCCTACCGATCCAATCGAGAAGACCTTGTCCCTCAAGTAGATGACACCACCGATCTGATAAGCAATGCTAATGCTGATGAGCGAAGCAATAAAGTGATGCCTCTACTAGAATCCACACATCTAAGGGTGGAACGCTGATCCGAAGTGTACTAGCACTCGAGGTGATGGCTAGGATTTTGTAGTGGCTAACAGATTAGCATGCAGCAAAGGCATATGATGCACGAGCCCCTTACCCCATATATATAGACATCCTAGCTTGGGCCATTTTAGGCACAATCAGGACTCTACTCGGATCTCTATCCGATCTATTTGGATCTCTATCCAAACTGAGCCTGATTCAAATCCTATTAAAATATGGTGTTCCATCCCAATAAGTGTTTGATCCTATAGGTTCACGTATAGCTTGGTTTACGTATGAAAACCTCTTTCCAGTACTCCATTAATAGCGGCCTTTAACAAAAGCATATTAACCCAAGTATATGTAAATATCATATCGAGTGAACCTTGTAATGTTCCTCATGTACAAATCCCTTTGCCTCATGATATTGATCGAGCACAAGGTGAGACTTATGTCATCCTATCAATAGCTCAATGTCTCTCTCGATCTTCAGACTAGATTATAACTAGTGATTAACTCCTTAATCACATTGGCATAGCCATGCACTTCCATAATCTATTACATTAAGAGGCCTAGAGATATCTCTCCCATAAGGAGGGCAAATTCTATTTTGATCACTCATATCCCACTATATCTTTCATAGCATACCCAAAGACTATTTTTATAACTACATAGTTACAGAGTAGCGTTTGGTAAACTCAAAGTAAGCCACTACTTATGTTGAGAACCATGATGTTCTCTAGTCTAAGTACTTTACATAAACACTATTAAGACCAACTGATGATACATAGAATCTCAGTAGGTTCTCAACATACGTAGTAGCATACTTTGAGTCTACCAAATGCTACTCCATAGCTAGGTAGTTACAAAAGTAGTCTTCAGATATGCTATGAAATATGTAGTGGGATGTGAACGATCAAGATAGAATTTGCCCCTCTTTATGGGAGAGATATCTCTGGGCCCATTGATGTAATGGATTATAGAAGTACATGACCATGCCAACGTGATTAAGAAGTTAATCATAGGTTATAATCTAATACAGAGATCGAGAGAGAGATTGAGCTATTAATAGGATGACACAAGTCTCACCTTGTGCTCGATCAATATCGTGAGGCAAAGGGATTATACATGAGAATATTACAAGGTTCAGCCGATATGATCTTTACATGTACTTAGGTTAATATGCTTTACTAGAGATCGCTGTTAATGGAGTATTGAAAAGGAGTTTCTATACGTTAACCAAGCTATACGTGAACCTATAGGGTCGTACACTTAACGGGTTGGAACTCAAGATTTCAATAGGATTTGAATCGGGCTCAGTTTGTATAGTGATCTAAACAGTTTGGATAGAGATCCAAACAGATTAGATAGAGATCCAAATAGAGTCCTGGATGGGCCTGGGAGGGCCTAAGATACGACGTCTATAAATATGAGAGTGAGAGGCTCATGTAGTGTATGCCTTTTTAGCATGCTAATCTGTTAGCCACCAGGAGCAAACCCTAGCCATCGCCTTCTCGAGCCCGACCTCCACGCCGATCAACCGAGTGCTAGTACACTTCGGATCGGTGTTCCACCCCTAGACGTGAGGATACAAGTAGAGGCGCTGCTTCAACTATTATGCTCATCAGCATCGGCACCGTTGATCGGATCAGCGTTGTCATCGGCTTGCAGGAGATCGGATGAGGACTCCTGATTAGATCGGTGAACTCCTGACCACAACTCCTGATCACGTTGAATGGCTTCCCGACCACATCGGCACATGCGTGTTGGATCGACTAACCACTCCAACACTTCTTTCGCTACTCGGCGCGTCAAGTGGTAACGATCTATGGTCCTTCTCTAAGCAAGATTTCCTGGTGTACGTGGTATAATTTTTTATTTTTAGCTAGCATAGCATTCATGCTCCCCAACACATTGGACTGTCGTTAGCTGATCCCCCAAAGAATGAGTCTCTACTGGCCACATCCTGCTACTTCTGCTCCGATGCAATTAACACCTTTATTTTTGAAAATGGACTAATGAACCCAACTCTTCTTAATTTTGCGACGATGACTTCCCTTGACATTATTGACACCGAACACAGGGTGGACTATCAGATCAAGCCCAACTATTGGCTAGAGACCAAGAATCCTAATGGTTGGACTAAATACGTTGATCGGCACAACAAGAAAACTAGGCCTGTTGGGCCAAGAGAGCATGTTGCCTTCCTCAACATGTGGCTGGAGCATTTTGTCTTCTATGACTCAACTTGTAGTCCAACGAAGAACATGCAGCACCTAGATGAGCGTTTTACCGATCACCATTCTCTCCCAAAAGGCCGAATGTTGCCTAGCTCTGTATACCACCTGCTGCATCAAGTCGCTGAAAGATTGATTTCTAGCCGACCAGTATGTCACATCGGCGGTCCTTGGTGGTTTATCCAGTTATGGCTAAACCTCTGTACCTCCAAGGCCATGGAAGATACTCTGATACTCTGAGAAGTGAGTTTTCCTAGAGACAATCAGGAGAACAAAGAACCACTGACCCATCGATACATGTCCTACGGCGAGGCCTTATCTACATTCCACAGAGGCAGTTTGAAACCGAAGGATGTTAGTCTTTGGTTCAAAGGCTTCTACTATGGGTTACTGAAGGAGTGTGTCATTTGGTTTGCCTATATTGATGCCAATGACTTTCAATAGCCAAGCCAGCTCCGTCTATCAGCCATTGGTTCCAACGACACATCAGCAACCGACTATTTATCCACCATTTCACCTGACCTTTTGTCGGTCGGCATCTCACATAGTCGGACCTAGCCATCATATGAATTTTATCACCCAACTGTGTGCTCTTGCTAACTTAGACTGGGCTAGCTGCCAATGAGCTTCTTCTTCATCGGGAAAGTGCGAGCTCGGTGCAACATCCAACAACTTGAGTGCCGTTTTATCTTGAATATGCTCTCCAATATTGCACTTGGTGACTTCAAAGAGTGGAGACCTTGTATTGCTTGTTTGAAGCTGTTAGCTCATTTCTGGAATGAATGGTGGCTCCATCTCTTCGAACAGGCCACGACCACTTACTGCTCTTGCCTTGATCCTGATTATGTGGAATCGGATGAAGAGGTAACCCCTTAGTAATCTTTTTAATGATCGCAAATTCCCTGTTATCTTTGCCTTCCGTGGGATGTTTTCCTTGCGGCCCCAACGCAGAGCAATAGCATAAAGCCAATCCATTATGGCCCTCTGTCGATGTCCACAAACTTGGGATGCAATGTGAGAACACCAACTGTTCTGTTGAATGATGCTCCATCGACATCGGCTCCCCCTCAAAGAAAGGACTAAAAAAACAGGTAGTGCCAAAATCGAAGGCATCGGCTAATGATGCTGAGTCGGCCCAAAAGAAAACCAACATAGCAGCTCCTTCTGTGCCTCGGCAGAAGAAAGTCGCCATTCGTAAAAGAAAAACATCCACCGATGCTGGGGTGGAGTCACCAGTGAGGAGTTCGACCGATGTACCTACTGCTGTCGTCCCACCCGTTTAGCCGGTAGCAAGAGTATCGACGGATGTCATAAGTTTTCAATCCCTTTTTCATTGATTTTCTTCTATCAATCATCAATTCTCATTTAGATTGGGATCGGTTAGATTGCGAATATTGAGATGCCCCCTGCTGCCGATGGTGCTAACGTGATAGGATCGACTCCATTTGAGACAGCTCCATCAGCACCATCACTGAGCCTTCCTCCTATTGCTGTCATTATTGCACTTGTTGCCGTTGTCACTGACACCCAGCAAGCTCCATCTGTTACCCCACCAACAGCAGAATCATCGACTATTCTTCATCTGACTCCTGCTGCTACCTTTCATCCGACGACCGCTGTCACCCCCAAAGCTGCCGTTCAACTAGACTTGCCCCGTGCGGGTCCGGAGAAGACTCTATTGGCAGCAGCCAAGGATCCTGAACAGAATGTGGCTACAACAGCAGACAATGATGCTGCCAATGAAGATGTACAATCATGGATTTTAGCAGGAGTTGCAGACTATGGGCGCGTGCGTCAAGTGACCAATATTGATCCCATCGAATTGCCTTCGGTGAGTCATGTTTCTGGCTAATTATTTATACCCTTGGCCACTATGTCACATCATGCTTTTTCTGCAGTCTTTTGCAGGCTTTTTTTTCTTTTGATGCCGGCAAGTATGTGGACCGCACGCAACTTGCGAAGACCGCTCCTCAAGCTGCCGCATTGGTTCCTGATGAAGTCCGCGCCATTCTATCTAACATCCTATGGTGGCTAAAGGATCCAATCGGTGTCCATGTGAATGACTTGGGGTCGATCAGAGCGTGCTTTAATGATATAATGAACCAACTTCCCATGGATCTGGTCACGGTCTTGACTCCTACTTCTTTCCTAGAATTCCATCAGCCTTGTTATCATCAGATTCAACAATAGATGGCTGATCGCGCTGAATTCCGGGTGCGGTAACAAAGTATGCAGTCCGATCAGAACAATCTCAAAACTCTTTCAGTAAATTTACTAATTCATTTTTTGTTGTAGAAGGTAATTTTGCACTAATATATGTTGGCCTTGGCGTATCTCCTAGTCCAATATCTAACTCTTCTAATTCGTTGACCGATGTAAAGCCCTTTCTAAGTTTACCTTCCTCATCATTCACTTCTTGCGCTAAAGAATTTGTTTGGGGCCGATGTTTGTTGGATGAATGCCAAGGTCCATCACCCATAAAAAATCCCTCTCCTAAACTCGTTCGGAGAGGCACTCCATATTTCCAAAGTCTGGCAAATCGGTCGTTTAAACACATACCGACCTATCGGCTTAGATAACTTCAATCTGATCGCCCTACCATTGTATAAGATTCTGATGCATTGTCAAAGGAACACAACAATTACCATGAATTCAATCTCTCCCTAGCATAAGGCTATATGACCCTTTTCCATCAATTACAAAAAATGTAATCGGTAGTGTTTTACTTCCAACAAAAAGTTCAACGTTTATAGCTCCTTTGGCATCCGATGAGTTACCACCAAAATCCTGCAATACCATATTGATCTTTATATATTACCAAATCATCATTTGTCTTGCCCAAATTATGGAATGTTGAGTATGGCATCTAATTAACAGCGGCCCCTCCATCAACCAACATTTTTGTCATCGCCTTACCATCAACATACCCCTTAATGTAGAATAGGCATAGATGCTGATGCTCTTCATCTTTTGGTTGTAGCATCAATTGAGCTACGGATTCCTCTTCTTCACCCGATAATGGAGCTCTATATTTAGCAGGTAAAACAAACACCATATTCATGAATGTCAATGGTCCTGCTTCATCGGCTTTCTTCTTAGGTTGCCACACCTTTTTTGGTTGGAGTTTGGCCTGCTGATACTCTTCATATTCTCCTACTAATTGCTCCTGATGCCTCTACCTCTAAAGACATCTCTTCTAACTTCTTGACAAACCTCTCGAACACTATTGGGGTTTCTGAAAATTTTTCTTACCCCCTTGCCATCTATCTTCTGCATATACCTTATGGGACCATAAAATTCTTCATCAAAAATTTCCTCTTCCGGTGGCTCCAACTAGTCACAAACTGAGGTCTGATCACGATAAGACCGATCATATGATTCTTCACGCCTATTTGGCTTATAATTTTTACTACATTCTGGACAGTTTTCAATGGACAGAAGCCTCATGTTCTGCTCCTAACAAAAATAAAGGAAGGAACAGTCCCAATGTGGGTCTACCCTAAAGTCGTGCCGATATGGCAAGGCGCGTTGTTCCCTCTCTTGGCACCAATGGAATTTGTCTTTATGGCATCTCAATGTTCAGCTTTCATATTCATGAAAGTGTGAAGATCTAGAACCATATTTATTGGAAATAGATTACCATCAAACTTGATCCTCACTTGTTCAATAACCGATTGAATCTGTTGACAGAACACTTTATATTCATTTGTGTTATGAGAACCTGGGTTATGCCATTTATAGTATTTTCATTTCTTCAACACCTCTGCTGATGGAATAACATGATTCTATAGAAGTTGAATCTGCTTCTCTTTCAGTAATAAATCAAAAATATTATCTGCTTTACTAATATCAAAGTCGTATCTCTGTTCCTTTTCTACAGATTTGATCCAAGGACAAGTCATTGTCTTCTTTAATCTGGCCAATTCTGCCAGGCCAATCTCTCCATCAGAGTTCTCTTGCTCTGACTCTGATGTGTAGAACTAAACTTAAGCAACCTACTTTTGCAACTTTTCCTTTCGTGCCTCCTGAAATTGGCTCTCATGCGCCGATACCTTCTGCCCTAGATGTGCCAAGCTGTCAAACTCTTGTGAAGAAAATCTTTCTTTTATTGGTGGCAAAAGTCCTTGAAAAGCCACTTAGCCAACTGAGCATCGGTCAAGTCGAGGCTATAGCATCGGTTTCTTACATCTCGGAACTGTTGGACAAATTCAGGAATCGATTTGTCCAGACGTTGCTTCACTACTATTAAATTTGTTAACTTCATCTCTTTGAAGCTAGCAAATAAATATTTGTGGAATTGTTTTTCTAAATCGATCCATCCCTTAATTGAATTTGGCAGTAGGGAGGAAAACCAAGTGAAGACTGATCCAGATAGATAGAGCAGAAAAAATCTCACTCGTAAAGCTTATTCAGCTAATGCTTCACCGCACTGGTCAAGAAATCGGCCAATGTGCTCAACTGTAGAAGTATTGTCTTGTCTAGAGAACTTGGAAAAATCTAGAACTCTGTACCTATTTGGTAACGGTACCCTGTCAAACCAATCAGGATATGGGTGCCCATACATAAAACTTTATTTCTTTCGCCTAAGAGCAAATTGTTCTCTCATGACTTCTACAATCTTAAAGGCAAAATCATCTTCTTGTTGCGCCAGATAATATTATCTAAATCAGCGTCAGTAATCTTTCTTGTTGGATATAGTCCTTTCTGGTCAAATTAGCCTCCAACCACCTTGCTGCTGCAGCCCTCCATAGTACGTCATCTGATGGAAACCGGGAGGAGGTATATTTAACTAGGGCTAAGGATAATGTTGTTGCCCCCCAATATTGCTCGAACCGGTGGTATTAAACTTGGAACCACATTACATTCTAGTCCATAGGTTACTGGAGGCACCAGTAATGCCATCGGCGGTGGTGAACTCAGGACAATGGGTGTCGATGAACTCTGAGACAAATAAATCGGACCTTGAACCGGTTACTGAGCAATAGATCAATCTACAATCTTTTTAATCAACCCTTGGAGTGTGTTGACTAACACTCTGGACTGATTTATCAAAGTGTGATGCACAACCTCATTTACATAATCCTGGAAATACTTCATCTGCATGGAAGGCCTTAGCAACTGATTCTTTTGAATCAGCCCTCGTCGAGTCATGCTGTAAGACTCCAAACAAAGCTTCTAAAAATCTCTGATTGATTGCTCTACATCTTTTCTTTGGTCTTCGGTGAGATTATCCATGGTAATAGGAATGATGTTGCCAGCATTCTCAACTTCCTTGCTGGCCATAATGGTGATGAAGAAATTGTTGAACACCAATGAACAAAAAGGTCCTACCGGGCGTGCCAAGAAAGCGTGTTAATGCAAAAACCGCACAGAAGCTTTTATGTCTTCACACTCGAAGGCTTAGGAGATTTGCTTCACTCCAATGCAAGTCCCAAATGCCTAGAAAAGCTCAGAGTGTGCTAGTTAATTTGACCTATAATTGACAAGAAAGAAAACATGAGTTGTCCTCAGACTATCGGACAATGGCCAAATAAAACATATCGGCTTAAAATCTTAGCAAATCATAGAAATAAACACCTTAACTAACATTACTAAAATCACAAATCGGCCTAAAAGAATAATATTTAACTACATCAGCATGGAACTCAACTGATCGAACTTAACCGATACAGCGTAGGATTTAATACCAAATGTATCAAATTATCAACAAGCTAGATTTGATATAAGAAATAAAGACATTTCGTTGGCTAAAACCCCGACGAACACCAGTCCAATGTATTATGATAAATAATCCCATATAACTCATATGAACTTAGTGGATCGGACCGAACCAAAATGTAAGATCGAAACACACTAACCACGGCAACCAGAGAGGTGGTGAATGATTGCAGTACCCCAAATTTAACAATTAAAACAAAATCAAAAAACTAATTCCCGACCAGTCTAAAAATTCTCGACCAATTTTCCTGACCAGCCTAAAATTTCCTGACCACTCTAGAAATTTCCCGACCACTGAAAACAGCCTGACATTACAATGGTAAAACATGTGTAACTTTAGATCCATAACTCAGATTGATCTAAAATTTTAACAGGAGAATCTAGACTTCGGTATGAATCATCTCTCTTTCCATATACGCACACATCCCGCATACGCTATATGGAAACCTCATCTTCACGTGTAGCATCGTCTAGCCCTAGCATCCCACATGACTTCCTTGATCATTTTGAACCTCAGCTCCTCCCTAAGCCTAGCTCCGATCCTATCATCGACCACAGCTCGCACTCAAGGAATGCCTGTACATGAACAAACCAAGAAACCCTTTCTTCGAGCACAACTTCTTTCCAACTTAACTCAATCAATCCAATCAATCATAAACAAAGTGTATTTCTTGATTAAATAGTTTAAAGCATATGATCCGACTTGAACATCAAAAACTCGAGTGATCCAAAATCCTGAGTGCTAAAATTTTCTCGAGTGCTGAATTTTCCTAAGGTCTAAATTTCCCAAGTGCTGAATTTTCCCAAGGACTAAATTTCCTAAGTGTTGAGTACTCTACCAGAGTGCCTGACCACTCAACCAAAGTGCCCGACTACTCAAACCAATCAAAACCAATTTGTTCATAATATATCAACATCAAACCAATTTGTTCATCACATATCAATGATTATACACATGATCTCACAATCTCCCCCTTGATGAACATATTGGCAACACCATTAACAAGCACTAAAGAAATTTTTGATTTTCAAAAGTACAATCGAAAGCACAATCACAAGCACAATTGACAGAAAAACATTCTCCTCGAAATTTGATTGCAAAATTTTTGCTCCCCTTAAGTTTTTCTCCCCCTTTGACAATGATTTCTTCAAGTAAAGCAAAAGAGACAAATTATCATGAGAACACCAACTTTTTGATTTTTTGATTTGAGAGCTTTGCAGTATACATAAAACAACCCATGTGACAAGGTTTGCAACACAAATGAAATAAAAAGACCAACCAGCTCAAAATTAAGCCTAAAATCGTCAAGATAAAACTAAACCATAATTCTCAAGTTCAAATCAACCTTAAGATATTATGATTTCAATGATTTATAATATTGGCTTTTACTCAGACCAATTCAAGAGAAATACCTCACACACAATTTAGCCGCGTCCACAAAACAAAAACAACGCTTAGTGCTCTTTAAAAGTGCAATTCATAGTCATTGAAAATTTTAGATTTGGTGTATGCAACTTTTGTATGAAATTTTCACAAGTGCCTATCTCAGCACAGCGACCACTGTCTAGAGACAGATGATGCCACTAGAGCTTCAGTCACATGATATATTATGAGGTTCTTGCACACATAAGTAGTTCTCATTTTAATGGTATGATCATCTATGGTCATCTCCAAGTTCATATCAAAGTGCAATGATAAGTAATCTCATGAGACGGCCTAGGTAAAATAATTTTTTCATGAATGCAGAACTTTCTGTGCTTTTGCACATTTTCTTTTCTTTCATTTTTTTATTTTTTATTCAGATTTGATTGTTTTGACTTTGCATGAGCTATAGTACTACCAGTACTAAAATTGAAAGCACTATTATGGTGAAATAAACACAGCTAGAACATGTGAAAGCATGTTTAACTCAAACTAGCCACTAGATCAGCACAACATGTTTATTTATCTTTTACTTGAATATTTATGTGACATGCGTTATATCCCTAAAAACTATGTCATAGACTCATAAAAAGATTAAAAGACATGATAGCAAGACTAGTGATCTATAAATTTCATAAGATATTGCTAGCAAGCACAAAGATTGACTGAAGGTAAAAATCAAAGCTCCATGTTTTGTTCTTTTATTTTCATTTTGAATATAAACAATGCACAAAAATAAATATGAATGTATTATGATACAAATGAAAAAGCAAACTCTCCCACAAAACAAACCCAGTGGATGAACAGCGGCCAACTCCCCATGAAGAAAAGCAAAGCGAGAAGAATCCAAAGGTTTAGTAAAAATATCTATCAATTGTAACTCAGTGTCGATGAAAAGAAGCACAACATCACCTTTCTTCACATGATCTCTAAGAAAATGATATCAAATATCAATATGCTTTGTTCTAGAATATTACACTAGGTTCTTAGAAATATTTATAGCACTTGTGCTATCACAGTAAAGTGGAACACGGTTACAATTAATCCCATAATCCTTGAGTGTAGAAATAAGCCAAAGAACTTGTGAGCAACAACTAGCAGCAGCTACATATTCAGCTTTGATAGTGGATTGTGTAATTGAAAATTGTTTTCTAGATGACCAAGCAACAAGTGATGTTCCCAAGAAATGACATGTACCACTAGTATTTTTTCTATCAATTTCATAACCTCCAAAATCAGCATAAAAAAAGCTCTTAAACTAACACTTGAGAAAGTAGAGTACCATATGCCAAATTCTTGAGTAAATTTGAGATACCTGAGTATTCGCTTGACATCTCACCTATGTGAAACATGAGGAGAAGCTTAAAATTGAGCACATAAATAGATAGAAAATTGAATATCTAGTCTAGATGTGGTGAGATACAAAAGTGAGCTGATCATGTTATGATATTCTTTTTGATCAATAGGCACACCATCCTCATCGGGATCCAAAGTGAAAGTAGCTCCCATCAGTATAGAAATTGGCTTACAATTTTCCATATCAAAGTGCCAAAAAAGATCCTTGGTATACTTACTCTGATGAACAAAAATGTCATGTTTTGTTTGCTTGATTTATAGTTCCAACAAGTACGTCAACCCGCCCAACATACTAATCTCAAACTCTCTGCACATAGTCTTAGAAAACTTAGAAACCAAGGAGTGAGATGAACAATAAAAGATAATATCATCCACATAAATCTAAACAAAAAGTTGACCATTACCTTGCTTGAAAAAAAACAAAGGTTTATCTACTTTTCCCATAGCATAAGTTTTTTCAAGCAGAAAAGGTTTTAACCTATTATACCATGCTCTAGGGGCTTGTTTCAAACCATCTAAAACCTTTAGATGTTGTAAAGGCTAAAAGAAGTCTAATAGCTTTAATTCTAGCAACAGGAGCAAATGTTTCATCAAAATCTAAACCTTCCACCTAAGTAAATCTTTGAGCAACAAGCCTAGCTTTGTTTCTAACAATTATATCATCCTCATTCTATTTATTTTGGAAAACCCATTTAGTTCCAATAATGTTATGTCTTTGAGGAGGTTCAACTAAATTCTAGACTTTATTGTGTTCAAAGTTTTCAAGTTCTTTATGTATAGTATTGATCCACGATTCATCAGTTAGAGCATTAGAAATATCTTTGAGTTCAAAAGAAGCTACAAAAACTGAATAAACATGAGAGTCAGGAGAAGCAAACCTAGAATGAGTGACATGCTCATACAAATTACCAATTATTTGTTTAGGGGGATGTTGACATTGAATAAGCAAATGAGCATAAACATCTTGAGAATTGTATTATACAACATCTTGAAGGGATGAAGTGATCTCTTGTGGAACATTTGAAGTTGCAGAAATTTTATCTCTTTGTGCTTGATATTGCTCCTTGATTGCCTCTAAGTGCTGGTCGGACCCGACCCAGACGTTGGTCTAACCACCAGCCACATCATTGTCTTCATCATCACTTTCTTCAACAAAGATGCTTTTATCCTTCCCTGAATCTATACACATGTACCTGTTATATCGGGTTTAGTACCAGGACTAGCCTCATCAAAAGTGACTTCACAAGTCTCCATAATCTTATTACTTTCTAACACAAGTACATTGTAGCCATAAGTATAAGCAGGATAACTAAGAAAAATGCCATCTTGAGATCTTGCTTTAAATTTATTCAAATTTCTAGATTTCAACACAAAACATTTGAACCCAAAAACTCTCAAGTGAGAAACACTACATCTATGACCAAAACGAAGCTCATAAGATGTTTTGCGCAACTTTGATCGTAAGAAAACTCTATTTGAAATATAACAAACTGCAGAAATTGCTTCAGCCCAAAACTTACTAGGAGTCTTATATTCATTAAGCATAGTCCTAGCCATCTCAACCAAAGTTATATTCCTTCTTTCAATAACACCATTCTGTTGTGGAACTCTAGGTAAAGAAAACTAATGTTTAATGCCTTTTTCAGCACAAAAATACTCAAAAGATGAATTCTTAAATTCAGTATCATTGTCACTTCTAATTGCTCTAAATGCTCCAGAGAGTTCAATAGATAATCTAAAAACCAAATTTTGAAAAAGACCAAAAGTTTCATCATTAGATGCCATAAAGAAAACATAATAGTATCTAGAGAAATCATCAACAATGACAAGAACATACCACTTTCCCCCCAACAGATTGAATTCTAGTAGGTCCAACAGTATCCATGTATAAAAGTTGACCGGGTGCAGTTGTCATAACTAAGGTAATAAGAGCATGTGAACTAGAAACCATTTTAGCATGATGACAAGAAGTGCAAAGCAAATCACCAACACCTTTAAGTTTCGGTAAGCCACGAATAAAATCAAAACCACTAACACGAGTGAGATGATCAAAACCAACATGGCCAAGTCTACAATGCTGGAAGAATAAATCTTTATAATCGTTGGCAACTAGACATTTTATCTTAGAAGATGAAGGTGAATCAAAATCAGCTTGAAAAACTCTTCCAAAATATGAAATCTCAAACACAAGATCACTGAAGGCATCAAGAACTTTACAACCAGATTTTTTAAAACATACCTCAAGATCCTCATCAATCATTTGTGATATGAAAAGCAAGTTGTATTTCAGATTATCAACAAAAGCTACATCTTTAAACATATATTTATCACTTACCTTGACTGTACCTTTAGCAATGACAGAGCTAGTAGAAGCATCCCCAAAAGTTACTGATTCAGACCGGGATGCACGTGTGAGGGAGAACTAATTTTTGTTACCGGACACCTGGCGTGAACATCCAGAGTCTACTAGCCATATGTTCTCCTTCATTGCTCTTGAAGCCTACACAAGAGTAGATGTTGAGGTCTCAATACTGCGGTTAGATAAAAGAAATTTAGAAATCCAGTACTGAGACAACCGACTAGAAACACCAGTAGGCAAGAATACTCGAGCAAAACCAGTGTCACTTTTACCTCTTACAAAAATAGGGCGTTGTCGATCAAACCACTAATTAACTCATGGTCTGACCACTGAAAGAGGTTGGCCCGACCACTTCGAATGTTGTGGTCTGACTCTCTACTAATTCCATAAATGACCTTTGTCACTTATGTTTAGCCAATGATTTTTCCCTGTTCTTTTTCTGTTGTGTTGCAAGTATAAAACAGAACTAAACCAAATATTCATCTTTTCCACAATGTGTATAATTATACTTCACCAGTTTAGTTGTTTTAGATGTCGAAGCAATTGCACTTGATGTAGCTAAGTTTAACAAGATTCTAACAGATTTAAAAACTCTATGCTTTGGTTCTGGTATAACCTCAATGTTACCTCTTTGAAGAGCTTTAATTTTGGTACACTAATGAGAAGTAAAATAAGCATGAGCATCAAAACCTAATCCCCTATGATTTATGCTTATTTTAGATGTATCCAATATCATGTTGAGGTTCTTTATAGATAATCAACTTCTTTTGTCAAAGCAACACAATTATTACAAACATCGGCAATGCATTTTGTTTTTGATAATTTGAGCAAGACAACACTCATGAGTACGCAAATTATTTTGCAAAAGTTTAACTCTACCATAAGCATCTTTCAGTTTTAATTCAAGCAATAAGCATTTTGAGCAAGAAGTTGAATAATGTTTCATAGTGGTTAAGCTCTTTATATTCTTAAGTTGTTTGAATTTACTAGAATATATAGCATTTACCGTAGAACTTCCGTATAAAGCAACTTTTATCTTTTTTAAATAGTTCTTGGTAATAAATAATTCATCAACAATACGATTAAGCATAGTAGTACCAATAGAAAAACATGATTCATTCTTGACAGTTTTATCATTGAGCTTATGAAGAGTAGAAGTATGTATTGGGTTATGGGGACGCTACGCTAGCGCTTAATTTCAAAAATTTACCCCGTTAGCCTAGGTACCATGCGTGTAATGGGATCATGGATTGTTACCTCAAGGCACGAGGCGCGCTCGGGCAGCGGAAGTAGAGTCGATGAAGCGCATCCTCAAGCTACTCCACCTAGCTCCGTTCGTTCATCGGCGATCTGGCGATGAAGACGACGCGATCCTACGATCTGGCGAACTCCAAGGAAGGAAGACGAACACCACTATTGGAGTAGTGCCTCTATGGTATCCACACGTCTAGGGACAGGATCACCTTGTGCCGGCTTGCTAGCACCACTCACAAGATCCAAAAAATCGATCACAACACTTGTAATCGAGGAGAGAAGAGAGGTGGCGGCTAGGGTTCAAAAACAGGAGTAACAGCAGCTTTTTCGTGCTAGCCCCACCTCTCTTTATATAGTGCCCTCTCATAGGCTTTTAATCAGTATTAAAGCCTAACAGATCTAATCTGTTCGTCTAGACAAAGAACTTCCGGTCCTAACCGGAACTTCTGATTCGTCCAGAATCCAGATTTCAAGCAGCCCAGAACTTCTGGCTCCTCTAGAAAACCACAACTAGGCTGGCCCAAAACTTCTGGTCTAACCGGAACTTCCAGATGCTCTAGAACCCAGAACTTTCGGCCTCAGGCCAGAACTTCCAGTTTCCCAAGAATTCTCTTGGGCATATTTCCATCAATCTCCCACTTGCACAAGAGCCAATTCTTGCAAGCTTTAAAATCCAATTCCCTTTAGCGTGCGACCCGATAGGTTCATATGCAAACGGCCGCTACCCAAAAACCCTTTCCGGATCGCCGATCAATAGCGGTACCTAGCAGCACATATTGACCCCCGAGAGCATACAAAATCAAAACCGTGTTTTCTAAACCTTGATATACTCACACACCAATCCCTTTACCACACGACATCAGTCAAGCTCAAGGCGAGATTCGTGCCACCCTTGTTGATAGCTCGACACTTCACTCGATCAAGTAGTGGATTCAATCATGATCAACTCTTTGATCATAGTAGCATGGCCATGCACTTTCTAATCTAACTACCTCGAGGGAACTAGAGACGTCTCTCCCGTTATTTAGAAGGGGTAAATTCCATCTTCAACTGATGGGTCTATCCAACTCCATATTCATCAACATGAGTCCACATCACTGATTTGACATCTCCATGTCTATGATCTATGAAACATTATCGTCAATCAGACAGATGTGCTAATCTATAAATCATCACTGTCCTACATGACGATATGAGATTAGGGATCATTTAGAATAACATCGTAACATAGAGAGTTTCACAAACAAGTCACGCACTTGTTGATCAATGTAAAAGACATTTATTCAAGAAACAAGATAACCAATTATCCAAATGTACATCAGCATAGACAAAATAACTTCTTCTCACATGCACTCGACCCACTCACGTAAGTATCTAATACCCATAGAGCTCAAGTGCGCCTCATGCTTGGGCTGTGAGAGAGGCTTCGTCAACGGATCTACAATGTTTAAATCCGTGTGCACCTTACATATATTCATATCACCACTATCTATAATCTCACGGATGAGGTGATAGCGCAACAGTATGTGCTTGGACTTCTGGTGCGACCTAGGCTCCTTGGCTTGCGCAATGGCACCACTATTATCACAATAGAGGTCCACTCGACTAGATGCACTAGGGACAACACCCAGCTCAGAAACAAACTTTCTGATCCAAACTGCCTCCTTCGCAGCTTCAGAAGCTGCAATATAATCGGCCTCAGTTGTTGAATCTATAACCGTTTCTTGCTTGGAACTCTTCCAACTCACTGCGCCTCGAATGAGGCAGAACACAAATCTATACTGTGATCACGAATCGTTCTTGTCAGTTTGCAAGCTAGCATCGGTGTAACTATTTACAACGAGCTCCTCCTCACCTCCATATACTAGGAACATATCCTCAGTTCTTCTCAAGTATTTAAGGATACTCTTTACTACCGCCTGGTGACTTTCACCCGGGTTTGACTGATATCTGCTCGTAACACTTATAACATAAGAAATATCTGGGCGTGTACAAAGCATGGCATACATGATGAATCTGATTACGGAGGCATACGGGATCACACTCATCTTCTCCAGCTCATCAGGTGTTGAAGGACATTGACTCTTGCTAAGAGAAATACCATGTGACATTGGCAGGAAACCTTTCTTAGAATTCTACATATTGAACCATTTCAATTCCTTGTCAATGTACATGCTTTGGCTTAATCTAATTAACCTTCTCAATCTATCTTTATAGATCTTTATGCCAAAAATGTATGCTGCATCTCCAAAATCTTTATTGAGAAACTTTTTCTCAACAAAACCTTGACAGCATTTAGCATAGAAATATTATTTCCGATCAACAATATGTCATCTACATATAAGACCAGAAACACAAGTGAGCTCCCACTAGCCTTCTTGTAAACACAAGGCTCTTCTTCGTTCTTGATGAAGCCAAACCCTTTGACTACCTCATCAAAATAAAGGTTCCAACTCCGAGAAGCCTGCTTCAGCCCATAAATGGACCTTTGCAGCTTGCAAACTTTCCCAGCATTCTCTGGATCATCAAGACCCTTTAGGCTGTATCATGTACACATCCTCACTTGGGTTTCCATTAAGGAAAGCCGTCTTGACATCCATTTGCCATATCTCATAGTCATAAAATGCGGCAATTGCTAGGATGATCCGGATATACTTTAGTATAGCAACGGGCGAAAATGTTTCATCATAATCAACACCTTGAATCTACCTGAAATCTTTTACCACTAATCGTGCTTTATAGATGTGAACATTTCCATCAACGTCTATCTTTTTCTTAAAAATCCATTTACACTCGATAGTTTTTACACCATCAGGTGGATCAACCAAGTTCCAAACTTGATTCTCTCTCATGGATTCTAACTTAGATCTTATGGCTTCAAGCCATTTCTTAGAGTCTGGTCCTATCACCGCTTTCGTATAGGTATTAGGTTCAACATTGTCCAACAATAATATGTCGCGCTGCCCAGTGGTTAAAAACACAAATCGCTCGGGCACACGACTCAACCTCTCCGACCGACGTGGGGCTGGTGTCTCGGCAACAGGCTTTGCAACATCTTGCATATCGAGTTGCGGTTCAGTAGGACCTGAAACACATTCTAGTGGTTCTCGAACCTCTTCGAGTCGCACTATGCTCCCACTAACTCTTTTTGAGAGAAACTCTTTATTAAGAAAAATACCATTCCGGGTGACAAACACTTTGCCCTCTTCCCGGTTATAGAAGTAATATCCTTTGGTTTCCCTAGGATACCCCACAAAGAAGCATTTATCAGATTTGGGAGTGAGCTTATCAGACGTCAAACGCTTTACATAGGCCTCACAACCCCATATCTTTAGAAAAGACAACCCGGGACACTTCCTAGTCTATATCTCATATGGTGTCCTCTCTACAGATTTAAATGGAACTCTGTTTAACGTGAAAGCAGTAGTTTCTACAGCGAATCCCCAGAAAGATAATGGAAGATCAGTTTGACTCATCATCGATCGGACCATGTCTAACAAAGTTTGGTTCCTCCGCTTGGACACCCCATTTCACTGAGGTGTACCAGATGGAGTCAGCTGTGGAGCAATTCCACACTGCTTCAGATGATCATTAAACTCATGGCTCAAATATTCACCTCCATGATCCGATCGTAGAAATTTAATTGTCTTGTCAGTATGATTTTGTACCTCATTCTGGAATTCCTTGAACTTTTCAAAGGATTCCAACTTATGTCTCATCAAGTAGACGTAACTATATCAACTAAAGTCATCGGTAAAAGTTATGAAGTACTAAAAACCACATCTGGCTATAGAACTCATTGGTCCACATATATCAGTATGTAGAATGGTCAATAGCTCATTTGCCCTCTCACTTCGACCAGTGAAAGCATCTTAGTCATCTTGCCAAGCAAATAAGACTCACATGTGTCAAATGATTCAAAATCAAATGACTCCAAAAGCCCATCTCTATGGAGCTTCTGCATGCGCTTCTCATTTATACGACCCAAACGATAATGCCAGACATAGGTAGCATTCAAATCATTGAGTCAAGGTTTCTTCATATTACTGTTATAGACATATGTATCCTTAAGATTCAGAATATATAAGCCATTCAACAATAAACAAACATCATAGAGCATACCATTCGAAAATATCGAACAACACTTATTCTTTATTACGAAATCAAAACCATCTTCCCCTAAATATGACGAAGAGATAATGTTTCTGCCCAAGGCGGGAATAAAATAACAATTATTTAATTCCAAAACTAATTCTTAGGGTAGTGACAAAGTATAGAATTGCCGACGCGAACATTTAATTCGCCTCTTGCGCACTTCCTAGTCCTTTTTAGCCCCTGCAATGATTTGCAAGTGTGAATCAATGATCCGATATCAAATACCCAAGAATCACTTAGACGAGTAGCAAGATAAATTTCAATAACATTTATACCTGAAACGGAAGTCATACTTTCCTTCTTTTTCTTTTGTTCTTCCAAGTACAACTTGCAATTTCTTCATCAATGGCTAGGCTTATGGCAGTGGTGGCAAGTGTTAGAGATAGCGGGGCTCGACTTGGACTTTCCAGTCGAGTTAGACTTAGAACTCGAGATCGCATCTGGAGCTTTAGCCATTCCCTTATGCTTTCTCTTCTTATTTTTCTTTTGAACCATCATCATATGACTAGGATTTTTCTTAAGGCTTTCCTCGACTGTCTTGAGCATCCCATGCAATTCAGCCAAGGTTTTCTTCATGCCATTCATATGAAAATTCATAATAAACGGCTCGAAGCTCACAGGGAGCGACTGAAGAATCACATCTATGGCCAAATCTGTATCAAGTTTAGATCCGAGTTTTTCCATGTTCTCAACATAACCAATCATCTTGATCACATGAGGACTCACTAGACTGCCTTCTGCCAACCTGCACGCAAACAAGGACTTTGAGATATTATACCTCTCAGTCTGTGCTTAGTTCTCAAACATGTCTTTGAGTCCCACGATCATATCTTAGGCATCCCTATCCTCATATTGCTTCTGAAGCTCAGAGGACATGCAGGCAAGCATGAGACAGCTGACATCAACTAAATCATTAGCGTGCTTCTCATAAGCCTGCATTTCAGCAAGTGGTGTATTATCCTGTAGTTCTTCAGGGTGGGGTTCCTCTAGAACATAATCATTTTTTCTCCTGCTTGAGAACAATTCTCAAGTTTCTATACCGGTCAATAAAATTTGTTTCAGACATTTTCTCCCTCTCTAGGATAGATCACAGATTAAAAATGGAAGTATTCTTTGTAGTAGGTGCCATGATCTACAACAAAAATGCAAGGTTCAGCACTGTGCAATGTTGATCTTCTATCAAATAAAAGATGTACCACAATGTGTAAAATGATAGTTTTCCCTCTAACGACACATAGTGGGACAAGATCCATGTTTATCTAACTCATAGTGAGCTTTGGTATCACTGCTAGAAGATTAGTGACATAGGTAAGCAACACTTGTTAATCATATCCTATGTGACTCTTGTTCTTTGGGGTAGCATCCAATGCCTGACTCCTAACTCCATGCCTCAAAGCCCAAAACCATTTTGATAGTTTTGTTAAGCAAACTAATACTATGCATGTGGTTGTCCGACATCTACCCTAACTGGTCAAGATAAAAGACGGCACCCTGCTTTGGTAGACCCACCATCGATGATCGAGAACCTTGGTAGGTGCGGCTATTGGAAAGAGCATCAATACTTAATTTTCTGGGAGAAACTATTCTAACATGGTAACGATGCCTACCGTACACGGAATATGAAAGAATAGTATGGCACAAACATAACTAAACATCACAGGCAATCATATTAACTGTGACATAGTATGACTCTCTCACATGGTGATCTTTATCTTCATGGTTCCTGTCCTTCGGGTCATCACGCTTCAGGCCTCCATAAACCTGTATCAGTCTATTACATCTAATAGCACTATACTAATTACATGAGCCGAAGCATCACATGTCGACGCGCAGGTCGTACAATATTTGAACAGCCTTGGGCTGCAATTAACCATGACACGTAGGCCATAAAAATTACATGCATGTATCTTATACATTGCAAGGCCATATCAGTCACAACATTCTCTACAAAAACAAGTTAGGCGTAGAATCTACACGTGACTGGACAAGACCCAGAACTTCCGGTTCAAAGGCCTAAAACTTCTAGTCGAAGGGCCCGAACTTCTGGCTCAGGGTCGAAACTTCTGAAATCAACCTTCTGACTCGAATTTATTTTGGCCCGGAACTTCCGGGTCACACCCGGAACATTCAAAAATAACCTTCTGACTCATAATTTATTTCTGTCCGGAACTTCCGGTCCAATCGGAACTTTCAAAAATAGCATTCTGTTTCAAAAATTATTTTGGCCCGGAACTACCGGGTCACACTCGGAACTTCCAAAAAATCCGACAAAAAACAATAGATCCAATCTATTTCCACCACATATCACCTATATGTGATCGATCCAAATCGAATACTACGCACGTAGGCTCTGATACCAATGTTAGGTTATGGGGAGGCTACGCTAGCGCTTAATTTCAAAAATTTATCCCGTTAGCGCATGAACAATGCGTGTAATGGGATCATGGATAGTTACCTCAAGCCACGAGGCGTGCTTGGATAGCGGAAGTAGAGTCGATGAAGCGTGTCCTCAAGCTACTCCTCCCGGCTCCGTTCGTTCGTCGGTGATCCAGTGATAAAGACGACACGATCCTACGATCCAGCGAACTCCATGGAAGAAAGACGAGCACCACTATTGCAGTAGTACCTCTACGATATCCACACGTTCGGGGATAGGATCACCTCACGCCGGCGTGCTAGCACAACTCACGAGATCCGGGAAATCGATCACAACACTTGCAATCGAGGAGAGAAGAGAGGTGGCGGCTAGGGTTCAAAAATAGGAGTAACAACAGATTTTTCATGCTAGCCCCACCTCTCTTTATATAGTGCCCTCTCATGGGCCTTTAATCAGTATTAAAGCCCAACAGATATAATCTGTTCGTCTGAACCCGGAACTTTTGGTCCTAACCAGAACTTTCAATTCATCCAGAATTCAGTTTTTAGGCAGCCCAGAACTTTCGGTCTAACCGGAACTTTCGGCTCCTCCAAAAACCAAAACTGAGCTGGACCAAAACTTTCGGTCTAACCAAAACTTTCAGATGCTTCAGAACCCGGAACTTTTGGCCTCGGGCCAGAACTTCCGGTTTCCCCATAATTCTCTTGGGCATATTTCTATTAGTATGAACATCTCTTAAAACAATAAGTTCATATTGTAAAGAATCATCAGATTTGTATGAATCATCATTAGGAATAAAAGACTTGAGCTTATCAATTTTAGAATTGAGTGATTCAACAAGTTCATGTTTCTTAGCTTTTTTATTGCATTTTCTCAATTTTTTATCAAGATGAACAATAGCACAAGCTAAGTCATCATAAGCAGGTTTTACCTTATTTTTATCGTTGTAGAGTTCATCCTCACCGGAGCCTACCATGTCACGTGCCATAAGACATATTCCTATGAGATCATTATTTTTGCCTTTACCTTCATCTTTACTTCCATCACTCATTGAGTCCACATCACTCATATCAACTTGATCGAGAGCAGTAAGGACTCGATGCACTATCTTCTTGTAGTTGTGGTTCTTCATCTTACCTTCTTTAGATGGACGCTTGCTGTCCTCCTTTTCTTCCTGTGAGGATTTTTTAAGCTTAAGACAGTTAACATGAATATGGTTTGCCTCACCACATTCAAAGTACCGAATAATACCACCTCTTCTTTTGTTTCTTACATTGTTCAAGGCTTTAGTCACTTTTGTAGAAAGCAAGGCCAAGTCCTCTGCAAACAAGGCATTTAAAGCTGATAAAAAACACTCAAAGATGATACAAAAGAAGAAGACTCATTAGAAGATGAAGAAATCAAAGCCATTAGCTTAAGAGAAATCTTGAGTGAAAATACATTCAATTTATGAGTTTTCAGTTTTGAATAAAGAGTATCCAAAGTAAGGATAGTCATATCCACCGACTCTTGAATTGAAGTAACTTTTATCTCCCAAACCGACGTATCAAGACCACTAAGCAAATGTCTAGCAATTTTAGAACCAGTATAATTAGTAGCATAATAAATATCAACTGAACGAAGATTGTTAAGAATTTTATTAAAGCGAGTAAAATATTTGTCTAAGGTATTTCTTGTACACGTCTTTGCGCACTTCCTTGATTATGGAAGAGCCTTGATGATAGGCACAAAAAGCATTCAACATCTTATACGCAGAAGAAAAATAAGAAATACCATCAAAATCAGAACGCCCAACACCATTGATAATCAAGTTTCGAGCTTTGCAAGTTGCTTCAAAAGAACCCTTATTAGTGTCATTAATTTGATTATTAGTAGGTGGATCATATGATTTAGAAACCTTTTCTCATATGTCAAAACCCTGTGACATGATATAAGTCTCCATCTTTGCTTTCCAAAACTGAAAATCAATTCTATCAAAAATATAAGGCTTAGTAGAAAACCTCTCGGATGCTATGGTGATTGTTTAGATCGATTAAGATCAAAATAAAAATAGAAATCAAGCTCTGATATCAATTGTAAAATCGAAACACACTAACCACGGTAACCAGAGGTGGTGAATGGTTGCACTACCCTAAATTTAACAATTAAAACAAAATCAGAAAACTAATTCCCGACCAGTCTAAAAATTCCTAGCCAGTCCTAATCCACTTAGGAATTTTTAGACTTGTTGGGGATTAGTTTTCTGATTTTGTTTTAGTTGTCAAATTTATGGTACTGTAATTATTCACCCCCTCTTATTACCGTGGTCAGTGTGTTTTGATCTTGCACACATAAAGAAATTGAACCTAATTCGGATGAGCTCAATTTGGATTCAGTTCGAACGAGCCAGGAGGCACTCCCTAAAATGAGCATAATTTTTGCATCGGGACTTTTTGGTCATTTGAGTACTTGTTGGCCCCACGTGATGGATAGGGCTCAGGACCCATTCGTTGTGGTTTTTCCACAAAAGCCAAAACAAAATGGTGGCAATAAAGGCATGGCTTTCTTTTGCATGTATTTGATTTCTAGTTAATTTCTTTCTTATGCAATGGGTATATAATCACTTATATTTGTCGGAGGGTATCCTACAATTATTATATACATATTTTTACAACCAAGATTGCTCGCAAACTAGGAAGGAGAATTAAGATTTTCTACTCTTAATTGTTCTTGCTTTTCCTCACAAGGAATTGATAGAGCAAAACATGTTAGAAATATGTGCAATATTTTAATTCCAAGTTTTATTAGAAGGAAAAACTTATAGATGAGCAACGATACATAAAGAAACACTAACAAACATTTCATGTACTTTAGAAAACACGTGCTATCAAAAAACATATGAACTACTTACAGAACAGCTGAAGTAGTGGCTGATAGCGCGTAGAGGAAGTAGTCGACGTCGAAGTTCACACGAGCGGTCACGCACAGGCGCTGCCCAGAAACCTGATTGCCGCCCCATGCAGGTGTTCTCTACGGCAACGGTTCAGAGACCCCACTCTTCTTTCAATCCGGTGCACGCCGGAAAGAAAGTCGATAAAGTCTAGGCAACGCAACAGGCCCAAAGCAGTGGAGCAGAGATGGAGAAAGAGAGAATGGGAATCAAAAAGCTCTCTTCAGATTGGACGTCTCTAATCTTTTATAAACAGCCATAGCCATACTAGAATAAAATTACGAAGTTATTACTAGTAACTGCCAAAATTCATGTCACATAAATTTGGCCACAAATACTAGTAATAGAAGTTTTAAATCTGGCATTCAAATGACTAGTAACTGAAATATTTATTCTGGTGTTTGATGGCTATTCAAATTTTAATTTTAATCACATTAAAACAGCGCATTTAGATACAGATAATGTATACATGAAAGTCTAAAAAATTTGGATTGACTTAACGTTATTCTACTACCACGCCACGCACGCAGTCGCTCGTCGCAAGTCATAAGTCACGTGGTATCTCATGCAAAAAATACACGCGCGCGTGTGCGACTTTAGCCAAGCCCGCATGAATTTTCTCTATTTAATAAATAAAAATAACTCCACCTTATAAGTAAGTATCCATCCCACTAAATAGGCAATATAATACTAAATATATACACATGCTTTAAAATTAAATAAATGGGCCACCTCATAGGCCAGTTTCCAACGTTTCATTGTGTGTGGTGTGGTTTTGCAAATTTGTGGTAAAAGGTATGTTGCACGGATAGCATATTCTTTCATCGAGTTGCATCGTATATCCAAATTCTAAAACCATCGATAGTTCGTCAAGAGAATAGCCTAGATTCGGGAACCAGAACGATCCTGCCGTCCTGGACTCCCCAGTTTTCTGGAAGTGGCTAATTCCAAAATGGATTGTCAGCATCAACCTTCCCATTGTCGACCGATCAACCATGAATCATCAATAGAAGGGTGATTTTTAGCAACCATGGATCATCCACAGAGAAGATTTTTTAGTGCATTGAATAGACATTAATTTAAGTTCAAATGTCCGTATCATAAAAGGTCCATCACTCCATCCATGCAAACGAACATAATACGAGCAAGCAAGCGAAACATGGCTACAACATGAAACTTATTTGCATACAGGACATAGCCTTCACCGTCGAAATCCGATGAAATATGATCATGGAGAGCACTTCCACACGCAACCCACGACGAGTCGCTGGACTGGGCTTTTTTATGGTTTTGCGAGCTTCAACTTCTTTTGTTGGCATAGTCATCAGGCACATCTTTGTCCTTGAAATCATCCTGAAGCAATTCATACTGACCATCATCTCTTTTCATGTCCTCATCAACCAGGCCAAAACCGTCCTCTTTGCCAGCACCATCAACTTTCAGATCACCTAACAAGTCATCCAGGTTAGCAGCAGATGCATCACTGGTGGCATCGTTCATGTAGCTGCTGTTGCTTCCACCATAGTTCCCACCTTCATATGCACCAGGTGCTCCACCCCCATGACTGAAGTTGTCACCACTGTAGTTGCCAGCGGCAGAGTTATGTCCACCACTGATCCCTTTGTAACCAGTATCACCTCCATAGCCACGTCCACCTTTAGAAACACCAGAGTCACCCCACCCACCTTCAGAATTATATCCACCACTGGTGTTATAACCTGAACGGTGATTGCTATTATCACTGTATCCACCACCACCATACCGGCCACTCTCACTATAGCCTCCACCACCACCTGCATATGCGCCCTGTCCACCATAGCCTCCACCACCGTAGCCACCACCTCCATAGCCACCAGCACGGCTACCACGGTCATGAGCATAACTCACCCTCACTATCCTGCCCTGCATATCCTGATAAAGAAAAAAAGAGAACATATTACACAACAGTGGGCAACAATCAAAGAAAACATATTCAGTTGCTGATACAAACCAACAGATATTGATCACAATAACTTCTCCGAAGAATATTTGAGGAATGATTGCAATGATGCTACACACAAAATTCAGAGCATGCAAAAAGAAACATATTATAATATCAACCAGGTGCCTGTTTCTCCCTTTGATTTGAAGAATAAGTTTGATTTTTTTACCTAATTTTGAAGATTAAATTACAGAATTTTTCGTTGTTTTCTTCGCAGTTTTGGCTTTAGGGCAGTTGCGAATAGAAATATTGGTCTCTTATCTGAAAATTGTTTTTCATTGCAAAGAAGTGGTGCTACTTTTTTTCTAAAATGTAGAACATATGGAAGTCTGATTGAACTGCTAGCAAAAGCTAACCACAAAAGAATCACAGATTAGACTCATTGAAGAAATTTAAAAAATCTTATAATGACCATGTCAGCCCTAAACCGCAAGAAGCAAAAGGCAAAAGACGGATATTGGCTGGCTAATAGATCTAATTTTATTCCATTGAAGTGCTGTTACATATATAGGGGAGAAACCACCCCCTGTTCGGCCAGACTCCTAAACCTACTAGGACACGGCAAACCCTAGTCCTATTCCTCTTCAAACAAGGATTGTATCTAGCTAGAGAACTTCTATAATTTCCCTAGATGTCTTATCTGCTAATTATAGAAATACTATTCCTAATCTAACCCTATTAGGACTCAACCTTGGGCTTATCAAGCCTTCCCTAGCTGTTACAACCGAAACCGACTCTGACTCTAACTAGACCAGAGCGCAGGATTAATTAGTAATAAATCTCCCCCCTAATCTGCTCGACACCAACTCTTGCTCGAAGCTCTAGGAACTTGACGCGTGGAAGTGGCTTGGTGAGCAGATCCACCAGCTACTCGGCTGAGCTAGTGAATTCAATCACAATCTTTCCACCCTCAATGCACTCTCGAATGTACTGATACCGAGTAACAATGTGCTTACTTGTTGTCAAGGATATGGCGGACTTGTTGTCAACCCTCAACTCTACAAGCTTTAGCTTGCCGCTAACGATGTCACTCAGCAAGCGTGCGAGCCAAACTCTCTGACATGTTGTAGTAGATGCGGCAATATACTCAGCCTCACACGAAGAAAGTGCCACCACTCATTGTTTCTATGACTGCCAAGTGATTGGACTTAAACCAAAGAAGAACATCACCCCTGTAGTGCTCTTGAGATCATCAACGTCTCCCGTCATGTCGCTGTCATTAAACCTATGAAGCCTTGCTTCTTCTTTGGGCCATTTCTTGAATTTGCACCCAAAATTGAGTGTCCCAGCAATATAACGCAGCAAGTGTTTTACCGCTGAATAGTGTTCTTCCCCTAGATCCTCCATGAAACGACTCACATACCCAACAGCATAGCGTCAAGTACCTTAAGCTGCCAATGATGCTTTGGTACATGGTTGCATCCACTGGTGGACTATTGCTTTTCTTGGTCAATTTAAGTTGTCTCTCCATCGGCACTTGACTTGGATTGCCGCCAGTCATGCCGCTATTCTCTGAGATCTTTTTTGCATAGGCGTAGACAATGATGCAGTCTGTAGTCTGCTTGACTTCAATCCCAAGATAATAGCATAGCAATCCAAGTTCACTCATCTTGAATAAGCTGTGCATCTATTCCTTGAACATGCATATCTCTTCTGTGCCTGCACTAGTTATGATTAGATCGTCCACGTACACTCGCACAAGAAGTCGGGAGCTGCCGTGGCCACACGCATACATAGCATGATCCGAGGGGCTACGCTCGAACACAAGTCAACGGAGGCTTTCATCTAGCTTCGAATTGCATGCACGGGGCGCCTGGCACAACCCATACAAGGCCTTCTTCAACCAGAGTACTTTGTGTTCTTCCCCATCACGCACGAAACCTGGTGGCTACGCGACATAGACCAGCTCGGATAACTCGCCATTGAGAAACGTCGTCTTCACGTCCATATGATGGACCTCTCAATCCTCTATTGCCACCACTCCAAGTAGCAGCCGCACAGAGTCCATGCGAGCGGCTGGCGCGAACACCTCCTCGAAGTCGATGCCCGACCGCTACACATACCCTTTGGCCACAAGACGCGCCTTGTGCCGGATGATGTTGCCATGTTCATCCCGCTTCACCTTGTAGACCCACTTGAGCCCGATTGGGTGGCAATCTATAGGAGGATCAATTAGCTCCCACATGTGATTACTCTCGATCGACTCCATCTCCTCTAGCATCGCTCGCCTATGAGACTAATTCAGCTCTGCTTCTATGAACGAGGCCGACTCCTCGGCCGAAGTGAGAAGGTCTTTGGGCTCGAAGAGGAGCTCTCGTCGCACCAAGGAGGGCACAGGTGCCGGTCCAAGAATGTTGTCCAACATGCGGAAGCGAATCGGCTCATCATCTTCATAGTCAGTGTCAAGAATGTCTTCAACGTCAATCTGCGGTGTGACAAACTCAACTGCTACTGTCGTCGGTGTTCCCACCGGTTCTAGAGTGCTTGGTGAAGCTCCTGATGAAGCTTGTGTGGCTGGATGTGCATCTCCCTATCTCTATGACAACCATGGAAAATTCCACAGTGAAAGGGTCAGCACTTGATGGTGTACCTTCGGGCTACTCTGATTCCTTGTCCCACTAGGCTTGCTCGTTAAAGACGATGTCCGTCGAGACGTGCATGTGGTTGGTGACTAGATTGTACACCTAGTACACCTTTGAGCTAGCTTTATAGCCGACAAACACCATCGACCTGCTCCTGTCTTCAAGCTTCTAGAGGTGTGTCTTCACGTTCTTCACGAGCCACACTGCTAAATGTGCGAAAGTAGCTCACCATTGGTTTCTTTCCGCACCATGCTTCATAAGGAGTCATCCCATCAACGCTCTTAGTTGGTGCCCGATTGAGGATGAAAATGGTGGACACCGCCTCTCCGAGAACTTTCTCAGCAGGTTCTTGGCCTTCATCATGCTTCAGGCCATTGCAACGACGATCTGATTCCACCGCTCAATAACTCCATTCTGCTGTGGAGAGTAAGAGGCAGTAAGTTGGCATCATACCCACTGATCGGCAGAGTATTCGCCGAACTCCACTGAGGTGAACTCACTGCCTCAAGACAACACTTCAACTGCCGCCTGGAAATGCATGAGGGCCTAAGGTGCATGGTCATTTCTGGCCAAGAGACGCAGCCACATGAAGCGGCTCTTGTCATCGACCAGCAGCAGGAAGCAGCGATTCCCGCTCAGCGTGGTCGATGTGATGGCCCCACAAATGTCTCCATGTACAAGCTTGAGAACTTTATCGACACGGTAATCGACGTGCTAAGGGAAGGAGGTGCCCCTCTGCTTTCCCACAAGACAAGCATCGCACACCTACTCAATGTGGTCGATCGTCATGAGTCCGTGCACCATGTCCTACTTGACTAGCTTTCGCAAGGCCTAAAAATTCAGGTGACCAACCCACGCATGCCAGCACCAAGCCTCCTCAAAGCTATGCATAGAGAGGCACATGGGCTACACGACATCAAGCAACAGAGTGTAAAGGCATCGCGTCGAGCGGTTTACTTTAGCGAGCAATTGCCTTTGATTGTCCCGGATTCTCATGACATCTTTCATGGATCAGCGCCTCACAACCATTCTCATCAAGTTGCCCAACACTAATGATGTTGGAGGTAAGCCGGGAATGTAGTAAACTCCTGTCAAGGTATGGTACTCGCCATTCTTGCAAGCGAACAACACTGTTCCTTAGCCTTCAATCTCCACAAGAGATCCATCTCTAAACTTCACCGTGTCCTAGATGTCGGTGTCAAGCTCGAAGAAGACGCTGCGAGAGCCCATCATATGGTTGGTGGCACCAGTGTCGACGTACCACAGACAGTCATTCCGCTTGGCATCGTCGTCAAGCTATGCTAGGACCTTCTCTTCTAGAAGATGAAGTGCAGCAGGCTCCAGCGCAAGTGCTGCCTCCAAAGGCTCTGAGGTGGTCACCAAAGGCTCACGGTTCAATTCAGTTGATCCGACCACGAAGAGCAGCATGGGCTTGTCTTTGTCCTTCATCAGGTGGGCTTCAGCTTGCTATGGCAATCCCTAGCCTAGTGACCAAGCTTACCACAGTTGTGGCACTTGTCCTTAGAGATGTCCCGCTTATTAGCCTCCTTGCCTTCAGTTGTGTTCTTCCGTCAATGTTGATTTCGACGGTTCTCGGACTTGTTGTTTCTGGTAGAATTCTCCCCTTTGCGCTTCTTCATCCACATAGCCCACACCTCCGTAAGCAAGAGCTTGTTATCGGACTCTTCTTTCTTGGGTGGATTCTGATCCTCCACCGTTCTCGATCGCCCGGTCACCTCTTCAATCGAGAGAGTGGACAAATCTAGAAGAGTCACCAAGAACGGACAGTTGATTCACAATGGCGTTCAGTCTATGCGCGAAGTCGTCCACTAATTCATCATCATGGAACTAGATGGTTTCATACTGCTTGCGGACTCGCTACGCATTCACCTTGCGCACATGATCAACTCCAATGCGCATCGTCTTGATGGCGTCCAAGCCTCCTTTGTTGTCTCTTTGACAGCGAACATCACGATCATCTCCAGCGATACGACGCGAAGAATTGCTTCGCGCGCCATACGCTCCTCCTAGAGCTCGACGTTGCCGACGTCGATGGCCCCCCAGAGACCCCTCACTTGGAACTTGACTCTCATCAGGAGCGCCCAGTCATTGTAGTTGGTCTTTGTGAGCATCAAGTAGGGAGCCGAGCCACCGATCTCCCTCACCACACACTGCACAGCGACCACACAACCAAAATCAACACCATCTTGTTGTTGCGGTTGACATGACAGAGAACGCCCACGCCTCATCCTTAGTGGCGTGATGGAGATTCGACCCACCGGTGAAGCCGACATTGCTCTGATACCACTTGTCAGCCCTAAACCGCAAGAAGCAAAAGGTAGAAGACAGGTATTGGCCGACTAATAGATCTGGTTTTATTCCATTGAAGTGTTGGCACATATATAGGGGAGAAACCACCCCCTGTTCGGCTAGACGCCTAAAACTACTAGGACACGACAAACCCCAATCCTATTCCTATTCGAACAAGGACTGTATCTAGCTAGAGAACTTCTATAATTTCCCTAGATATCTTATCTGCTAATTATAAAAATAATATTCCTAATCTGACCACATTAGGACTCTAAGCCTTGGGCTTATCCTAAGCCTTCTCTAGCTGTTACAATCGAAACCGACTCTAACTCTAACTAGACCAGAGCACATGATTACGTAGTAACAGACCATACAGTTTCAGATCATGTAACACAAGCATATTACAAATAGATTAAACAAAACATCTCATCAATTGCATAATTATCATAGAAGCCAAGAAGTTTTGAAGAACAGTCTCTAAGAGGAACCAAAGTCACATCATCCCATGTAAATATTGCAAATTCTGATGCCCAAGATACCGAAATTGCAGTTCCAGCTTATCTTTACTACTTATAAGAATCTAAAGGTGGATGTTTCTCTCATTCCTCCTCCGCTCCCTGGTGTTAGGGTCAGGCTACTGTATCATCAAAGGAAGAAGATTGGCATAGAGATGGCAGGAGCAACAACAGCTCCTTCCTCCTCCGCTCCCTGGTGTTAGGGTCAGGCTACTATATCATCGAAGGAAGAAGATTGGCATGGAGATGGTAGGAGCAACAACAGCTCCGCATGAGCCATTGTCAGACGATCAATAGTAATTAGTTGAGTTAGGATTATCCTTTCCCTTAAATTAGCAATTAGTTAAGGGATAAGTTAGTAGTGCACATGTCATGTAAGCTATTTACATGGCAGTCTAAAGGATGAATAAAGCAAGTATTGATCTAATCTCTCATCTCTATTCTCTACCACATGCCCTTTCTCTGGAATTATTCCTAGAAGCAGTCACCACAAGGAGGACAGCACCCAAGCCACTGGCTCTTAGACCTCCCACCCCACATTCATACCCCCATCCGATCCCTACCGCCAAAATCACAAGTTAATAGTAGGCACTACTAAAAACACACTCCCATTTTCACTTCCCATCTCTTGAACTCATCAATCCTCTTCTCCACATGCACTTACCAATCCCCATTGCAAACCCTAATCTTTAGTGGTTGTCCTTTTTCTTCGGTGAATCCCTTCCCACAATAATTTTCATTGTTCCCCCTTGCCCATCGAAGCTGATCCCATGTCCTTATCTCCTTTGAGTATCTTCCTTTCTGAAAGTCACCACTACACTACTCCAGTGGAGAGTTACTATCGACTTTCTCCATGTGCCACTTCTATATGGGAATGTGCTAGTAAGGAAAGCCGACGTTGAAGAAAGACAAGAACTACCCACCCTATTGATTAGTAAGGAAGCAAGTCCCTATATGAGTTAAGCAATGACAAGAAGCAATTAGCGTGCAAATAAGAGCTCCCTGACACGAACCATGAAATAGAAATATACTACTCCAACAAATACAACTCTGCCTTCTTTATACAAGAATGTCCATTCCACTATGGAACTAAAAATTCACTATTTACACATACTTCAAAGGGAATTAGTTACATGCTATCACCTAGTCAAGAAGTTTCGTTACAACCATTTACTCTATGAAAGCAAGCACACAGCGACAAGTAGGTCAACCAAGAGCACCATCTCCACCATATGCACCGTAGTGCCCTAGCACGTACGTCCTACGAAGCCACCCCTCCTCATAGGCCCAGTGATTACAAGTCAGCCAACTAGTCACGATTAGTTGCGATAAGTCGACCTGATTGGAAACATAGTTGTTACAGCGACGCGGCAAAGCATGGCGACCTACCACCTTCACAACTTTACAGCGCTTATGACGCGCGGCGCAGCGTCGACATAGACATATCGGCATGGCGAACAATATAGAAAAATAGCTTATAGGATTTAAAAATATATATTAATATATAAGTACTAAAATATTAAATTGCAAATAACAATAGTAATATAGCATGATAAACATAGCAATACAATATCAAGTTGCAATATTGTCACTTTAGATACATAATAAGATAAAAAATATATAACTAAAATTACAAAAACATATTTAAAATTATGTCTAATAATATAATTAAAGTTGAGTAAATAATCTATTTATATAAATTTGACCAAACAGCCAATTTAAATCTAGCATATTTAAAGCCCATTTCTCAACCCTAACTTCTCCCCACTCCCCCCTCTCTCAGCTCCCTCTCCAGCCGCCACACCCTTCTTCCCCTCCTCCCTCCTCTCCCCCATCTTCTGCACCAACGCACCCAGCCTCGCCCCGCGTCGCTCGAGCATGGCCGCACGCGACCGGCCGCGCCGCTCCACGCCGCATCTAGCCTGTGCCTTCCCTTCTCTCTCTATTCCACGCCGCTCTGCCACCAGATCTGGCCGCCACTGCCCGGATCTGCCACCGCCGCCACCGCCCTTCACTGTTGGTCACCACAGATGGTGTGGCGTCGCTGTGGCGGATTGCAAAATACCGCCACAACGATATGGCATCGATATATCGACAATATATCAACACCATAACAACTATGATCGAAAATTTTCGAGCGATCAGCACGTGCAGCACGACTAGAGCGATAACTTTTCTGATCGATCAACTAATCACGATTAGTCATCTGACTAATTGATGGCTTACTAGTTTAGGTCTAGTAGATCTGAGAAATTTCGGCCCATACTTCTAGCCCAGCCCAAAAACTAAAAACCCTAACAGCAAAATAAAATGAACCCACCTCTTCCAGGCTCTAGCCACGCCCCTTTCAGTTCCAGACACACGACAGAACAAAGCTAGAGTCTAGCACCGATTGCCCGAACCTTGCCGACGCCGCTGCCTCCCTCCAGACGGGCTCTAGCCTTCAGCGTCCAACCTTGCCAACGTCGCCACCCTCCGCAAGTCCTCCAGTCGTCCCCTACGAAGCTTGGATACGGCTCCCAGGCTGCGTATCAGTATCCGATACGCATCCGGATACGAATACGTATCCGATACGGCCGGATACGTATTCGATGCGTATCCTGCGATTTTTCCTTTTCCAAATAAATAAAATAATTCTGATACATATCCCGTGCGGCCAGATACGCAACGCAACATAGGATTTCTCTCGCTCGTCGCCCAAATCCCAATCGATTCACTCACGCCAGCCTACTCTCGCCTAGTCTCCAGACGCATCGTCGCCTCACATCTCGTCGTCGCACCGCCGACCTACGCCGCGCTGTCTCCCGCGCACACGCAGCCATGTGGATCTCTTCGCTTCGTCGGCTCGTCGTGCCACCGGGGCTTAGGGCCACCGCCAGCAGCCGCATCCTCCAGCAGTCTAGCCAGTGAGCAGATCCACGCGAGTATAGAGCTACAAGGTCCTCCCTTCTCTTCTTCTGTTTCTCTCAGCGTCTATCTGGCTTTCTGCAGTCTGTGGACTTCACTTCATGCGCTGGTTGTTCGCTGCCACTCTTGTTTGTTCACTTGTCTAGTTGTCTTGATTTGACATGTGTAGAAAACTGTAGATTGATATTTGTAGATTAATGTTGTTCACTCGTCTTGTTTGTTTGTTTACTTGTTATGTGACTGTTAAATTTGTAGATTGATGGATAGTAATAGTGTATCGGGATTTGATGGCTCAAGTGCATCTGAGTATTACTAATATTGAACTAGAATTGCTTTATTACATTTTTGTTGTTGCTATTTTTACAAGTATTACTAATATTTGTGTGTGTGTGTATATATGAATGAATATTATATATATATGTATCGTCGTATCTGTGTTTTTTGGAAAATGACATATCGAAGTATCGCCGTATTGCGTATCTATATCCACGTATCTAGGTAACGTAGGTCATCCCTCTCAGCGAAGACGATCTCTCTACCCACCTGAAGGCGGGCTCAGCTGGATCTGAAAGGTGAGTCCTCACTCCTTAGGTTGTGCCACTTTGTGTTAGGACTAAAGTGGTAGAACACGATCAACCTTAGCTTGAGCTCTCCTCAACACCGTTGGATCCTTCAGTAGTGTAATACTGAGCAGTTAAATAGTCAACACATATTAAAGGGGTAGCTTAAGTAATGTGTAATTTGTAACCTGTTAAATCATGCTACTTTGTGTTATGACCTGTGTTAATACTAGACAACGACTAATCTACGATTAGTCGCGACTAGTCGATTAGTCAGTGCCCCTACGACTAGCGTCAACTAGACGATCTGAAATCATTGGCAGGACTCACTTGGTCCTCGGCCTTTCAACATCTAGTTCCACAATGGCTACGAACACACTAGCCCTCGTGCACATCCATTGGTTCCACTGCATCACAAAGTAGCTCTGTGATCAGCAAATGTTGTGGTTGGCACATTTGCTGTGGTTGGCACATTTGCTGTGGTTGGCACACTTGCAAAGAAGCATAGAGGATTACATGCAATTCATGTCTCGGTGCATATGGCCCATGACAACAAATGGCTACAACACATTAAAAAAGACATTCACACCCATAACATGTTTGATGAAACCTGCTGCCACGGCATTCCCTTGTTTGCCACTGCGCTCCCTTGACCCGTGTTGTGTTCCCTCGCCACGCTCCCTCCATCCCAAGCGATCGCGCTAGTGCGGCACTACAGCAAACGACAGTGCGACTGCGTCGTGCCCTCTGTCCTCCACCAGGTCTCGGTAAGATGAATGTTAACTCTTAATTCCTGACTTCCTGTGTGGTGGACTGGTAGAGATAGAAGTAGAAAGATAGTGCTCTCATGTTCCATGAACCGAGGTTGGGAGGGTAGGCATATATACACACATCGCAATGTTAACTCTTAATTGTTATTTTTAGACATTCTCAGCTTCTTGCTGCAGTCCAGCTTTTAAGTTTTAACCATGTTGGCCAACCCAAAAACACCGAGCAAGTAACTAAAGTTTCCAAGTTTCAAGTTGAAGTTGATGTAAAATGTTGCTTTAATACTTTCAATTTTGATAGTTTTAACTTTAAAATGTGTTGACCATTTGTCCTATATTTTTTGATCTTGTATGTTTTTTGATATTTTTTGATCTTGTATGTGGTGGTTGTTTGGTACTTTGGTGGATGGTTGTTAGAATGACGTTGTATGTGGTGGTGGTTTGGTACTTTGATGGATGGTTGTTGGATGGTAAATTGATAATTGTTGTTCAACTTGATGACTTAATGTCTTAATATATTGATTTAACATGTAAGTACAAAATTTGTGAATTTGTGAAATATCAATTATGGTATTATGAGCTAATACAAATTATCAATTCCTATGCACATATAGGATTTCATCAACCGCTAGTGCTACTGTGGAAACAAGTGATGTATTTCTCCATAAGAGAAATTCCGATGATATGGGATGGGATTTTAGCAAGACATGACTCAAATAACAAAGACAAGGTTGAATGCTTGTTGTGTGGTCATAGAATGTCCGGAGGGGTACGTAGAATTAAAGAGCATATTGCTCATATTAGAGGCAATGTAAAGGCTTGCCCTAAATCAACAAAAGAAGAACAAGAGAAACGCAAGAACAATATTGATAATGCGAAAGTGGAGAAAAGGGTCAAGTTAGAACACTGACATGAGGTTAAAAATAGCGTGTCAATTGAAAGTGAAGAAGAGGATGAAGGTCAAGAGGATGCAACAACCTAGAGAAAGAAGATAGGACCTATGGTTAAAAATTATTTAGTTGATCGATTAATTTAGTTAATTCTTCTCTGATTCTCTGATTAAATCCCTAGTCAACTGATCATTGGTTTTTCTAACACTAAGTATTAGTGATTTGCAAACATTAATCTTACTAGTGGCTATATAGACTATGTAGTATTAGTGACCTAAGTAGTATTAAGTGTTGATGAATTGATGGTGTTTCATGTTTATTCCCAATATAATTGTGCAATACTACTGCCATGCCATTTCTATGAAGTGAGTATGGCGTCGCCTCGCCGCACGCCATACTCACCTAAAAGGTGTGAAGGTGGTCTGCCGCCTCGCCTCGCCACGTCGCCGTAATAACTATGGATGGATCATTGGTGGAGCTGATGATGAGGTTGTTGATCCTGTTGCCTAAATTAATCATGCGGCAGACCAAATCTAGCATGTATCTATTATATCAGGAAAGGATCTAGTAGTATCTGTGCAAATCTTGTAAAATCTAGCGTATATCCCTATATTAGTTTAGTGATCTTGCGTGATCCTATATAAATAGCAGGAGATTATCTAGTGCAGATTGCTTTCCTCTGCACGTAGCTCTAAGTTTAGACAGTGTTAGATCTATAGCAGCACATCTCCTATAGTTAGAATATTTCTGCAAGCATGCTATTATCAGAATTCTTTCCATCTTCTGTATTTTTCGCAAGCTATATAGATAGAATAGAGGAGGGTTCGGCACATCAATTAGCCGGCCAAAAACTATCTTTTGTATGCTGTTCCTGCGGTTTAGGGCTAACAAGTGGTATCAGAGCAATGTCAGCTTCACCGTCACGTGAACGGCAGCAACAAGATGGTGTTGATTCTGATCGTGTGGTCGCCGTGCAGCGCATGGTGAGGGAGGTCGATGGCTCGGCACCCTACCCGATGCTCACGAAGATGAACTACAATAACTGGGCGCTCCTGATGCGCATCATGCTCCAAACGAGGGGTCTCTGGGAGACCATCGACGTCGGCAACGTCGAGCTCCAAGAGGACCATATGGTGCTCGAAGCAATACTTCACGCCATACCACCAGAGATGATCTCAACACTCGCTGTCAACGAGACAGCGAAGGAGGCTTGTGACGCCATCAAGACGATGCGCGTCGGAGTTGATCATGTGCGCAAGGCGAATGCGCATCAAGTCCACAAGCAGTATGAAGCCATCCAATTCCGTGATGATAAGTCAGTGGATGACTTCATGCTCAAATTAAACGCCATCATGAATCATCTAGCCATTCTTGGTCATCCCGAACTAGAGGACAAGATGGTTGAAAATTTTCTTCGGGCAGCGATAGAAAGGTGCTCCCAATTGGTTCTTTCCATTGAAACTCTTCTAGATTTGTCCACTCTCTTGATTGAAGAGGTAACCGGGAGATTGAGGACGGTGGAGGGTCGGAATCCACCCAAGAAAGAAGACTCCAGCAGCAAGCTCCTTCTTACGGAGGAGTGGGTCGCGCGGATGTATCACCGCAAAGGGGAGAACTCTACCAGCAACAGCAAGTTCACGAACCGTCGAAATCAACATCGATGGAAGAACACCACCAAAGGCAAAGGAGGCAAACAAGCGAGACATCTTCAAGGACAAGTGCCCCAATTGTGATAAACTTGGCCACTGGTCCAGGGATTGCGGCAGCAAGCTGAAGCAAGACGAGGCCCACCTGATGAAGGATAACGACGACGAGCCCACGCTACTCTTCGCAGTCGAATCGGCTAAACCAAACCACGAGTCTTCAGCGACCACCACAGAGCCTTTGGCAGTGTTCAAGTAGACGCTAAGCGCTAGTCGAGCGATGACCTGACGCCTAGTGTCTAGAGCCGCCTAGGCAACGCCTAGGTTCTGTCTTAAATCCAGTGTTTCAGCGCATGTCCTCTCTGTTTCCCCTCCCCTTTCTTCTTCGATCCCCCTTCTCCA
>KE372294.1:413239-424710 GCA_000418225.1 Zizania latifolia
GGGGCTCACATGCTCGACACCTCACGCGCTTAGGGACCCACACACTCGAGAGATTGCGTGCCCAGAGGCTCGTGCACCCAAGATCTCATGCGCTCGGGGGCTCGCACGCCCAAGACCTTGCATGCTCAGGGGCTTAGGCGCGCTTGAGGACTTGCGCGCTCATGGAATCGAGCCCCGAGGACTCGAGATTACCCATACTCATGACCTCGATGACTATCTTTTCCCAATCTGGCTTCAGCACGAACAATTATAGAGGACAAGATCATGAACAAACTTCGAAGGATTGTTAAGGACCAAAATTCTAGAAAATCTTCATTGTAGATTGTTTTTGACCCTCGAGCCAAATGTTCCATTTAACTCAAGTCTCGGGAGCTACACCGTGTGGGTACACCTATGCGGTGCACCTCATAAGAAGAAAATTAAAGCTTTTTTCTGAGGATTATTAGACTTAAAGCAGAAGTGCAAAGGCTCAGATTAGAAGAAAAGCTCCTCCCAGCTTGCTCAGTCGAGGATTTTCAATCAAGCTAAGAAGAGCTCGGGGGCTACTGTCAAGGATGTAACCGCTGGGTACCCTGTGTTGGGCTTATCAGTCTGGATCGAGAGCAGACCAAGCCTAGTATTGTCATCTGGTATAGCCCATGAAGGTGGGGTTTGGTTCTAATAAGGAAGGATATGTCCTTATCGGGAAGCCGAGCCCTAGATATGGTATATAGAGATATGTTTGTACCAGAATCCTTGTAATTAGGAGATTAGCGCCCGAGTTTGGTAGGCAATCATACCAACTCGAGATAGAGTGCTAGGTTGTTGGGCTCACCCCTTGAGTATATAAAGGGGGTGAGGCACCTCGTAGAGGCATCGAATCATATCTTATACTTCTTGCTTTCGACGTCTTAAGCCTTTATAGCTTAATTGTGTCGCATTGTAAACTTAAACACCATATTATACATCAAAACGCTAGACGTAGGGCTATTATCCTTCAGGAGGCCTGAATCAGTATAAACATTGGCTCTTGTTTACTAGAGTCAACCATCGGGGTCGAAGGCGCTGCGCTTCCCTTACATATCTAATCACCACCTTGGGTATCCCCTTAGGTGGACTGCTCGGTGATTCACCGACACTTTCATTGACATATTGTCTACTACTAAAATCCCATTCAAATTGATCTACAACTGGAAGTTCTTGAGTACAGGGCACACCGCTTGTTGTCATTTGTTTAAGAAAATCACCTGTTCTAGAAAAAATAGTTAGCAAGTTTATCAAAATTGTAATATTGTATTGTAAGTTTGGAGATATGTAGCTAGTATAGAACTCCTTAGCCAATCTTGTGTACAAATCATAGCTTCAAGTGTTTCAGGCAGTAGACTACACCTCCTCTCATCAAGTATTTGTTTAGCTAAGCTGAAGCATGATTCAGAAGCTACTGTCGACATAGGAACACTCAAGATATCACGCGCCATTTGAGCAATACTTGGATATTTGGGACCATGTAACTTCCACCAGGATAATATGTCAAAAGAAGTATCATTTATTCTAGGGTGTGGAGGATCATCAAAATAGATATCTAGCTCTGACCTTCCTTGCTGACTTGAGTTGTTATCTTAGATAAACTTTTCGAATCCTAATCTAGCAGAAAATAACCTCAATGAGGACTCCTGTGAACTATATTCTTGAGAACTTCTTGAAGTGCTAACAACTGATAAGGATTGTGTTGGTTGCTTTGCATATTCATCAAACAAGTCACTGAAGTATTTCCTCATACATTCAACTTTCACAACTTTTTCAGAATGATAAAGTAGTCTATAGTAGTACTGAATAGACTTCAACTTGTAACGGGGGTCAAGGATGGTTGCTATAGATAATAACTTGTTAAAGTCTCCCAATATTTCTCAAATTTTTGTATCATCAGTATAACCATTGCAGTAATAAAGGGATCATCACTCAACATCCATTCTTTCAAAAAAAATATAAATTTCACAGAAATCATTGAAGTAAAGACTTGCAGTAGGAAAATTTATGCTAGAAGCTCTTAGAGTTGCTTCATAGAAGACCCACAAGCAATCTGTTACTTTACTAATATGTGTCCAATCCTCATCTGATGGGCAAACATTGTAAGAACTATCATAGTCTTTCAATCGATAAAAAGCTTCATGGAATTTAATGGTTCTCTCAAGCATGTCAAATGTCGAGTTCCATCTGGTTGGAGTATCGGTTTCTAAAGATAGCTTAGGAGCATTTACTTGTTGGGCAATCAACTCAAAATTTTCTTTTCTTGATGTGGATTTGTAGATATAATTAATTGTCTCTCATAGATTAGCAAGAATGAGGACAATAAGTTTTAAGCCATCTTGAACTATTAAGTTCAAGATATGTGCAGCACAACAAACTTGAAAAAACGTCCTTTTAAGTGTAATGATTTCTTCGGTAAGAGAACATCGAGTAATTCCCGCACCACAACATCATTAACTGAGCAATTGTCAAGAACAAAAGCTAAATAGTTTTCTATCCAAATTCTATTCATACAACCTATTCATAATCTCTTTAGCAATGACGACACCACTATGTGGGGTTTTTACATGCACAAACCCAATAATATTTTTATGTAACTTCCAATCAACATCAATGTAATGAACTGTCATGATCATAAAGCCAGTCATTTGAGTTGCTGTCTACATATCAGATGTAATACTGATTTGGCTCATATTTCTATCCAAAATTTTGTATTGCTTCATCTTTTCCTCCTTGTATAACTTAATGATATCCTCTCTTACAGAAGTTCTATGCATTAACTTAAATTACAGCTGTAGATTATAAATGAATTGCCTTGTGTAGTAATGTTCAGACATGCAAAATGGATAATTATGACAGACAACCATTCATGCAAAATCCTCATGACTTCTCTGCTGATCAAAAATAGGAAGCTCTTGCTTTGGAGTATCGGTATTTCTTTTCTTTGACTTTTGAAGCTCAGGACAAGCACCTATGTGATAATTTAAATTCAGGATCTAGGCAGTAAATTCAAGAACAGGAGAATGGAGGAAAGGAATAGTGGGAAGCATACCGTCGATGATGACGTAGGGTAGGCACCGATAGCTGCAGATAGGGCTCATAGCCTCCTGCCCCCTCACCGACGGGGAAGGCCCTACTGGCTGCCGCGGAATCAGCGATGGGGAAGCTCCTGCTGGCTCACCGATGGGGATGCCTTTGCCGCCTTGCCGATGGGGAAGCCCCTGCTGGGCGTTGGCTGCCCCCTCATCGTCTTCGTCTTCCTTGACTGCAGATTGGGGATGGGTATTATTAGGTATAAGTGGGCAGCACACTTCTCATACCCTTTTACCTTTATGGATATATCCATACACTACTCGTTTCTAATGAGTAAAGAACCTTTTATCTATATCCTACCTGTTTTAAGTGGATGTGGATATGGGGAATGGATACAGATACCCGTTGGCTGGTCTACGTTTAGGTGGCAGGAGATCCGTTGGATCTTAGGCCTGAGATCAAATGGCTAGAATTTTGGGTGATTTTCTGGGAAAAAAGAGAGGAAATCTCCTAGGAGATCCCAATTTCCCAATGAACTGTCACACACCAGCACAACTTTACCAGAGATGATTAAACATGTCGGCTCTACTTACGCTTATACTCGTAAGCCAAAGCTAAATTTGAATTTGGCAACTAAATTTTAAAATTAATTTGGAATATATTTTGTTATTTTATTTTTTTCATTTCTAAACGCTAATAATATAAATATAAAAATCTTATCATCTAATTATTAATCTTCGTTGCTACACTAGATTCTTCGACTTATATATATATTTTAAAAAACCTGATCCAATCAGCCCTTCGAATATAAACTCCAATGATTAACCTTGCTAGGAACTTGGAAGGAACGGTGCTCTTATCTCCTGACATCACAGAATTCTTACAACGATAGATAAATAAATTGAATTGGATGGAATAATGGCTTCTTATCGAGACAATTTTTTGGACAAGTTGCTACCTAAGTTTTTTTAGTTCAACGTAGAATATTAATATTGGAGATTACTGTAGTTATTTTGACTATACATTATCAATAACTATCAATATAATAATATATAAAATAATTTTAAATATTAATTTAACTATATAATATATGCAACACTAAATCTAACATTAAAACTAAATATTTTTTAGTTTAACTATTAGTAAAAACTAAATTTAACTATATAATATATGCAACGCTATCATCGGGCGCCTAGATCTGGTCGGTTGGCTACGATGATAAGTGAGCAGCGACGATGACGGGCGCCTGGATCTGGCGACGACTGACACCTGACGATATCGGGTGTCCGATAGATGCCTATTGACGACAGGCGTTCGGCGATAACAGGCGACCGGTGATATCGGTAGTAGCGGGCCAACAGACACCTAGCTACGATAGCCGAGCAAACATCTAGGACTAACGAGGGAACGACAAAGGGTGTTTTAGTATTTTTACCCTTTTCTTGGTAACTATGTTCAAGTCTAAAAATAACTATAATTTAAGATAGAGAGAAGAGATTATTTTACAACGGATAGTATACTAGTACTATTATATGTGTATATATATATAGACGTGAGAGGGCCGTAAAAATTTTACGGCTCATCATAAAAGTACGCGTAATTTTTTTTACGTCGGTAGTAATCGTTGCTCGTAATGATTACTAAAGACGTAAAAATTTAACGATCGCTTTTTGTGATCGGTCATAAAAGTTTTAAGGTCCTCTCACGCTGAATAATAAATAATGCACCTTTCATGCGCGAAAATTCTCAAGTTCTCTGTTAAAATTTTGACTTTCAGTGAACTTCCAATGAAAAATATTGAAATTCCTGTGTTAGGATACCATTTGTTCCTCATCGACCATGAAGATGAGCAATGTGATCTAGTCAAGAAAAGTTGAGATTTCCACAGGTCGATATGTACACATCACATACTGGTAAGAGGAAAAAAAGAAAACCAAAATCAAGGTCCTGTAAATTGGATTCGGTCTGCTTCACCAAATCCCTTTCCAAGAAAAGAAAAAGAAGAAGAAACGACAAAAATCAAGCGGAGAAGAAGCCGTCGACGGCGGCGAGCCCAAGCGCGGCTGCGGGCTCCGCCGCCGCTGCCTCCTTCATCGCCGCCACCCTCATCCTTACCGCCGCCACCGCCAAAGAACCCCACTCCCCCGTCCGGGAAGCGGCCCCGCCGCCGCTGGCGGTCACCTCCTCGCTCCGTCGCTGCTGCTGCTGCTTGAGCTTCTTGGCCGTCCGCTCGGACGACTCCACCACTAGCAGGGCTATGTCCGCCATTGCTGCCACTTCCTCTCCTCTCTTCTCTTTACTTTCCCTCGGTTCTCTGCTTTGCTTCGCCTCTCGAATCCCTCCTTAAATACGCTGCTCGAGCGAGCGAGCGAGCTGGTTTGGATAAGTCTGACACGATTGAGTGTTCACCGTTTTGGTTTTCTTCCTTTTATTCCGTCGGCGATGTCTGCTCTGCTCGCCACCTGTTTGGTTGGTTTCGCGGTTTCGCCTGCTCGCAATGGTGGTATCTGGTATTCGTTCCACGGTGTCCGAAGTGACCGGGAGAACAGTTGCTGACACGTGTCCGGATGTCTATGGGATAAGCTTTCATCTTTGATTTTTGCTGGAAAAAATAAATTAGTCAAGAGAATAAAAAAACAAAAGTATTTTTATTAAAACAGAGTAGTATTTAAAAATTGTTGAATAATTAGGCAATCACGGGATTAAATTCCGAATTATATAAATCATGGCATACACAAAAACTAGCATGAATAATCCTAATATACTAGTTAACAGGAATAACATAATCATAGTCTCAGAAAATATGATTAAAAATATCAGTAGATCGTAGCACACGTACTGTACGCTTGCAGACGATATTGCCGTGATCGGAGCAGATTGGTTCCTGTTGGCGTTGGACCATAGACGACAGTGACCGACGGTAGACGTGGACGGAAGGCGCGCCATGATAACGAACGTGAGCAGTCATGTGGAGCGCATCCCAAAAATTTTATTCGCCCTCTCTCGGTGCAGGATCACAAGGACGAGAGGTTCTGGAGACCTGCTCCCCCGTTCACCGGTGCACGTCGACAGGTGGGATGGAGTAGGATACGGCGGTGGCGCAGTAGAGAGGAAAGGCAAAACCCTAGGTGCGGTTTGATCTGTTAAGTCTGATTTTTGGAAACTGCAAGTTGGGTATTTATATGAGAGACTGCACGATCTCGTGTCGCGATCGCGATCTCAACCGATTCAGTGTCCATATCCTGGACTTGCCAAATTTCCAAAAATCTGAATGTCAAAAGGAGGCCGCGTCCCCGCAAGGCGAGGAGCCAGATTTCGGCGGACCACTCATGTAGGTGCCATGCGCCCGTGAAGCCCCGGCCTCGGCCTGGCCCGTGCTTGAGCCCGAGCCCGGCCCGACCTGACGAGGCGAGGCGAGAGAGCGCACGCGTGCAGAGCTTCCTTTCTCTCCCCCATACATATAGCTTAGTGGGATGGAGACAACCCCACTATATAAGTTGATCATCCTTCACCTACACTAGCAATATGAGACTAAAGGTTTCTACCATCCTCTTGCATGGCATGGGTATTTGAGATTTTATTAGGAATTTCTAAAATATTAAAGTGGGTCTAGCCCCAAAATTTTAGCAATCCCCCACCAGATCTCAAATGCCTATTTAGAGATTTGCCTGTTTCTCACTACTGTTTGATATACTAGAGTTTCAGCGAGGAATGTTAAGTTAAACTCTCGCCTAGAGCTTCAAGCTACACTCATCCACAACTTGAACAATGGACTATACATTAAATTATAAGTTTTGTGCAAATAAGTTTCACCTAAAGTCATAACTAGTATCTAGCTACCTGTAGCCTACCCTGCGGGTGGAGCATATGCGTCGTACTCCCTGATCTCTTAATGAGCTTATTAGAGATCACCTAAATCTCGTTGACTGTGACGTTTAATAGTCAGGCTCATATAGGTGTATTCTTTCAAGAATGCTCTGTAGGATAGCATCTTTGCTAATTAAAGCCAGCATAATACATTAAGGTATAAAGCCAACCTGTCTTATAGTATCTGAGAGTATTGCATCTTCACTCAGAGAGGGTTAGCAATTACTCTCCTCAGTTAACCAATTCATGTGATCTCCGATCACATAGGTTGGGTTACCACTATAGCAACTCATATGGATCTTATACCCATCTTCCTCGATGCATTTTTTATCACATTCCGTGATAGCCCTTTTATAAAGGAATCTATCAGCTTTTTGTCTATTTAAATATAAGTCACACTTATTACTCCAGAGTTTCTCAACTTCCTGATAGACTTCAATCGTATTTTAATGTATCTTGATGACTTCGCATTACCCTTAGCACTGTTCACTTTGACTATCACAGTTTGATTATCATAGTTCATAAGGATAGCCAACACTAATTTTTCAACTAGAGGTAAGTTCATCAATAGCTCACGTAGCCACTGTGCCTCAGTAGCTACTGTGTCTAAAGCAGTGAGTTCTGCTTCCATGGTTAACCTCATCAATATGGTCTGTTTGCAAGACCTATATGATATTATACCACCTCCAAGGGTAAAGACATACCCAATTGTGGTATAAGCTCATCAGCATCAGATATCCAATTCAAATCACTATATCCCTTAAGCACAGCAGGATGCTTAGAATAGTGAATCCCATAACTCATAGTACTTACAAAGTAGCGCATAACTCTTTCAAGTACATGGCAGTGATCACTACCCGAGTGAGACATGAACCTGCTCAATTTGCTCATAGCAAAAGATATGTCGAGTCTCGTTGCGCTAGATAAGTACATGAGTGAACCGATTATCTGAGAGTATCTCAGTTGATATTTGGTAATTTTCTTTTTCTTTTGAAGTATCACACTGGGATCATAAAGAGTTGGAGAAGGCTTGATATCTTTATAGCCGAAACGGCTCAAGACCTTCTCCGCATAATGGGATTGCGAAAGTGTAATCCCATTTTTACCCTTAATCAATTTGATGTTGAGAATAACATTAGCTTCTCCTAGATCTTTTATACCAAAACTCTTTGATAGAAAAGACTTGACTTCATTGATCACATCAATATTTGTACCAAAGATCAGTATGTCATCGACGTACAAATATAATATAACTCCTTCGTCCCTACTATGTCGATAGTATACATATCTATCGGCCTCGTTTATGACAAAGCCCACAGAAATTAAAGTTCTGTCAAACTTATCAGGCCATAGATTAGGTGCTTGTTTTAGGCCATACAAAGACTTTAATAATTTACACACCTTACTCTTTTGACCCTTTACTACAAACCATCAGGTTGATCCATGTAGATCTCCTCATCTAACTCTCCATTGAGGAAAGTTGTCTTAACATCTGTTTGATGAACGATAAGACCATATAAAGCAGCCATGGAAAGTAATGCTCTGATAGTGGCCAGTCTAGCAACAGGTGAATAAGTATCAAAAAAATCTTTGCATTCTTTTTGTGTGTAACATTTGGCCACAAGCCAAGCCTTATACTTCTCAATAGTACCATCAGACCTAAGCTTCTTCTTGAACACCTACTTATAACCCACGGCTTTACAACCATATGGTCGTTCAGTTAGCTCCCACATACCGTTGGATAGAATCGAGTCCATCTCATTATGAATAACTTTTTTGCAATCATCTGTATCTGAAAATGCATATCTCTCAGTGATGGTTATGGGACTATCATCCACAAGGTACACAGTGAAATCATCACCAAATGATTTTGCAACCCTTTATCTCTTACTCCTTCTAGGAGCATCATTATCATCCTCCTCACGGATTTCCTCAGTCTAAGTGTGTTGTTTAGAAGACTCGAAACTAATAGGTGTATCAAGTTCAGGAATTATCTCAGTAGAAAATCTAGCAGTGTTATGCATATCTTTCACATGAAATATATTCTCAAAAAATGTTACATAATGAGATTCTAAAATAGTATCAATATGTATATCAGGCACCTCAGATTTTACTACTAAAAATCTATACGCTATGCTCCTCTGAGCATAGCCTAGAAAGACATAATCCACAGTCTTAGGTCCCAACTTACGTTTCTTCATGATTGAGACATTGACTTTCGCCAAACGCCTCCAAGTGCGCAAGTAAGAAAGTGATGGTTTTCTCCTAATACATATCTCATATGGAGTTTGTTCTTTTATTCTTATTAGGAACTCTATTCAGGGCATAATATGCAGTCAACAAAGTCTCCCTTAATCATGCCTTTAATAAACTAGCGGTATCTAACATGGCGTTAACCAAGTCAGTTAGTGTGTGGTTTTTTCTCTCGGTAACTCCGTTTGATTCGGGCGAATAGGGAGGCGTCTCTCATGAATAATATCAAGTTTCTCACAGAATTCATCAAAAATATTGGGAAAATATTCATCATCACGATCTGACCTTAGATGTTTGATCTTTCTCTTTAGTTGATTTTCAATTTTAGCCTTATAGATTTTAAAGTAGTCTAATGCCTCATCCTTAATTAGCAATAGATAAACATAACAAAATCTAAAAGCATCATCAATTAATGTCATGAAGTATCACTTTTCACCCTTTGTCAACACACCAATCATCTCGTAAAGATCAAAATATATGAGTTCTAGAGGTGCCAAGTTTCTCTTCTCAACCGCCTTGTGAGGCTTCCGAGGTTGCTTCGATTGCACACAACTATGACACTTAGAACCTTTGGCAATGGTGAAATTCAGAATTAAACACATGTTGAAAAGTCGAGACATCAAGCCAAAATTAGCATAACATAAACGTGAATGCCAAATACTCGCATCATCATTAATATTACCACAAATATGGTTCACTGATTTATTGCTAAAATCTAAAAGGCAAAGGCGGAACAGGCCTCCACAATCATAACCTTTACCAATGAATTGTCCATATTTTGATATGATTAATTTATTAGACTCTAAAACAACCTTAAACCTGTCCTTACACAGAACAGAACCGCTAACAAGATTCTTGTTGAAAGTAGGGACATGTTGCACGTTCTTCCGCTGTACAATCTTTCCTGAAGTAAACTTTAGATGTACCATGCCAACACCATGAACAAAAGCATATGACCCATTCTCCATTAGGATGGAAAAATCCTGATGGCCTAGTAAGAAGAAAATATAGATATGTTAGCACACACATGAACATTAGCACCCGTATCAAGCCACCAAGTAATAGTTTGAAAGACTGAAAGAACAATAGGTAGATTACTGTACCCATCCTCAGTATTGTCCATGGTCATCATGTTGACATTCTTAGCTCTTTGCCCTTTGCAATCTACATGATCTGGACAATTCTTAAAGAAATGTCCTAGTTCATCGCAAGTGAAACAATTCAACTCGGCTTTATTTTTCTTCTTTTTCTTGAAACTAGTGGTCTTCATAACCTTGGTAGGCTTATTTTTTCCTTTGCTCTTGCTGAGTGGGGACTTCTACACCATGTTAGCGCTAGTCTAGCCCTCGCCTCCTTTGTTAGAAACATCCTTTATCTGAGCTTTCTCTTCAACATCAAGAGACGATATTAGGTTTTCAACTGATATATCTTATCTTTAATGTTTTAGAGTAGCGGTGAAGTTCCTCTATGAAGAAGGCAACTTTACAATTATGCATTCAGCCACAAATTTATCGGGTAGAGGACACTTAACGAGGTCAAGTTCCTTCACAGTGTACACAACTTCATAAGCTTGTTCCACCACCGAACGGTTATTCACCATCCTATAGTCATGAAAACTCTCCATAAGGTAAAGTTTATTGCATGCGTCTGATGCACCATATTTTGCAATCAGAGCACCCCATAACTTTTTCGTATCTATCATAGTGATGTAAACATCATATAGATGGTCAGAGAGCACGCCTAGAATGCATCCCACAAAGAGATTATTGGCCACCGTGAATTTATTCTGCTCATTAGAAGAAAGTTCATCTTTAGGTTTGCCAAGTCTCGCTTCCCATATATTGATAGCAGTAAGCCAGAGATGGACCTTAGCTTGCTATCTCTTAAAATGCACACCAGAAAATTTTTCCAGCCTCAGTGCATCGGTAAAACCAACCATTGAATAAATTACAGATTGCCTAAAATAAGGTTTTTGGATTGTTGGATAATTAGGCAATTACATGATTAAATTCCGAATTACATAAATCATGGCATAAACAGAAACTAGCATGAATAATCCTAACATACCAGTTAACAGGAACAACATAATCATGGTCTCAAAAAATATGATTAAAAACATCAGTAGATCGTAGCACATGTATTGTACGTTTGCAGACGATATTGCCTTGACAGGTGTAGATTGGTTCCTGTGCGCTAGACCACAGACGATGGCGACCGATGAGGAGCAATGGTGAAGACTGTGGGCCTCATGGCTCCCAGATGATGAGTGATTGTCAACTGAAGATTGAAGATGGCCTCCGAAGGGAGGTGAA
>KE372294.1:434085-444153 GCA_000418225.1 Zizania latifolia
TGTTTGATGTTATTCTTATATGGTGCTTGATGTAATTTCTGCATGCCATATGTTTGTTAAAATACCTGTGACATTTTTGTGATGCATTTAAGGTGTTTGATGAATTGTCAATGAAGTCACACATCAAGTGTTCGATCATTTGCACATGAGTGCTTTGTACGTGTCTTTTTCAATAGAACATATGTTACACTCGTGGATGCATTTTGATTGATCATTTAACACTTGTCCTTACTTTGAGCAATTCTTTTTTGGCTTTTGTTTTTGGTGGAGATTGTATCAACTTGCTTTGAGTTGATATTTTTGCACAGCCTTGAGCTGAGTCTTTTGAAGCCACCCACAAGTTCGATACAAGGAGTTGAGGAAATTTTGTTTTTATCTCTGTTTTTTATTTTGCGCCCATTCACCCCCCGCTGGTCGCTAGTTTCGGTCCTACAACCGATGGTAGACGTGGATGAAAGGCGCACTGTGATGATAAACGTGAGTAGTCACGCGGAGCGCTTCCCAAAAACCTTATTTTCCCTCTCCCGGTATAGGATCATAAGGGCGAGAGGTTCCAGAGACCTGCTCTTCCGTTCACCGGTGCACGCCGACGGGTAGGATGGAGTAGGTTATGACGGCAACGCAGCAAAGAGGAAAGGCAAAACCCTAGGCGCGGTTTGATCTATTAGTCTGATTTTTGGAAGCTTTAAGTCGGGTATTTATATGAGAGTCCTTGCGATCTTGCGTCGCGATCGTGATCTCAACTGATTCGGTTTTCATATCCTAAACTTACCAAATTTTTAAAAATCTGAACGGCCAAAGGAGGCCGCGTCCCCGCAAGGCGAGCAGCCAGATTTCGACGGACCATTCACGTAGGTGCCGTGCGCCCGTGAAGCCTCGACCCGATGAGGCGAGGTGAGCGCGCGTGTGTGGAGCTCTCTTTCTCTTCCTCATACACATAGCTTATTAGGATGAAGACAACCCCATTATATAAGTTGGTCATCCTCCACTTACACTAGCAATATGAGACTAAAGGTTTCTATCATTCTCTTGCATAGCATGGGTCTTTGAGATTTTATTAGAAATTTTTGAAATATTGAAATGGACCTAGCCCAAAATTACAGCAAAAATAATAGGTAAATGATATTTAAGGATTATAACTTTCTAATTTACAAACTGATTATTAGTAAGAAGTTTGAAATAATGTCTTGGAAAAGTAAAAGTGCTAGAAATAAAATCTTTCAGAACATAATGAGTTCATAGCTAAACATCTAAAAATAAATGCTACAATAAAGTTATTTTCACGAATAATGCTAGGCCGTTTGTGATATGTTTTAATAAGATGTTTAAAAAGTAAGCTAAGAAATCATACTTTCTGAAGGAATGACACGAACAATCTTATTAATAATCCATTCTTGTAAACTTAAAAACGAACCACAAGATTAAGAAGTAGATGGCATTGCCTTGTTAGATGTTTCCTCAAGTTGCTGGTCATAGTCATACCTACATTGGCCCATCATATTACATACTCAATGATGAGTACATATCGATACTCTTATATTAGCATTAAGTGGAAGGAATTGATGTTAGTCCCTTCAATAATTATAGGAAAAATATGTATCAGAAGTCGTTGCATCAGTTAAGAAATCAGGACTGCAAGACACAAAGTCTGATTTTTTTGGTTAATTATGCATTCAAGCGTACTATACAATATGGCACATTATTAACTGGTATTTGGGGCAGTTATGTTTTCTTGGAAGATCAGTTAGTGGACTATTAGTTTTTCTTTGTTTGACTTAAAGAGTTGAGTAGCTTCGTGTAAGATTCAGCTTTGTTATAGCTAAGGGAGCCACGAATCAATAATAGAATCACGTGAGGTTCTTCTGCCTTGACTGGTAAGTTTGCTTGAGGGTAAAGTGAGATGTAATGATTTTATCTAATTTTTAAAGTATTAGTTTGGTAGATGAATTGAGATTGTCTTTTATGTGATAATATTTTCTCATGTGTTTTTAACGTCGACATGATATTTAATATATATATAAGTTATTAAAAATACAAGTATATGAAAATATTTTTAATAACAAATCTACAAATATTGTTTTCAAATACTAAATACTATTATTTTTAAATTTATTAATAATTTAGGATTTTGAGGTTTATTTGCACATATTTTAGTAAGTCAGCTATTTAAAAACAGACTTAGCAATTCAAACTCTTGGCGCAATTATTTAAGTTCAGGTGGCAATGCACCCTTGATGAAGTCATCCTTATTTTCTTTTTTCTCTTTCTCCTTAAAGCTTTGGCTAGTGGCCTCTACTTGCTGACAGTGTTGTGCACCCAAGTTGTTCCCTATGATATATTTTATACATGAGCGAGTGGCCACGCGTTCTGATCGTCAGCCCCCCTATTTCTCCCAAATTTGTAGAGCCCCCCTCCTGGTCCTGAATTTCTATGAGAGAAACTAGTTAGGCTGATGGAGGGAAAAGTGACTAGAACCACTCGTTTTCATCAGCACGGAAGCAGGTATGAAGATTTACATGGAGAGATTAATATTCTAAAAAGCAGCGGATAAGTCGGTGTAGAGAGTTATATCTGTTTGACTTCTAGATTAGATTTAGATTCAGGAACAGTAAAATTTGATAGGAATGTACTATTATGTCCCTAGGTTATAGTATGCTACTTTTTTTCCACATCAAATATATGAGTTAATGTAATTTTCATCGTGTGTCTCGATGTACACTGCACTACTCCTGCATCTTAAAACAGTAGGCAACTGTACATATGTAATGACAATATTTGTTTATATAAAGCAAAGATTTCCTTCCAAGAAAAAGATAAGTCCGGCCGAGCTGAGTAGCAAGTTGAAGACTCAAAAACTGTATTTTTCCTTTTGTTTTGATTAAAGGCATGCACATTAGATAAGGCTTTTCCATTTCATGCAATAGTGTTTCTTGGGAAGGCCAGGCCAGCCCTGCCATCGATTCCCCTAGCTGCCTCCACTCCAAGCGAGGCTGACCTGAGGCCCGCCACCACCGCTTCAGTTACGGCCAGACGAGCCGCCACCACCCTCGGCACGGCTAGGTCATCTCCCCGCTAATATCCCCCACCAGCAGCCCTAGCATCGCCGCCCGTCATGCTGGATTCGACTCTATCGCACGCGTAGCCTTTGCTTCCATGGATGAGAACGCAACCAATAGGAGAAAAAGGAATGAATAGATTGAAAAAAAGTAAAAGGGTACGTTGTGTAATGGTATGGTGGGTAATTACCAACGAACTCTATGACTACTCTTAAAAAATTATTTCATAGAGCACCCCTTGAGGTGCTATACAAAAACCAGGAGTAGCACCCCAGATCTCAATTTTCTCCTGATCTAAATACACGAAGTAGGACCTGTTTGGCTACAAATTTATGGAGCAGAGTTAGAAAATAGGGAGTGGAGCAGTGTCAAATAGGGCCTTAAGCAGGTGTTGAACATCTAGAAAGACTGTTTCAATAGACCTCCTTGCCGATATTATGGCTTGGCCTCTTTGTTACCATGTACTGTGATATGTATCAACCCAGTGAACCATTAATAGAAGAGCTTATAAACACATAAGAACAAGCTAAGAAGGAGCAAGAACTGTTTACACCATTTTAAGGACCAATTACGCGGAGTCGAGCAAAGAAACTAGAACAAGAGGTGAACTTGTTCTTAGCTGATACATATTTTAATATTAATGAGAATTTTATACTGCCTAAATATTGTACTTTACTTTTATTTAGGTTTATTGGTAAAGAGGAGTCTTGTTAGATTTCAAATACAACAACTCACTGATCGTGAGCTCAAGACAACGGTCTAGTCGGCTGTTACTTTTTCCTCTATGGTGTTACTTTATACGCTGGATCGATCGTCTATTACTTTTCACCATGGTATTACTTTACATCATATGTAATGGTCTGGTTATCAGTTACTTTTCTCCACGGTGTTACTTTTCGTCGTATGTAACAGTCCGATCGTCTGTTACTTTTCGTCCACGATTTTACACTCCACTGTCTGCTAACAAATGTTTCAACTTCCAAGAGATGGGCGACCTAACCTGTCACAATTCAATAGTCATAATGCATATGGTTGGAAAGATAATCAAGTCTACTTTCACTCCAACAAACGGATCATTTTTTAGACGTCCCAATAAAAAGTTATGGCTATTTTAGTGAAGATTGCATAGAAGGTGAAAAGGCTGCGCAAGGCTGTTTGGGAATTCTTCCTAAAAACCTTTGAGCTACCAACTTCTCAATAATCTTATGAGTCTTTTGATACTCAGCTAGGAAGGTTGTTCCTAATATAAATACTTTTCATTGTCCTTGCAAGAGGAAGACTTTTGATAATAAAAAACAGAACCTCTTTGTTTAGCTATGTGCTAACAATTTGAGAGTGAAATCTCTACCTCATGCTCTTGTGATTTTTTTGTGGGATTGCAGAAGCGGACGTTCGACGTCTCCCAATTAGTACTCCTACTCCTTTCAAGGTTTTCCTTAATTGATTGTAGGCTGTGTTGGTTGGTTACTTAGAGTGTGGTTGGGCGAACTTTTGATTCAGGCTGTCGTAATCCAAATGCTGGTTGGCTTCCAGTATGATCATCAGGTTGTACTGTTATCTTAGCTGCTTGCAGCTAGTTATCTTGGTCTCTTTGAGGCTAGTTATCAGTTTGTGATTCTACGCCGTGAAGATCGAGACCACGCCCCATACCATACTGCCTCTAGTCATTAATATATGGCCTCTTTGATATTCCAGTGTACCATCAAGCATTTAGAAGTTGTTTGGTTGAGCCAATTTTAGCCCGTATCAGATTACAGAATTAATAGAAAATGTTATCCAAGTTTGTTTGAATTAAACTGTAATCAGATTGGGAAGAATTATTATCAGACCTAAAAGAAAACAATTACGATCTAAATTGAGTGGCTTATCGTTACAACACTCTCCCTCTCCTCGCGCACGTCACCAAAGGCGCACGCCGCTCGGCGCTCGCGCTTCCTCTCATCGCGCACGCCGCCGAAGCACGCTCGCGCTTCCTTTCATCAGGCACGCCATCGAAGCCCAAAGCCGCTCGGCGCTTTTGCACGCCGCTGAAGCCTGAAGCCGCTCGGTGCTCACGCCTCGCGCACGCCGCCATCGACGCATATGCCCAGCTCCACTGCTCCATGCGCATCCTCCGCCCACCAGTGAGTGCATCTCACAAAACTGAAATTTTAATCTTAGAAAAATATGGCTCTATGAAACTGGTGTATCTGTATCTACATGTACTTTTCTATTCTGAACTGTGTGCAAATGGGTATGTAGATCTTCTGAATTAAGTCCGTATATTTTAAACTTGGTAAGAAAAGAAATTTAGTTTGTAGTTTCTGAGTTTCATTTGTTTCATTAATAATAGCACATTAGCACAAACCACAAATTGATAGATTTCCTTCCGTTCAACTGTGGTGACTGGTGACATTCTTTTGTAAGTTAGTATGCTTTTTATTTTGTATTTGCATTTGCTGTGGCACTGGCTGAGTCAGAATGATCTAAAAAAGCAGCCTAAGAGGGGTTTCCTTTATACCTGAAAATTGCAGTTCTATGAGTAAACTATAATGGAGGACGATCTGGATTTTTTTACTGAACCATTATGAACCTTAATAGAAATTGTGAAATCATGCTTACTGCACCTTGATAACCTCTCAGCATCTGGAAAATCGCAAGCTTAAAGTTGGCCTGTCAAAAGCAAGAAGTTTGTTAAAGGATTCTGAATGCCTGCATCTGCAAAAAAGAATGTATTCTTTTTTGAATGTACGCTTTTTGGAAGATCTGCTTCTTGATAACTTGTATACTGACTGGATGCTCATTGGTCTGATTGAATTGTATTTGTTTGCTGCATTTGCTTGTGTTTTATCATTGAACACTCCATTCAACAGAGATTAGTGTTTGCAATTTCTACAGTGGCTCAGTACAGAGCATCACTGTAAGCAGGTTCTTCATTCTAACAATCATTTCACAATTAATGAGATCCTCAATTAATGAATGTTTGATTGACTAATTATTACGTTTTCTGGATTGATACTACTACTTTATCATTTATTACAAATCTTCAGGTGGCTTAAAATTTTCCTTACCTATTTTTTTAGATTATTATGGCTCGTCTTCCTTTAACTAAGAAAACATGAAGGTGAAATATGGCTGCTAGAAATATGATGGTAGCTATTATGTTATAAATATGATTGTTCCCCACATTGAGTCAAGGGTGAGGCACTCTAGGACCAAGTATGAGGCGATCGAGGTCATGCTAGGAAAGAGTTGTTTCTCATGGGATGACACTAGGAAGATGTTGCAGTGTAAGAAGTAGCAGTATGATATTGCAAAGTAAGTGGTTTTCTTTTTTGTCTCACTAGGATTATGTTTCTGTTTTACTCATTTTTCCTATCATAGAGCTGAGACAGAACACTAGTTTTTTTATGTACTGTATTCATCTCAAACACTACTGTGTTGCTAAAATATTTGGTGAACCCGTTTAATTTGTTTGGCTTGTCCACCTAGACCGAGACCAGCTTGTCCTGTACTAGATTTTCCTAAGTATTTGATGCTCATCTTCTCTATTTCTATAATTTTACAGAAAAACCGTGAGGCGAAAGGCTTGTGTATTATTGCATTCCCTTACTATGATACATTAGCTGCAATATACTAAAGAGATATAGCCACAAGAGAAGGAGTAGAAGGGGTTGGTGAAGATATTGCAAATATAGAGAAGGAAATTGCTATTAAAGATGTGCTAGATCAGGATGATGTAGAAGAGAGAGCACGTATAGAAACACCTTGAAGGAGTGTTGATTCAACATCTTTGTGCTCTAAGAAGCATAAGAAAGACAATGGAAAGTTAAAGGATACCTCATCGGGTGACCGTTTATTGGATATGTTTGTAGAGGTTTAAGGTGATTTGAAAATTGTTTCTAAGCATGTGGGTACAATGACAGTATCTATGATGTGTGAGGCTAAGGTTCAAGAGAATATAGTCAATGAAGAGGACACACAACAAAAGTTGCAGAATAGAGTTATTCTTGAGCTATAGAAACTTGGGTTTACCGGTACCGAAATTGTCAATACTGCATCGGTGTTTGTGAAAGTATCGAATTAGATACGTATGCTTCTAGCGCTTCCTGACTTTCTAAGGAGGGAATACATACTAAAAATGCTCGCCGGTAAGTTTAGAACTATTGTTGCATGTTGCCACTGTTAATGGCTCGTTGATAAGTTTATGTTCTAAAATTACTAGATGAAGCAAAGATAAGTTGATTGGCAGGCTGTCAATCATGGAGGTTTAGCGATGCAAGTAAGTCGTAGAAATGGTTTGGTTACATTTTTTATAGCAGAGCAAACTGCTTTCACTAACAAGTAATTCCACTGGCATGCTCAATCCATGAGGCAAAGCAAATATTCAGAACTTGCAGCCAAAAATTGTCCTTTTTGAATTATTAGTGAGTGATACTGCAAAATAGCATGTAGTACAGGAAGCTAGTTCAAATACACAAAAGATGTGCATTCCCTTTTCTTGATTCCATTGTCAATACTCCTTTTGTATATCAGCTATCTCTATCTTAATGAAAGGGCATGCAAGTCTTTTGGATGTTCCTTACAAAATGTCAATTAGATAAGCAAGTTTAATATAACACCAAAGAGTACATGAGTGCACTCATCTGCACCACTAAAGAGGGAGGAAAAGAAGAGTGATGGATTTTGATCATTAATCCATTTAACTGAAACAAGCATCTAGATAAAGTTTAGTTATAGCTGTTGATTAACTGTTGTGGAGATATAAATTGATGTGTTATTAGCACTGTAGGAGTTAATCTTGTTGAAAATTGGCCCATGAAGTGTCCCATTTATTTAATTCCAAAGCATGTGTACATGTTTAGTCTCATATTGCTTATTAAGTGGGATGGAAACCTACTTATAAGGTGTAGTTTTCTCTATTTATTAAATAGAGAAAATTCATGTAGACTTGGCTAAAGTCACACGCACTCGTGTGCGTATCCGCGTATTTTTTGCGTGAATTGTGACTTGCGATGAGCGACTGCGCGCATAGTAGCAGAATAACGTTAATTTAATTTGAATTTTTGGACTTTCATATACACATTATCTTTATCTAAATGCACTATTTTAATGTGATTAAAACTAAAATTTGATTAGCCATTTAAATGTCAGTTTAAAAATTTCTGTTACTAGTATTTATGGCTAAATTTATGTGAAATAAATTCTTGCGGTTACTAGTAATAATTGGGTAAATTTATTCGGTGAATTTATTCTGGTAGTTACTAGTAACTTTATTGTGGCAGTTACTAGTACATTTATTCAGCCATTACCATGGCTGTCTATAAAAGGATTGAAGACGTCCAATTTGAAGAGTTCCTTTTCTCATTCTTTCATTCTCCATCTCCGCTCCACTACTGTAAGCTTGTTGTGCTACCGAGATTTCATCAGCCTTCTATTCGGCGTGAACTAGATTGGAAGGAGAGCAGGATCTCCAAACCATTGCCACAGAGAACACCTGCATGGGGGATCAATCAGGTTTCTGGGCAGCGTTTGTGCGTGACCGCTCGTGTGAACCTCGACATTGACTACTTCCTCTATACGCTGCCTGCTACTACTTCTACTTTTCTGTAAGTAGTTCATATGTATTTTGGTATATTCTTGAAGTATGTCAAATGCCTGCTAGTGTTTCTTTATGCATCATTGTTCATCTATGATTTTTTCTCCTAATAAAATTTGGAATTAAAAATATTGCATAATTTTCTAACAATCCAGAAACCTGATTGTGCATGTTTTTGTGAATCAGCAATGGCTAGTGCTTTTGATGCCATGAAACCTGAGAGGTTTTCTGGTGTTGAACATCTGGAAAGATTGTTTCAATAGACTGACTTGTAGATATTATGGCTTGGCCTCTTTGTTACCAAGTACTGCCTCTGGTCATTAATATATGGCCTCTTTGGTATTCCAGTGCACCACCACATCAACTCTCAGCCAAGCCAGGGAAGACACTCGTCTTGGGGAACACGACGTATGTGGCCGAGCGATCATCAAGCTGGAGTCTCGATCCTTTTCTCCTGCGAAAGGAGGATCGAACTACAGAGCATCTGGCTGACACCGTATAGGAGTTAGCACTGGGCCAGCTCTCTTATGAAGTGGCTGAACAAGTCATCCGGCGTCTCTGCCAGAGCTTCAAGGAATCACCTCCTCGAGGCTCCTGACATCAGGAAGATTTTCCTGAGCATGCTGGAGGCCGTCTCGCCAGACGGCTCACTAGGACATGGTCTGGGTCCACCAAGGACTATACCCTAGCTCTCGGATCTAGTTTCTCCCGTCGCACCGAGTCAATAAGCCTATGGCACAGAAGACCTAGGGAAAATAATTGGAGGCCTCGAAAGGACAGACGGAGGTTCGAGTGCTCAGAAGAGGATGGGCGTGATGACACCACGGACCAGAGGGACAATGCTAATAATCGACCACACAAGCGCCAGACCCAAAAGAAGGTGTGGCGCAAGAAGACCAGCGAGAATGTCATAATGCATGAAGAGTAGCAGATCAAAGCTGAAGAGACGGTGAGCCAGCAGGGACCAACATTGAGATAAGCCACCGTCAAAGGGCTTCGACCCAACTCCACCCCAAATTTTGCCGAGGATTACAAACACCGTCAAGATCGAAGTTCACTTCTTTTTTCAGCTATGTACTCTTTGCCTTACATGAAATAAAGCTCAAGTTTTTCACTAAGTGAAACCATGTCCTTTATCTTCGTTGGCAACAATCGCTAGGCTTGAGCCCTATAAGATCAAGGCGAAGCGTCGTGCATCTAGCTCAAACGGTTGTGCCCCTATGGATTTGCTCTGGTTTGGTGTTAGCAACCACGTGAGCGAAAAAGAGTTAGCGTTTACGTCCTCTTGACGTTCATCTAATAGCTAAGTTCCTCGGGGGCTCGAGTCCTAAAGCCTCAACTTCAAGTCCTAGCGGCCTCGAGAACTCGTGATGCTTGATGTCAGGATCGGTGCATAAGCGGCATTAGTTCAATGCACCTGAGACTTTATTGCTA
>KE372294.1:453461-474453 GCA_000418225.1 Zizania latifolia
GGCCGATCCAACATCCCTTCTTCCATGTTCCTAAGTAAAATATAATCATAACCAAAACTTAGTAGTATTCCATTCATATGAGAACTTGCTTGAGTAACGAGGAGCGAATTCACCTAACAATTAAGTTGACGAACTCGAGCACGAATCATCGGTCCTTGGTAATCAAGTGTGGATGTATCTTTATCGGTGATGTCCTCATCATGGAGCTTGAGAAGATACCAGCTTGGCGAAGAGGTCGGCAGCCGAGTTCTCGTCTCTAGGACGTGGTGGAACTCAAGGCCATAGAATTTTTCTTCTAACTTTCGGACCTCTTTGCAATATGCATCCATTTTATCGCTGGTACATGACTAGTCTTTGTTTACTTAGCTAATGATCCACTTTGAGTCTCCATAAACCATCAAGCTCTTGACTCCAAGGAAAATGGTGATTCACAGGCCGTTGATGAGTGCTTCATACTTGGCTGCACTATTCAACGCCATAAACAAAAGTTGAAGGACGTATTTTAAGCGTTCACCTTGAGGGGAGATCAGAAGAACTCCAGCACCTGCTCCATCAATACTAAGGGAGCCATCAAAGTACATAACCCAATGCTCCGGGGTCTCAGCTATCGGTGAAATTTAAATGTCTGTCCATTCAGCGATGAAATCGATGAGAGCTTGAGACTTGATGGGCATTCAGGGCTTGAAGTCGAGGGTATATTCTCCCAATTCAATGGCCCATTTGACAATCCAAACAGTGGCGTTCCGATTATGAAGAATGTCACCGAGTGGATATTCAGTGATGACGTCCACCGAGTGTGCCTGGAAGTAGTGTTTAAGCTTCCGAGCAGTGATGAGCATGGCATAAAGGAGCTTCTGAATCTAAGGATATCAGACTTTCGATGGCGCGAGTACCTCAGATATAAAATACACCGATCATTGTATCGGGTAGGTGTGGCCTTCCTCTGAGCGCTCGATGATTATGGCGGTATTGACCACGTGGGTCATGGCGGAGATCTAGAGGAGCAAAGTTTCTCTGGGGATTGGCGCAACCAGAATAGACGGCGTGGTGAGAAATTTTTTGAGGTCGGTGAACGCCTGATCTGCTTCTGGAGTCCAATTGAAATTATCCTCCTTTTTTAGCAACTTAAAGAATGGCATCCCCCGTTCACCGAGTCGGGAGATAAAACGCTCGAATGCAGTCATGCAACCTGTGAGGCGTTGAATATTTTTTATGCTGGTCGGCTTGGCCATGTTCATGATCACCAAGATCTTGTCGGGATTGGCTTCGATTCTTCAACTGCTAACAACGAAACCGAGTAGCTTCTCGGTCGGTACCCCGAATACACATTTCTTCGGGTTAAGCCTCCATCTGAATTTTTGGAGGTTGTTGACAGTTTCCTAGATGTCGAGAATTAAATCTTCCATATGCCTAGATTTGATGATGACATCATCCACATAAGCCTCCGTGTTGCGTCCAATCTGGTCGGTGAGATAACGTTGTATGGCTCGTTGGTATGTAGCCCCGGTATTCCTGAGCCCAAAAGGCATTGATGTATAACAGTAGGCGCCAAATGGAGTGATGAACGACGTCTTCTCTTGGTCTTCCTCCTTCAGGCTGATTTGATGATATCCCGAGTAGCAATCCAGGAAGCAGAGGAGAGAACTGCCGGCAGTGGAGTCGACCACCTGGTCAATGCGCAGTAGTGGAAAAGGGTCTTTCGGGCATCGCTTATTGAGATCGGTGTAGTCAATGCACATTCTCTATTTTTCGTTCTTCTTTTTTACAAGGACTGGGTTTGCTACCTAGTCGGGATGATACATTTATTTAATGAACCCGGCTGCTAGCAGATAGGTAACTTCTTTTTTGATGGCCTCTTTACGCTCTTGGACGAATCGGCATATCTTTTGCTTGATCGGCTTGGCGGTCGGATATATATGGAGTTCGTGCTCGATTAGCTCCCTTGGTATGCCTGGCATGTCGGAGGGATGCCAGGCGAATATATCAGTGTTGGCGTGGAGGAAACTGACGAGCACGCTTTCCTATTTAGGATCTAGCGCTATCCCGATCAGCGCTGTCTTGGAGGGGTCAGCGTCCGATAGCTGAATAGATTTATACTCAGCCGGTGAGGGCGATATGCCCGATGTTGATGGCGTGGCGGTCAGGATTTTAGCGTCGGTGGTCGGCATAGCCTTGGCCTCTTGGACGGTCTCCTCCATCCGAACGGATATGTCCACCGTCTCTCCCAGGACGAGACTGTCGCGTTTGTAGGCGTGAGAGGTGGCAACATCTCCCTTAATAGAAAAGGCGCCCTCTGGTCCTGAAATTTTAAGGACTAGGTACATGTAGTGGGGGATGCCATGAATTTGGTGAGGGATGGCCGACCGAGCATGGCGTGGTAGGTGGTCTCGAAGTTGGTGACATAAAATTTGACATGTTCGGTCCTATAATTGTCTCGAGTGCCAAACGCCACAGGGAGGATGAGCGTGCCGAGCGGGATGCCGAGCGCCGAGAGGGTCCCCTTAAATAGCACATCGAGGCCACTTCCTCCGTCGATGAGCACCCTCTTCAAGCATATCTTGAGGATCACCGGGTCCACCACCAGAGGCAACCGGCCTGGCTTAGGGACGTCCGTCCACTGATCATCCCGACTAAAAGTGATCGAGACTTCCGACCAGCGGAGACGCTCGGGCTCCTTCCCATCGATGGCGTTGACACGGCGGGCAAGGAGTTTTTGCTAGAGCTTAAACTCCGGGGCAATCGCCCCACCGAAGATCATGGAGACCGTCCGAACGGGCTTCTAGAAATCATTTTTGGCCCGGCGGTCGGTCTCTTTGTCTTCTCGGTGAGATTTCTTCTTTTTGTCATCCCGGCGTCGCTTATCTTGCCAGTGGTTTTCTTCCGCCTCATTGAGCATTTGATTTCGCAGCTGATAACACCTACGGGTGGAGTGGCTGCTGTTCGGATGAAAGATACAAGGCTTGTCTAGCATCTCCTACATCGTCGAGTGCGCTCTGTCTCTGGATTTCAACTTCTCCTCCACAACCATGACGTGTTTGGGTTTTCTCTTTCGATTTCTTGATCGGGAGGACTCGGGCTTGTCACGGTCGGCGCGCCAAGGTGATCGGTGATCATTGTCCGAGCGCTTCTTGTCTTTGCGAGGCTCTCGAGTGGTCAAGTGCATCTGCTCGCGCTCGGCGTCCTCGGTGTTGGCATACCGTTCGGTGATGGTGATCATTTCACCCAGTGTCGCCAGTTCGTTCATCACTAGATGGCGAAATAACTCCAGCGGCTTCAGCAATCTATCCTAGAAGATAGAGATGACATCGGTATTGGAGATGCTGGTGACGGTGTTCCTACGCTCGGAGAATCGGTGGATATTGTCCTGGAGGGACTCATTGCTCTTTTGGCGTATTTGGCTAGGCCGTGCCGAGAGACCAGCTTTTGCCATGTTCCTTGATAATTAGCGATGAAGACATGGCACAGCTGATCCTGGGAGTCGATGGAGTTCTCTAGGAGTCTTGCCAAACAACTGATAGCAGCTAGTGCGAGCATGACAGGAAGATAATTCGCCATCACGTTATGGTTCCCATTTGCTGCTTGGATGGCCATGTAATACAGCCGTAGCCACTGGGAGGTGTCGGTCTTACCATCATAGGGCTTAATTCCTGATGGGTGAAAACCTCTGGGCTAGACCACACGACAAAGTCATTCGGTGAAGCCCGAAAACCCATTATGGCTAGCATCAACATCGTCTTGCCAGTCGGTTCCCAAAGTGTCGTGGCTCCAGTCAAACCGTTCCCGGCGGTGAATCTCGCCGCGCTCACGTTCTCTGCGGCTGTGAGAAATGACATTGCGCACATCGTGCACTTGATTGATGTTCTCCCAAGCATCTCCTGAATAAGAGCTTTCATAGCGCTCACTTGGTTGAGAACGTCACGACCGACTGGACGGTCGGGCGGTGTCGTGGTCAGAGGAGGGTGACCGCCTAGGTGGCGCCAAATCGACAATTTTGGTAGCGGCGGCCTAAGTCATTGCCCGGGCTCTCTGGAGCTCAGGCATCTTGGGGACGGTAGAGAGTGCTCTCTCAACGGTGACAAGATTGGTCATCGGCGTGCGATACATAGCGTGGCCTTCGAAGTCCATCGTGAAGTCCTCTTGGTTTTTCCGGTGGGAACCTTCAGCCGCGGAAGCCTTGCCATAGCGGCGAGCGGAGCGGTTTGCATTTTGCTGTCGGCGTTCCCACCGATGGGTGCTAGACTCAGTGGCGTTGGTGGTGAGTTCATCGTCAAAGATGGGTGCCGTCATCACCATGACAGCGTTCGGTGGTGGAGCCATTGGCTTGATCGGCGTGCTCCTCTTCTTGGACCACACTGAGATGATCTCGGTGAATTGGTGTTACTGAACCGTACGCCCACTCGAGGTGGAAAAATAACGTAGTCGGCAGAGGAGTCAGCGGAAATGGGTCGGCGAGGGGTTGGCGGAGCTGGACGCTTGGGTGTTGGGGCCACCTTGTTGTAGTGGCAAGCCGTGCTCTGAGTGGCTGGGCGCACAGTAGGCGTGCGAGACGTCCTCGCTTGGTCGACCGAGGCATTGGAGAGGACAAGTTGGTGCATAGAGTCACCAACAAAAGTGAGGCTCCCGAAGGTGATGACAGAGCCAACGGAAACCTTGGTCTTGATCTTGCAAATAATGGCCATGGAATCCGAATGAAAATTCATAGAAGGGCCCCCTACCTGGCGCGTCAACTGTCACTGCGTAAGTACGATAATCCTCGATGGGGTTACTCACAGAGGTGTTTTGATTAGGTGCAATGGGATCTCTGTGTTCGGAATTCTATGGCTGCCTCAAAGAATACGAGATAGAATGATTTAGACAGGTTCGGGCCTCCCGGAGGATAATAACCCTAGTCCTATGTGTTGGAATATGAGCTAAAAAGCCTAAAACAGTCTTAAGCTTACGCGTGTATCTATAAGCTTCTAGCCTATTAGATGTACCCCCGACCCCTTTATATATCATAGGGATCGGGGGGTTACCGTTTAGGCCTTAACAGCCCCATTAATTCTCTTTACAGCAGTTAAATCACCAGGGATAGTGGGCTGATAACTACAGCATTATTTGCTATATTAATTTGACAGTTACGTCCTAGAGTTTATTATTATTGATGGTGCGGACCGACCGTTGAACTGGCCTCCTGAGTCCTCACAGTTGAGGTGTCCCTCTGGGTGCTGGACTCGGGACTCCTCCATATGGCTGATCGGTTCTGGGAGGCACACTGGTCCGACCACTTCTAGGTCATCTTTAATGCCTTGTCTTCCCAACCCCATATTCTGTCCGATCACCTTAACTGCTCTCGGGAAGTACCCCAGGGTCATTTCCCCATCATCCATATTTTGGGCCAGGAGATCATCGCGCTCACGGTGGAGCACTTCAACCTCAGCCTCGAGGGTTGCCATGCACCCCACCTTCGATGCGTACTACGCCTAGACTACAGAACATAGGCAAATTGTCAAAATAGTGACCCAGAAAGAAGATAACCCGAAGGGGAAGCAGAAATTACGTCGGCAAGCCACGACAAAAGAGGGGTGGCCACCTTCGACACCAATCATAGGGCTGGCGCAGGAGCTACGACCTTCGTGCCAAGGGCTCCCGAGCCAACCCTCAGCCTAAAGCCATCCACCGCCATCAGGTCAGGTGTTGAGCCTCCGAACCAGCCTCCTCGGGCAGATCGATGACCTCCTCCTCAATCACCACAGCCTCAGTAGCCTCCGTGATGGCTGACTCATCAGCTGGAGGATCAACCATCATCTCCAGTGCCATGGCAACATCCTCAACCCCAGGGCCAAGAATGGGCCCATGGAACCCGCATCGACGGAGGCCGCGCCGCATTCCTCGATCATCATGGCCACAGCCTCCCTAGCGCCTGACGCTCCAGCCTCCATAGCCATGCAGTCCTAGGGGGAGGTTGACTTCGTCCACCCTGCAGACCAAGATAAATGCAAGTCAACAACAGAGATGAAGGGACTATACATATGCACCGACTCTGGCCTTACCTCGACGTCAGGTGGAAGGATCTCGAAGATGCCCGCTTGGGCACCTTCACTAGAACGAGGTTGGGAGAGGCCAGCGCTGCCTCAGAGATCATGGTATCCCCTCCTCCTCGGGCTCCTCAGAGCTGAGGATTAGCCAACGCCTATCGATCGCTGGGGCTCTGCTCACCCCAACTTTGGTGGGCTTCGAGCGCTTGCTCATCCCACCGAATTCAATCCCCTTCTACTTCAGGAGCAGAAGAGATGGACTGTCACCCCCTCGCGTCAACCGCCGACGAGGAGGGTCGACCCCCTAGGGGTGCTCAAGGAGTAGCGCTTGTGAGAAGTACGTAGCATTACCCTGCAGCTAGGCGCATCACACCGCGTGCGTGGTCAAGCATCAGTACAGGACAATAATGAAAAACAAAGCAAAGCAAAAAAACAGAAGGTTAAAAGACTCACCTAGGGTCGTGGGTTCGAGACACAGTATGTCGTGAACCCAAGGTCGTCCAGGAAGCTAGGCTTTCTAGCGAAAAAGGAGTTGAGGTATTTTGCAACCTCAGTCCGGGGCATCCACTCGGGCTCCGGAGCTTGAGGGTCGAAAGGTCCGACCATCTCATCTGTCGGCTTGTCTTGGCCCTGCAGCGGGGATATCTGTCACAGCAAGAAGTAGGCTGCAACCCTAATTCTAGTCAGCCCACCTTCTCGGAGCCCCTTCACTGCATCCACTAGCTCCTGGACCTGATCCTCATCAACCGAGGAGCACTGGTCGCTCCAGCTTGTCAGGGATGCCAGCTTTGGGTCGATATCCGCCTCGACGACTTGAGGGTGGCTCGTCTGTAGAACCACTCCACCTTCCACCCCTTGTTTGAAGAGGTGATAGGCATCCGCAGGTACTCGCCAGAACATGTGGAGTGGAGGTGGAGCATCACCCCACCGATCGCATTGGTTCCCATCAAATGGCGGAGAACGTATAGTAGTACCGGAAGAAGTTCCCGTGAGGATCCACTCCTAGGTACGCCTCGCACAGATGCATGCAAAGAGCCCTGCATGCATACAAAGAATCATATACAAAATATATGACAAATAATCCAAGAGCCATGCATGCAAAGAATCAAACAACAACACGTGAAAAAAAAAGAAAAGTGAATTAATTTTGCATTTTGTAATTTTGTTTATCTTGCTTGGTTCATAACTTTGTCATATTTCAATATTTTTGAAAACTAATTTCACCATAAATCATCTTATTTCACTTACTATTTTTAGGAATGTTTTCAAAATTTTCATTGTTTCAATTTTAATTTTGAAATTTAAATCAAATAAACCAGTTCGATTCAAACCAATGCAGGAAGAAACGTCGGTCGAGCAGTTTCTTCAACTCTGGCTATGAAACATGCAAGGAGATGTGAGTGATAAAGATAGAATTTGCCTCTCCTTATAGGAGAGATATCTCTAGACCCCTCGATATAATGGATTATAGAAGTGCATGGTATGCCGACGTGATTAAAGAGTTATTCACATGTTATAATCTAATACGGAGATAGAGAGAGAGATTGGGCTATTGATAGGATGACAAAAGTCTCACCTTGTGCTCGATCAATATCATAAGGCAAATAGATTTTTATATGAGAAATATTATAGGTTCAGGAGATATGATCTTTACGTATACTTGGGTTAATATATCCTACTAGAGGTCACTATTAACGAAGTGCTAGAAAGAAGTTTTTGTACGTTAACCAAGAGTGCACGTGAACCTATAGGGTCGCACACTTAACAGGTTAGAAGACCTAATTCGAATAGGATTCAAATCTGGTTCAGTTTACATAGAGATCTAAGCAGTTCAGATAGAGATTTGAATAGAGTCTTACTCGGGCCTGAAAGGTCCAAGCTAGGATGTCTATATATATAAGGGGCAGGGGACTATTGATACTAGAATTTGGTACAATCGGACCTGGCGAAGCAACGACCACCGTTGGATTAGCGCCGATGTGGTAGGAAAGCCTTGATGGATCTGACAAGGCGTTCGTTAAGCACTACACGTATATCAAGTCCTGAAAATGTAATTCTACCATATAATAGAAAACAGATAGATTTTCTTATATTTATCTGTAGTAGCTAAATCCCTATATTTATGGTAGTTCGGATAAGATTCCATCAATCTCACGGGTATAAATATGTGAATTTTTTTAAATAATATTTTTTTATAAAATTTTATTCCTGGCATGCAATCTCATAAAATTGTAAAAATAGCCATCTATCGACACTTGAAGTGTGGACAGAGGCTCTATCGATGTTCCAATATCGATAGAGCCTCTGTTGACACTTCAACATTTCGATAGATGGCTCAGTCAAAGTAAATGCCTATGTCGACATTTGAACGGTCGATAGAGGCGTTGATTGGTCTCTGTCGACAGAGGAATAGTGCTCTGTCGACAGGCCATCTGTCGACAGTTATGGCTATATAAGGGGGCCGAAGCCCTCTCCCAGCCCCGCTCGCCCCTCATTCCTCACTCGCCCTCCAGCCTTCAGGTAAGTGCTCTCCTCCCCTCTTTTCTCTTGTTTAGGTAGTTCTAGGTAGATAGATAGTTTAGATAGTTTAGTAGTAATTTAGGTTAGTTTAGTAGTAGTTTAGGAGTAATTTAGGAGTAGTTTAGGGGTAGTTTAGTAGTAGTTTAAGAGTAGTTTAGTGGTAGTTTAGTAGTATTTTAGTAGTAGTTTAGTGGTAGTTTGGAGATAATTTAGAGGTAATTTAAACATAGTTTAGATATAATTTAGGGGTACTTTGGACATATTTTAGAGGTAATTAAGGGGTACTTTAGAGATAATTTGGAGGAATTTTAAACATACTTTAGAGATAATTAAGGTGTACTTTAGACATAATTTGGAGGTAATTAAGGGGTACTTTAGACATAATTTAAAGATAATTAAGGGGTACTTTAGAGATAATTAAGGAGTACTTTAGAGACAATTTAGAGCTAAATTAAACATCATTTAGAGTTAATTAAGGGGTACTTTAGAGCTAATTAATTGGTACTATTTTTATTTAGAGATAATTAAGACATAATTTAGAGATAATTAAGATGTAATTTAGAGATGTTTAAGGTGTAATTAAGAGATAATTTAGGGATACTTTAGACATAATTTAGAGATAATTAAGGGGTACTTTGGAGATAATTTAAAGCTACTTTAAACATCATTTAGAGTTAATTAAGGGGTACTTTAGAGATAATTAAGAGGTACTTTAAAGATTATTTAGTAATAATTAAGAGGTAATTTAGTGATAATTAAGAGGTACTTTAGAGATAATAAAGGTGTACTTTAGACATAATTTAGAGATAATTAAGAGGTACTTTAGACATAATTTAGAGCTACTTTAAACATCCTTTAGATTTCATTAAGGTGTACTTTAGAGATAATTAAGATGTACCTTATACATAGGGGTACTTTAAAAATAATTTTTTTTATGTAGCTTTCTTGTGCGTACTAGCCTGTTGACATCAAATCTGTTCGTGGACTTCATCCAATACTACTCTAGATGTTGCCACCTCCACCATAGCTAGCCCCTCCGATGTTGCTAGTCCTTCCGATGCCGACAGTCCCTCTGATACAGCCACCACAGTATTAGTACCCGCCCCATGCATACTACAATCCATACGGAGTGGGCCCATCAGGATATGGAGTATCATCACCACCTAGTAAGTATTCTATAGTCTTATACTAATTTACATCATATTCTTGTAAATGTCACTAACAACTTGTTTTGACAGTGCTGTAGCCGTATCCATACTAGCAAGGTGGCATGGACACCACGTACCATAGTCCATCGGGCCTAGTAGACTCTAGTACGGGCGGCTAGCAGGACTCAGGAGGTTTCAAGGCCTAGGACCATGTAGCCGCTATAGTGTTTGCGCCTTTGCAGCTATAGGGAGCCCCACCAGTAATGCAGCCCATGAAGCATGGCTCGCCCTCTAGGCCGACTAGGGTGTGGCGCTCGTTGGATAGGTTGACCTTCTCTAACCCACGGTAGAAGCATGGTCGAGGTAGGCGTGGTGGTTAGTAGGTCATGCGGTAGTACTTGTGGGGATCGACGATGTGTACCTCACTTTTTGGTATATATCGTACTACGTTCTTGTACACTTGCTATTGTCGCTAGACTATATTAGGGAAGACTATTGGGTGTTGGTCATTATGCACTGCATGTGTTATTTGCATTCATCATACTACATTCATGATGCGATATACTTTACTACAACATCCTAACTATGTCTTATTCTATTTAGCTAGATGGCTTCCTCCTCTACTAATCATAGGGGGACTAAACATCTAGACCGGAGAAGAGATCCTTTCACCTGTCTCATCCCTTCGTGGACAGACTAGCCATTGTGCCACTGCGGGGATCGATGCCAATTAGAGACTGCAAAATGGCATGACATTCATGGAAGGAGGTACTTTCTTTGTCCCAATGTTGAGATGGAGTTGTGGTACCACTCAAACAGAAAGAAATGTGGCTTCATTGAGTGGGTAGATACGGAGAACCTGGTCTAGAATGGACGTTGGTTCTTGCCTAGCAAAACAAACATAGAGTATGCTAAAAGGAAGGCAGAGTATGACCATCATGCCTAGTTCAAGCAAGGTGATTGGAGAACCAATCCGATCAGAGTGCCGTCGTGGCTTCAATGGCCTAAATGCCACTGTAGAGACCGTTGCCAGGTAATGACCGCAATGTCAGGATGAGATACTGGTAAAAGATACTTCATATGTCCTAACATCAATGATGACTTGGTGGTAAGCACAAGAAGAAAAAGTTAGTTCGTTTGTTTAGTGTGTACTAACTTAAGTCTAAAAAACTATAATTTTTTAGCCTTGTAGGGTGATCCAAGAAAGTGTGTATTCACGTAGTGGATCGACAATTCAAGGCTACAAACCGTCAAAGGACCTATAAAAGAAGTCGAGACAACAGAGGAGTATATGAGAAGGAAGGAAGAGCACCGTCTAAGGGTGGAGCATGCTAGCTTGAGTTAGATCACAAATCCTCTAGCAATCCCCAAGTAGAGATGGATTTGGATCGGATACGGATGGAATCGAATCCGGACATCACTATTTATCATATTTTATTTTAGATTCGAATATGAATATGGATATTTTTGAATACGAATACAAAATGGATAGTTCGAATTTGAATACGAATCCGGATGTTTACTAAGTTCAACTTGAAATAAATATAAAAAATGAAAAGTGTGAAATCCGTCTAGACTTTAATCGATCAAATTTGATTAATCAACAAAAATTTTGTGAATGGTACATATAAACATGCACCACAAATATAATCAATCAAAATTTTGTGAATGGAACATAATCAATCAATCAACCAATTATTTTTACTTCAACAATATAATAGAAACATGTGTGGTAAATGTTTTTTTGTTCTACACTTCAATAATATATGTTTGGAGCAATAACAATGTACAATATTAAATACTCAAATTATACATATCTATAGCTGACATTTTACTGCTTGTATGGTCATAAAGTGTACAAATAAAAGCATTTTCTCAACTAATTTAAGATTTTATTCAAATTCAAATCAATTTTTTGCAAATAAAAAGAAACGATAATTTAATCATCCTACTACCTTGCACTACTAGAAAACTCCTACTAACTTAAGTATTTCATAATTATATAAAGAATAAATAAACCACACATATTAATATAATGATGTCATGTCATCTTAAGTCCCTAACAGTCAGATCTATGTGAAATTCTAAAATGGATACGAATGTATCCATTTTCATATCCACATTCAGCAGAAATTTAGATATCCGTTTCTATATCCATATTTGCCAAACGAATTTAGATATTTCCGTTTATCGTTCATATTTAATTCGGATACGAATACGGATATCCATATTTACAATTTATTGGATATGAATACGAATAATTCGGATATTTTGACATCCATATCCATCCCTATCCCCGAGTGGGACCAACGCCCTACGTGTGCCTGTGGCAATCGTTGCATGCTAATGATCTCGCTGGAAGGGGAAACAAGGGGAAGGAGAGAATTTGTGTGTCCCAACCTACATGAAGACTTCGCGGTAAGGATCATAGCCAAATCAAAATTTATTTCGAATAATTTTTCACTGTACAGCTTACCTTCTTGTCCGTTTTGGCAGCATAATATGAGGAGATGCACATTCCGTTGATGGGTAGATGTAGCATTACCTATGTATAGCGGTAAGGATCAATCGGAGTATGAAACGAGAAAGAGGAAAGCTGATGCGCGAGCAAGGAGTGTAAGAATAGATGAACAGTAGAGGCAAGAAAGAGAATACAATAGGCAATGAGTGCTCATGCACAGAGAGGAAGGATAACACGCTAAGGAAGAGAGATTACAACGAGCGAGAGAAGAAAGACAACAAGCCAGGCGAGAGGGAAGAAATCTGTAGGGCCTAATGTCTGTACTACGACTATGTTAATTGTTGTCTGTTGATTTATGCTTCTTCCTAATAGGCAGATAGTTCATGCATAGAAAGCGCACTTATTTAGTCTCTCTTTTCTTGCATGAATTAGTTATTAGTTATATTGTACTAGTTTGTGCATGAACATGTTTGAGGAGGAATCGATCTTCTGCAGTATATACTTTTCGAGTGTCAAAAAAAAATCCTTTTTTCCTAAAAAATTTACCCATCAAAATTAACCTTGGGCCTCTGTCAACATGGTTTAGGTCGACAGAGGCCTCTGTCGACCTAAACCATGTCGATAGAGGCCCAGCCATCGACAGAGCTCTTTGTCGATACATAAAGTATCAACAGAGGCTCTATCGATACTTAGGACATCGATAGAGCCTCTGTCGACACTTAAAGTGTCGATAGAGGGCTATTTTTGTAATTTTCTCATATGGCATACCAGGAATGAAATTTCGAAAAAAATTATTATTTAAAAAATGCACTCGGGGACCTTGTAAATCATCTTAGGATCAATCTATTCAACTTCAATTCGGTGCAACGCTAAATTTTAGGAGTAGAGGTAATATAGTTTTCTCGACGAATTCCTGTCTTGGGTTGGGCTGCATCAGTTTAGTTCGATCTCTAGCAAGAAACAAGTCTCGTCATATGGCAAATGCATCTATTTAGCTAAGGCTTTCTCGGTTCAGTCCGATATTTTGGTTGAGTTCATGCGTCTGCTAGTTATCTTGATGTATTGACTCTAAGGCTGCATTGTCCCAATCTCTTAGATAGATCTGATATGTCCATCACGTGTGTGCCAAATCTATTGGCGAATTAGATTCTTCTTGTTGCCTTCGACCTCGTACTGTCTTGGTTTAGTCCGATCTATTAGGTTGTTGTTAATAAGATATATTCTATTAAGTCAGCGGGTTCGGTCCATCATTTCATCGGAGTTCTAGCCGATGAGATATCATAGCTCTGAGAGCTTCATCTAGCCGATTGAGTTATCCCGATTCCTAGCACGCATCAGCTGGTGACAATAATCGGTATCGGCTTATTGGCCGATTGGTTACATATAATGTTATCGGTATCTCCTTGTTTTTACTATACTATTGATGATTTCCGGGAGATCAGCTGATATGTTATTTCCTGCACTCATGTGTATTAGATGTGTAGCTGATACGGTGTTATCGATTGACACTGTCATCGGCCCATCGGTCGATATGTTCAGGACAACCAATATTTCGGAATCTTGTCAATTGCAGGATCAAATTGGCTGGCACACCTATGAACTTCAAGATTTAGGAACTGCACTAGAGCTAAGCAGATTCTCCTAGGCATTTGAGTATGAAGATCCAAAGACCTCTGTGCAGTTTTTTGTGTCAATAGGGACTCATGCATATATGCTTTCTTTTATCGTGCTAATCTGTTAGCTACCACGAGTAAACCCTAGCTACCATCTCTCCCGAGCCTGGGCACATTGTTGATCGCCCAAGTGCTAGTACACTTCCGACCGATGTTCTAGCTCTAGATGTGTGGATACTAGTAGAGACGCTGCTTCACTGCTTCGCTGATCGGATTGACATTGTCATCAGATCTAATGACAGGAGGTTGGACGTGAACTCGCCGATCAGATCGGCTTCTCCCGACCAAGTCGATTGACTTCCCGACCACTTCGGTACGCATGTGTTGGATCGGATCGCTTCTCCAACACCTTTTCTGCTGCTCTGCGTATCAAGCGGTAAGGCTCCATGGTTCCATTCTAACAAGATATCTTGGTGTACGTGATAGAAAATTTTTGTTTATGCTATCATAACCTCCGCGTTACCTAACACCAAGGAAGTACCTGAATCTCTCTCCGCGAACTCCAAGTTGCCTATTTGATCATGAATGTATGCAATGGCAACAAAAATTATGGAAAATATAAAATTGTGCAAGCTCCGTGGAGAACACATATCTTACATTTTATTTATCCGTTTTGAACTACCAGTGTTTTTTTTCTTCTGGAATTCCTTTCACTAATGTGATCCTGCAAACAAATGCAGATGAGCAAATTGCCGGTGAGGTCATCTGACAGAATCCCGTTTTCGACCTCAACAATAGGAGGGAGCTGTCCATAGCAAACGTCAAAACTTGAGGGATGATCAACTTGGTGTTGGCCACAAGACACCTAGAGAGTCCCTACCCTGCACCTCCTAGGTGGGATCAAATGCACAGTGAGGCATAGTAGCTCTGGCGAACGAGTCCCTGAGGATTCTAGGAGCATTTGGCGACGCAATCTTCTGTGGTGACATGAACTGGGACGACAAAGGAGACGGTCCCTTCCGTCTACCAGATGGTTGGGTTGATTCATGGGTTGAGCTGAAGCCAGGTGACGATTGCTGGACCTATGATACAAAAGCTAATGACATGCTGTCGGGCAACCGTAACCAGCAGAGAAGAGAATGGACCGGTTTGTGTGTAGATTGTCAAATTTCAAGGTCGACGACATTGAGATGATCGGAAAAGGGGCGATTCCAGGTGTCTCATACAAGGAGAAGATTGCCCGCAAGGTGGTTCATAAACTGGAACTGCCTAACTGCCTGTCTTTCCCAGCGATCATTTTGGGCTTGTTCTTACAATTACTCGTCAGGATGACATTTTCTGATCACAATGGTCCTGCAATTACACATCTATGCCTGTCTGTTATGTAATTATAGCATAACAAAAGTTATGTAGATTCATGATGATGTGTAAATACAAAATGAGATGGTTATTATTAGGAAGATGTTCATCTGGATGCTCCCAATTTTATTTAGTTCAAGTGGTCACCCATAAGATAGAACTGTAGAAGATATGGTTTCCGTCAGGCTTGCTGCTAGTGGTTATAAATGGCAATGCTTGGCAGCTCAGCAAGAAATGGCGATGATTGGAAGGCACTTTTGCTTCGACAAAACGGTGCTCTGCAGCTTTCAGATGTATGCTGTTGTTGATGATATGAAGCCTGTTTATCACTGCTCTGAACTTTTGAATCTTTAATTAGCAGTATCGAGATTCCTCGTATAAAAATTGGAAGGCAATCGTTGTGTGGTTATGCTCTAAGTTTGCTGTGTCAGAATACAGATACCCAAACAACACCATTTACAAGCACTGATGAGATACAGGGTGCAAAGTCCAGAACTAATGCTACACGTTATACTGCTCGAATAGAGACACTTCACTATTTAGCCCACAGTGCAAATATAGCAGCTTCACTTTGTCGCTCAAAAGTCAAGCTTCAAACAGTCAATTTCATTAATTTAGAATGAACCCACACAAGGAGTTGCTCAGCTGAATAATTCATAGCCCCTTAATTGCGTAGGACATCTAAATTCGCATGTCATCAGCAGCAACCACCATATGTAAGCTGTAAGCGCCACAAGTCTGAAAGAACTGGCAAGAGACACCTTACAGTTGGTAAACTAGCTTGCTGAGTCTATCGTTCCAATCTGGTCCCTTGAGAGGGAATCATTGGCTACACATTAAGGATTCAAGGGCCGAATGCAATTCTCTGCACAAGATCTGGCCTTCTCTTGCTTGGCATCCGAAGAAGTCCGGTAATTTGTAGCTCAGTGACAGCTCTGCAGAACCTTGCTCTGGAAACTTGTGTCAAGGATTACCTAGACAAAAATGCTTACAAGAAATGATGGCCTAGTATCTGCCGAAAAAAGTGTGGACTCGTGTTGATTAAATTGTAATAAAAAGAATAAATTCAAGGATACTGGATCATTGCTTCACTCTCTGCGGCCATGAGTTTTGATTTCTTTTTCGAGGGAGAAGCGTGTGGCTTCCTTTTGACTTTTGAATGTGTGCTATTGATAATACCATCAAAAGACAGGTACCAGTCATGAAGGTTTATTACATCGCCATATTCTTGGGCTAGATTGCACCTGCAAGATTAGAAAGGGATACACATCAGCACAAAAATGCATCTCGATCAGGAGAAAGCACAGTCACTAGTCTCTATTGTTTACTCTAAACTTCCATGTTGGCTTTTATCGGACCCTACACTAAATCACAAAATGGATTTAATGATGTGGACAATGGACACCACATCAGGATAAGATGGTTAGCATGGCAAGATATGTCAACAAAATGTCACAGAAGGCCATTTAAACATATGATCCCGCATATCAGGCCCTGTCATCTATATAGCTTGGCATGGCAATAGCAGGAGGATCTCAAATTGATCACGAACTGATAGCATTAGGGACCATATTATAAACTTGATAGAGTAAGGATTAAATGATGTCATTGTTAATTAGAGCTTTAGTTTCCAAACATCACGACTCTTGGTATGACATTTTTAGGTTCACCATAAGATTATTTTCACCAGATACACTACGTAAAAAGTACTCTCCTGGACTTACATAATTGATGTATCATGCATGGATGCTGACACAGCAATTCCATTCTTCCTGCAGCAAGAGCATTTAAGATGTCTATGTGACTTCAGTAGATCAAGCTGGACCATTCTTCTTGGATTTCCAATTAATGCCTACATTGAGACGAAATAGAAATCAAAATAGTTGCTTTAAAAGTTACATATTGTTGTAACTATTAGTCTATTACACAACAGTACCAATATTCTATCAGTAAAGGAAAAGCTTACAGATTGAAGAATGCCAACATTCTTGAAACAGATGATTTCATGAAAAGGTAAACACTCAACAGGCACCAAAAAATTCCTGGTTGAATATCTAGTCATTAGATGGTGGATAAGAGTATAAGACTTTAAAATGACTGAATTTATTAAATAAACAAAATTAGAAAAGGATGGACACACTTTCTCAGTTCAATTATACAAGTTAACCTTCAAATATCATTGCTCATCACTTTTTTAATACTGAAATTTCCTATGAACAACTAAATCTAGTAAGGTATACAAGATTAAAATGTTTGTTAGGACCGGCCTCCATTATGAGAGGCGTAGGCCCAACTAGAGGGCCCAATTAAGGGCTAGATTTACTCCCTTAAATCAGTTATTATGTTTCTAAAGATAGATTATTCTGTTTCTAAAGATAGAGATCAGATTAGATTGTATTAGGTTTATAAATACCCCATAAGGGTCATGAAATAAAGCAAGCCTAGCAACAGCCTTGTTGCCCAGGGTTTTCCCTAACAGCCGTCTCGCTCCCTGCGCCCACCTCGCCACCACAGCACCCATACGCCGCCGGCGCACCAGCCGCCGGCAGCCAACCCTTCACCCCTACAACCTACGTCCCCGGAAGACGAGCTCTACCAATTTGGTATCAGAGATGTCAGGTTCCGACAACGGGGATCCTCCCCAACCGGTGTTGACTACCTCGTCGAACTCAGCGACCGATCCTATGCTCAAAGTCATGACAGAATTGGTGCAATCTGTCGCCAACCTCACAGCGCGCGTGGCAGCCATGGAGGTCCGTTCCCCCTACGGCCTGCCAGGGATCAGCACAACAGCACCGTTCATGCCAGGCGTCATCCCCACCTCCGCTCCCCCATCCATACCAATCCACCAAATTCAATTCCCCCACTCCCCTTCACCGATCCCATTCCATGGGGCTGCCCTCGACCGGCTTCGCCATGGGCGGTGGCTTGCCGCCACCCACAAACAGCACCAACGCTCCCATGTACAGCAGCGCCCCTATCATCGGCGGTACGGCAGGACCGCTCATGCAGGGCGCCGGCGAACCACCCCCGTTCCTAGGGTCGCACCCAACACGGGATGTCGGGCCAACCATCGGCGCCCCACGCTTCTACAAGCTCGACTTCGCCACCTACGACGGCTCGGAGGACCCCCTCAATTGGCTGAATCGGTGTGAGCAGTTCTTTCGAGGACAACGCACCCTGGCCTCCGACCGTGTCTGGCTTGCATCGTACCATCTGGTCGGTGCTGCCTAGACTTGGTACTACGCACTGGAGCAGGACGAGGGCATGCCGACCTGGGAGCGATTCAAGGAGTTATGTAACCTGCGTTTTGGGCCGGCCGTCCGCATAAACAGGTTGGCCGAGCTCGCCAGCCTTCCATTTTTATCTACAGTACAGGAGTACTGGGAACGCTTCAACGCGCTCCTCTGCCACGCCCACAACCTCTCCCCGGTGCAGAAGGCGGAACTGTTCGTGGGCGGGCTCCCCGACCACATCCGCGTCGACGTCGAATTACGGGAGCCGCGTGACCTCCAAACAGCCATGCATTTAGCACGGGCATACGAACGCCGTGCTGAGGCCATGCAGCCATCGCCAGGGCAGCGCTCCACTCGGGCTCCACAACTACTGATCCTGACCGCCCCGATTCCGCCCGACCGACCGCACCTGCCCCGAGTGCACCTGGTCAGATGGCGGCCCTGCCGACCGCTCCTCTAGCCCCGACTCTGCCGGCCCCGACCCGTTCCTTCCACTGCCTGTCCCTGGCAGAGCTAGCGGAATGTTGACGCCAAGGGCTCTGCTTCAACTGCGACGAGCCCTACGTCCGCGGCCACAAGTGCCAACGGCTCTTCTATTTGGAAGTCGCCGACTTCGACGACGAGGGCACCGTGGAGGAGACTCTAGACATGGCAGCCAAGGACAGCACCGATCAGCCGGTAGTGTCACTACATGCCATCACAGGCATATAGATAGAAGACACGATGCACCTCCACGTCGACATACACGGCCATCGCCTCCTCGCCCTCCTCGACTCAGGCTCCACCCACAATTTTATTAATGCATGGGTGCTTCACCAGCTGCAGCTGCCCACATCCGCGCACCCCACTATGCGCATTGCCGTGGCGAATGGAGACCGCGTCTCATGCAAAGGGATAGCGCAAGACGTTACCCTACGCATCAACCACGAGGAGTTCATCGTCAGCTGCCTCAGCATCGACCTTGGGGGATTCGATGTCGTCCTCGGCATTGAGTTCCTACGCACTCTCGGGCCCATTCTATGGGACTTCGAGAACCTGTCCATGGCATTCTGGCGAGGTCCCAGGCGCATCTAATGGAAGGGACTCGGCTCCTCCCACGTCGACATCCAGGAGTCAGCACTCCGCACGGTCGCTGCAGTTCCTAACCACCCTCTGCTGGACCGCTTGCTGCACCAGTATGAGTCGGTGTTCGCAGAGCCCCGCGGTCTACCTCCGGCACGACCCTACGACCACCGCATCCACCTGCTGCCGGGTACTGCTCCAGTGGCCGTCCGGCCATACCGATACCCTCAGCTCCAGAAGGACGAGCTCGAGCGACAGTGCGCCACTATGCTCGCCCAAGGGATCATTCGGCCAAGCACGTCCCCATTTTCTGCACCGGTTCTCCGGGTGCGGAAGGCCGACAACTCCTGGAGGTTCTGCATCGACTATCGCGCCCTCAACGACAAAACAAGTTTCCGATCTCGGTGGTCGATGAGCTCCTGGACGAGCTCCATGGCGCGCGCTTCTTCACCAAGCTCGACCTCCGCTCAGGGTATCACCAGGTGCGTATGCACTAAGGGGACATCGAGAAGACGGCGTTTCGGACTCACCACGGCCACTTCGAGTTCCTCGTTATGCCCTTCAGCCTCTCCAACGCGCCGGCCATTTTCTAGGCCCTGATGAACGACGTGCTGCAAAAAGTTCCTCCGCAGGTTCGTCCTGGTGTTTTTCGACGATATTTTGATCTATAGCTCGTCGTGGGCCGAACACCTGCAGCACGTCCGCCTCGTCTTCGACGCACTTCAGGAGCATCACCTCCACCTCAAGCGGTCGAAGTGCTCCTTCGGGGTACTCTGGGTCACCTACCTCGGCCACATCATCTCCACCGACAGCGTCGCTATGGACAGCGACAAGGTGGACGCCGTCACCTCTTGGCCGGTGCCCTGCTCAGCCCGGGGCCTACGCGGCTTCTTGGGCCTCACCGGCTACTACCGGAAGTTCATCTGCGACTTCGGCACCATCGCAACACCCCTCACACGCTCCTACGAAAGGACTCCTTCACATGGTCCGAGGAGGCGGCATCGGCATTCCAGGCACTGCAGAACGCCCTCTCCACGGGACCAGTCCTCCAGATGCCGATCTTCGACAAGCCGTTCATCGTTGATTGTGATGCCTCCGGTGCAGGGTTCGGTGCCATTCTCCACCAGGATGTCGGGCCGATCGCCTTCTTCAGCTGGCCATTTGCGGCTCGCCACCTTAAGCTGGCGGCCTACGAACGCGAGCTGATCGGCCTGGTACAAGCGGTTCGGCATTGGAGACCATACCTGTGGGGCCGGCGCTTCCTCGTCCGCACCGACCACTACAGCCTCAAGTTCCTCCTCGACCAGCGCCTGTCGACAGTACCACAACATCAGTGGATCAGCAAGTTATTCGGCTTCGACTTCACGGTGGAATATCGCCCAGGACGCCTGAACACGGTGGCCGACGCACTCTCCCGCCGCGACCCCAACACAGCCGAGGTACTGGCCATCTCAGGGCCCTCGTTTCAGCTGCTGGACGAGATTCGAGAGGCAACCCTGACCGATGAGGCAGCCAGTGGCCTCCTCCGGCAACTCTAGGAAGGCGACTTGGGGGAGCCCTGGCGGTCGGCGGAGGG
>KE372294.1:483081-504684 GCA_000418225.1 Zizania latifolia
GCAGGCTGTCGAGCCAGGAGAGCGGCTTCGTCTCAGGAGCTCTTTGAGTTGAGTCAGACTTGGTTCGGCTCGCTCAAGCCTGAACTGACTCGCGAGCTCTGAGCTAAACTGCTAGCTCTGCGTGCTGCACCACGCGATTGCCTGGCTTATGGCCCATGTGCGTTCAGCCCACTTATGATCCATCTGCATCACGCCAGCCCACAAACAGCACACGGCTATGGCTCAGCTCATGTGCGTTGGCCTGGACGGCCTTCATGTGCGCGCTCTAGTCCAGCGACGCGACGGCCTTCGCAAGGCGCTTGCACGCGCGGTTCGCTCATGCGCGTGCGTAGCAGCCAGCAGCGCACCACTTATGTGCGATCTAATCTAATAGTTAGCGTGAATCATTAAATTGATTCCGATTCTGTTTAAATTGGCTATGATCTATTAATTAAAGCATGTATTTAAACATTGGCTATGATCTATTAATTAAAGCATGTATTTAAACATGATCCGGCCATAATTCACGCAGCAAAATTAATAGATCAAACTGTAGCTAAAACATAATGAACTAGATTAGATTATTGCTAATCAACATGATTAATCTAATCTGACATTAATAGAAACTTAATGATGGCTTTAAATCAATCAAATCTAGATAAGTTTGCTCTGATACCAAATATTAGTTTTGCTAAAAACTTAACATAAACAGCACATAAATCCAAGATCTAATTGTCTAGCACACGACTTATTAATGTAAAGCGAAAAATGGTAAAATCACGTACCGGCATTAGTAGCAGCCTCTTTCTCTCTGAATTGCATTGTCGAATTGTGTATAGTAATTGCGGTAGCAAGGAATTAGTCTTCTACCTCCTGACAGTCTCTTAGCAATCGGTATTTAGGGTGGTTAATAGATGCGAAAGCTCTCAATTCAATGACTTAAATCTGATGAGTTATTAAAAGTTAACTGATCCCTGAGACTTATTTATATAGGCAGGCTGTGGAGATAGGATCAAATCCATATAAGATATGATATAATTTGTGCTTCTCAATTATAACACAAACTCTTACTTATCCATTTATTTCTAAAAGAGTTTTAATAGATTACAAGTTGTTTTTTATGTTTATCTCCAACACCACCCAACATCACCAAGTGCATCCAGGGCATCAAGGTCTGGCTTTACCCTGTTATCATTGTGGAGGAATTCTTAGTTTGCTCGAAAGCTGAACATGCTGTTTATCTGAAGAAGTAGAAGAAAACACAATAATTTAGTTAACCTATAACATGTTGCAGAAAGTCCAAATCAACTGGAAAAAATGTTATAGGGGTATATCAAGGGCAAAATTTATTCTGTGGCAACAAAGCCTCCAAAGAATTACAGTACATCATTCTATAAGTATTTCACGGTTTCATATATTTACTGATGCAGTGATGTTCCTCTGACTGCAGACATTTGAGAGTGCTTCGGATGGTTCCAAGTTTCTTCATGTGCATACATCAAGAGTAATAGTATGACAAAGTCTTGGTATGAAATCAACAGAATGCTATTTATCTTTAGTAGCTGTCGAAAATATAACCTAATTCCATCCGATGTTTGTCTAGAGTCACACATTACAAATCAAATGCATGCAAATTATACAGTAGTCGAAATTTGGTGGGACATATATAATTTTGAAGTTCTAAACAATAAAGCTAGAAGGTCCTTCTGCAATTGTACTATCTTTTCCTAATTCAATCCATATAGTCATGGTGGCAGCCTTTGTGAAAAAACACAACCTCAGCTTAACCTTTTGAAGCTCAGGCTCAACCTGTGTCAGTGGGGTGAGTGTGTTGTACTGTAAGTCCATCCTATCTTAATGCAAAGATTGGTAGAGCATTAAATTAAATAGATTAAAAGCAGCTGTCTATTTGAGCTCTCACGGACACGCCAATTTGTTTGCAAAAAAAGCCCTTCAGTTTTGGTAAAATTAATGCAACACGGTGGCCAGGCTATTTTGTAAAAACATCCTTCTACTTTCTAAAATTAATCCAACCTACTCCAGATCTCTCCAAGCCACTCTTCCTATCCCCTCCTCTCTCTCTCCTAGCGACGCTATGGGCGGCGGCGATGGAGGCAGCGGCAGCATCAGCTTGGCGACCCTCTCGGCGTCCGCCGCTCCCCAACCCCTGCCCCTCCGCCCTTGCGCTGGTCGATGCGGCCTCCGGCGGTGGCGGCCTCATCTTCGCGAAACTCCGATCCACCATCCTCGCCACTGCCGTCGCGCTCTCCTCCTGCGCGGGCGTCCGCCCCAATGACGCCGTGCTCCTCGTCACGCCCAACTACATGCTATACCTCGTCTGTTTCTTCACGTCGGCGAATGTGCCGAGCCACCCGATCTCGCCTCGCCTCGCCGTGATGTCCCTAGATCCGCCCCGCCCACTGCTTCCTCGCAGCCAGATCCATCCCGCTCCCCGCTTCCCTGCAGCTAGATTCGCCGCGCTCGCCCTCCCGTTCACCCGCACCCAAGTTGCTGCTGTGGCCTGTAATCAACATCAAGCTTACTTGTCCCATGTTCTGTTCCACGGTCTAAATTAAAGGTTCATCCAAAGCATGCATTCCTAAAGAATTCAGTTTTCCAAACCGTGGGGCAAGAGCTCACTGCACATCTGGGATGTGTGCCATTACCAAGCAAGCCTCCCTTGCACAACTGAAAGATGCACTATTGGTTTGGGGGAAATTGCACATATACCCTAAAGTTAATATGCGTTTGCTAAAATGCTCCAAAGTTTGTATTCCTTGCAAATATGTCCTAAACTTCATTGAACTAGTTGCAGATTTACCTCAGTTCCCATTTTCTTCAGATTTTAACCCATTTCTGCTTTTCTCATCCTATAAATTCCTATTCTGCCCTTGACTCCGTTAAAAATGCAGAGCACATCGCTGCTCGAGCTGCCGCCGGCCCGCCCCTAGCCCACCGCCAGCCCTGCAGGCCCAGCCGCCCTACACGGCTGGCAGACCCCGCGTCCCTCCGCCACCCTTTTAACTTTTCTATTTGACGCAATATTACTGCCTGAACCATTTCTCGGGTCATAATTTCTGTCTTCTAGTTCTGTTCCAGTCTATATTGCATACCAGCTTCACTGACAGGATCATGTCCAAGCATGCAATGTAGTAACAGCAATGTTTTGCTTGGCAACGTGAGCACCCATCCCACTAGTGCAGGCTGCAATGTTTCTTCTTGCAGCTACGGAGGTTTTGTTAATGGAACCATTACCAGATTGTAAGCAACATGTTGCTCAATGTCTTTGTTTTTTTCTACTTCTGGAATCAAGTGGTTACATTTTACCTCCTTTGCAGGCTAAACATAGGTCTTCACTGCAGTTGGAGGGCCGTGGGGTCTGCCAGCCGCGCGGGGCGGCAGGGCACGCTGGGCCGGCGGCGAGCCGATGGCAGCTTGGGCAGCGATGTGCTCTGCATTTTTAACGGAGTCAAGGGCAGAATGGGAATTTACAGGACGAGAAAAGCAGAAAAGGATTAAAATCTGAAGAAAATGGAAAGTGAGGTAAATCTGTAACTAGTTCTATAAAGTTTGGGTTATATATACAAGAAGCATACACTTTGGAGTATTTTAGCAAGTGCATGTCAACTTTAGAGTATATGTGTAATTTCCCCCCGGTTTGGAGAGCAAACTTAATCTACGCATCATCTGAAAAGAAAAAGGCTTTGCAATCTTGGCAAACTAAAGAGTTCAAGCTGTCCTCGACTTGCTTTCATCTGTCTTTTATATTCCAATTTCACCTTTTTGTGTCTGTATTTAATTTCATGGACAGAGGTCGAGCTCTTCTTCAGCCATGGCTTCTGCCGTTGTTCCTGACATCTGGCAGTGGATCAGAAGCCTCCCCAAGCAATGGAGGAGGGAATCCTGCTCTCTTCAATTCTGCAACTCTTCATCCACAAACCAATCTCTGAACCTTATAATCACCTGTCACTCTGAAGCCCAATCCTTCGACCTGTCTTGGTCCATCTGTGCTGAATTCCATGATCCAATCTCACTCTGGAGCTCCCATTATAGTAGGCTGGAATCTGCCAATGGCTCAGATATTGCTGCCAATTTGTTGCAGGATATCATCAGCGGGGTCCTCAGGTATGGCCCTTACTCCAGCAAGAAGTCACTCTTGAGGCTGCCAAATGTTCAGGTGTCTGAAGATTCAGGCGAGATCTTTAACCTGGCTGCCCTCACTCTCGCGCTCATGGTCTGCATCTACGAATCTCTGTCCACCCTCCGACGGGAACTCATCGGCAAGATCGGCGCGCAGCTGATGCGCAGCGACATGCGGGGTGCTGCAAAGAAGCTGTTGCTCGCCATGGGGTCAAACAGCTCATTGTTCCTGATTTGGGCTCCCACATTAAAAGGGATAGGACTTACAGAAAAGAAGCTCAAGAACAATATCCGCTGGAAGTAATGTACTCTCTCTGTATCCATATCTGTAAATGGCATTTTCATCGATATCACTTAATTCATATTCCCTTTTGCAGAGGAATTGATGACTCTAGGCCAGGAGAAGTTAGTGATGATACGGCCATTTTACAAGTATCATGCTTTGTTCTATCATTGTTATTATTACTAAAATTATTAAGCAGTGCTTCCCATAGAAAGCATAAATTGGGGATGCATGTGCTTAACTAATGGTTTTATGAATTCTTGATATCTGTCATCCACAGGATGATATTGAAGCCCTCTCACTGAAGGAGCACCGCTTAGATGAACAAATAAGGTTCGTAACCAGTTCCTTGAAGTTTCTGATGTGAAATATCCTTTCACTAAGCATGTTGTTTCATTGTTTTTTGCAGTGAAACGCGAGAAAATTTAAGAGAGCTCACTAAAGATGAAAACAACCAAAAGTAATTATCTTCTTTTTTCTTGAAAAGTAACTATTAGTTCATTATAATTACCTAAGATGTTTGGACTACAATATGAGTTTAAAATCTGTTCTTGCATTTCTCTTCCTACAGGTGGCTTTATGTCACAGAAGATGACATGAAGTCTTTGCCCTGCTTCCAGGTTTGGTTTATTTTGAACTCTAACAATTGTTAGATAATTCTGGTATTATTTTGATGCGTCAAGTAAATTATCAATAGTATACTTTTATTATTTATACTCAGAATCAGACACTAATTGCAATCAAAGCGCCTCATGGTTTGGGCGATTGCATTTTAGACTCTGATGTCCAATATCTTTCTTGTTCAGTGTGCGATCGAATGTTCTTTACAGAACTTACTAAGGAGGCTTCAGAAATAGCTGGTTGTTTCAGCTCTAGAGTACAGCGCCTCCCGAATCTTCATGTTCCTTCAGGAGTGCTACACTATATATGGCGTGTAAGGTAATGTTTCATAAATGATCAACAGATCATGGTTTAGGAAGGTAGAATGCTACTTAATTATGTAACCATGAATGCTATTGCTATCCGCAAAATTCTGAAGAAATATGACAAAGTGAGTGTTCCTCTCCTGATTGTCATTGCACATATGCATTGTTCAAGGTGTTTGTGCTAATAAGTGGATGGTTTTGCAGATACATGGTTCTATGAGTGGTAGAGATTTCAAGAGCAAGATGCAAACTAATCATATTGAACTGTTGCAGTCCCCTTGGCTAATAGAGTTGGGTGCTTTCCATCTAAACTGCAATAGTTTAGATATGCTATGTCATGTTATTAGTATCCATTTTTATCTTTTACACATAACATGCATTCTTCTGTGCAACTTTTCAATATGGACATCAAGACATGTGATTTGTGACAATGCAGGATGTTTGCCATGCAGTTAAGTGTGTACGTACTGTATGTAAATCTTTTACTATTTAACAAGTGCCCTGAATTGTTCCTGCAGATGGATCTCATAAAAGTTATTGCTTCTCAAAGGCCTGGTATTGCAGCAACAAGCATTATACAGAGAATAAATGCCATATTTGGAGATGCTAGCCAAGCAACGAAATCATCCCAGGTTGCATACCTAGATTGCCTACATATTTTACCACATTAAGTTAATGATTTGATCTTGCCATTTTGCTCAAAGAGAGTTTACCTTCTAGGCTTCTAATTCATGTTTGGTATAACTTGAATTAAATACCATGGCAGGATCTTGATGCAATGGAAGGTGCACATCTGGGGCTGGAAGCTGTTGTTAGTTCTATATTTGATGGCTGATTATGCGAAGACTGATCAGGAAACAAAATTTCAAATTCACAGGATTTTTGAAGGTTTCAACTGGCTTTAAACTTCATTTGAGATCTATTATTGGATATGCAGTATTCTTACTTCCATTTGCCTGTGAACCAGACTTACTTCAGCATCTTCTTTCTTTAAAGTGGACACAACCAAATCTTGTAGTTATTCATGGTCATTATTTGTATTTTTGGGTCCTTTCTTGAGACATTATCAGAATGCAGTTGCCAGTATTGTGAATAAGCTTTTTGAACTATTGACATCTCTCCCTATCACAATTCAGGTACATTTTCTTTGCTTCTGCAAAATACCTTAGCAATATATATTAAGTACCCTGCCCTTATGAATAGAAGGGCAATATTGTTTGCTTGACAAATATTTCCTTGATCAATCATTTCATGCATTTTATTTCCCTTCTGTTGCTTGCCAATCACTATTTTTAAGATATTTGATTATTGGTAGCATGCCACTTATTTACATTTTTGTTTCATTTGCTGTATCGACAGGACCCTTTAAATAATTTCCCGCAAGCTAGGTTGCAGGTTTGCTCATCGTTCATTCGTATATCAAGAGCTGCTGGTAAAGCACTTCTGCCTCATATGAAGGTCAATATTTGCTCACATTTTGCCATTTGATCTTTTATGCAGTTGCTTTGAGCTACATTTTAGTTGTATGACAGACTACATGAAATTCATTTAGCGCGGTAGTGTTTTTTAGACTTCATTTCCCTATTTATAGATAAGGTAGACAGGTAGTAGTTACAACTTACAAGAACAAAAGTGAGTCTTCATAATATTTCAAATGTAAAATGAGGAAACATTCCTTTGGCTGCACATGCACTCATTTTTGGGCTTAGGCCCAATTTAGCAGAACTGAGCTGTGTCATGCTTTAAATGCGGGGCTATTATTGCTTGATAAAGGATCAGTTTATGAATGCCATGCTATGTTGCACAGTGAAATCTTACATACATGAACCGTTACTTATTATAGTAAGATTTTATTATGGCTCGAGGAAGATGCTTTATTTAGCTTCATAAAAGATGTAGCTCAAAGCAACTTTAAACAATACATACGTAAGAAGATATACTTTTATGTAGTCTTTTATTGCTATGGCTATCTTTTATGTAGTTCAAAAGGGTCGGTTTGTCGAGTCACGGTAAGAAGATATGTTTATTGTTTATCTAACATTATATAGTTTCCAATTTCAAAACGATACGTACGATTATCTGTGTTCTCATTGTTATATGTTTAACAACTTTAAACACTGACATAATTTGTGTAAACAATATGTTTTCCACAGGCGTGCAACGGGCGCCTCGCCATCTAGTTCTCTTAAAGAAGGGCTCAGGTTCAACATCCACCAGTCAATACATGATATCTAAATCAAATTGAAGAAAATTATCGAGATTAGGTCTCTTTTCTTCTAGGAGAAATCACTAATTCAGTACAGCTATTGCTCACATAAGTTCATATCTGTGTTGATTTATCTAGGAGCTATTACTGTTTATCTTCATCTTGTTTGCTCGCTTTAGATTTTTCTGTAACTACTGTTTGGGTCGAACAATTACACAGGACAAACTAGGTTGATGTTTTTTAGAAAATGGATTGACCCCTCCCAACTGTTTCACTAACTAATTGTGGAAAATAAAATCCTGCAACTTGCTGGTTCAGCTTCTTAGTTGTAATATTTTTTCCCTGGGAGGAAGCCAATTCCCAGATGCCACGAACCTAAAAATTTGGAATTTGACTGTTTCTGTCTTTAGTGGTGACATTGAAAAGTTTAAGGTTCAATTGAGCAAATCAGCAAAGAGTGAGCACAGATAGGAATAAACATGTTAGTGAACTTATTTTTGATTAGGTGATCTTGTTACACTTGAAAAAAGATAGGTTTCCTGATTTGTGCAAGTCTAAATTAATGTCATGCACTACTGATCCTTTTAATATTCTTGCAAAGATTAAAGACAATACATACAAGATTGATTTGTCTACAGCTTATGGTGTGAGTGATATATTTAATGTTGTCGATTTAAAGCTATAATTGGGCGGCAAGGATAACTCCAATTCAAAAGGGAGAGGATGATGAGGATCACTTCTATCGATACACACATACAAACCTCTCATGAAGATAAGCCAAGGATGCAAAGATCGATGACTCGCGCACATGCACGACAACTTAGTCATCAGGTGAATGTGTTCTTATGTTCGCATAGAAATATCTTTAAGAATGGAATGCTATTTAATCATTGTGATGATTTGATTGTCATAAGAAATCTTGGAGAAGACCGTGGAGAATTGCATAAGAACTCAAGTATAGAAGTAGAGCCAACAAGTGCAAGAAAAATCCTACTCACGAGTCCAAATCAGTTTCGGATTGGGAGACAGTGTCAATTTTAAACGGTCATAACTTTTGATCCAGAAGGAGTTTTGAGCTCCACAAGTACTTGTTGGAAAGCTTATGAAGTCTACTTTCAGAAGATTTTGGTCTCATGTCAAAATTCCATGTAATCTCACAGGAATCATCAAAATAATTTGAGTCAATTTTCCTATCCGAGTCAGATTGGGTTTTGCGCCTTGTAATGAGTCCTATTCGGCCGGTCCATGTTTTAGCTGACCTCCACGCCCTCTATTATATAAATACTCAGCAGCCACTACTTTTAGGATTTGGGTTTTGCTTAAATTAATTTGCTATGTTGCAGTTTCGCCACTAGATCGATTTGTGGAACTCCAATATTGTGCTGAATTTTTCATTTACAATTTCAGATTGTGTTTTCCTTGTTCTTATGAATTTCATTGATTGTTTGCAGGAGCAATAACCTTCGTGGTTAGGTCGATTACATGATAGTGTGGTTGGTAATGATTAGATGTACGGGTGTAGCGATTGCGAGGTGAAGATCCGCTGATCGGCAGCCTCAAAACTTCAACTCCCACATGTCACCAAATCAAACTTGTCGGAAGATCGGACACCAACTCGCATCATTGCCATCATAACAAGAAGACGGGGTCGGTCTAGCAGAGGGAGCATGTGGCCTTCTTGAATATGTGGCTTGAGCACTTCATTTTTTGTGACTCCACTCTTAGGCCAACTAGGAACATGCAGTGTCTGGTCGAGCGACTTTCTGAGAACCATGAGCTACCTTTGGGCTGATTGTTATTGGGATCAACATATCGGCTACTTCAGTAGCTAAGGGCTGGTGAACGCATTGGAATAAACGAGGGTCCTCGGTGGTTTGCACAACTTTGGCTTAACTTGTATATTTCATAAGTGTTGATGCAGAACTCGTATAGGGATCTCTGCACCTTCACACTCAAAGGTTTGAGAGAGTCTGCCTAGATCTAGTTTAGGTCCTAAAAATCTAGAGGTGTACAGAGCTTACTAGTCAATTTAATCTGTAATTGATAAAGATGGAAACATTAGATGTTCTAACGCTATCAGGCGATGACCAATCGGCCTCGGCTCCGATAGCACCTAGAATGGCTACGATGCATGATATGAAGCACTGAATAACAACACGTCGACTGTCTCATGATCTCTTTTGATAGAATCTTATTGGTAAGACTTACTAATCGGCTCAAACAAAATGTCCTAGCAAATCAATCTATATAGTTCAAACCTAATCGATGCAGTGTAAAGACATCATGCTAAAAGTGATTTGAATAGAACCAAGTCTGATTGATAATATAACAGGTAATCTATCGGTTAAAACTCCGATATATGATGAACAAGTAGATTAGATTAGATTGTTCTGCATGCATCACACCAGTACAATGGATTAGACCTAACTGAGATAGCATCAAACCAATGATCAACATCTCATCTAATCTAACCTACAAGGCCAACATGATTGGTGAGCACATTGATCTTAATCATAAAGCACATCACAATGAATAGAAATCAATGCATTTCACCGATAACTAGCAAACTTAATCGATCTAATTATAGTATCAGACTAAACTGACAAAGCTGTAATCAATTCAACCAGTTTACCAAGAAGGCTATCCCTGGCGTGATCAGAGGTTAGACCGAACCGATGTAGTCTGATCCCGCACAGGGAATCGCCCTAATGTTACATACCTAAGGGTGGCGATGCGCCATGAATTGATTGGTTGATTGACTAAACCCCTTTACAACGACCCTAGGCATAACTATTTATAGCTGGGGAAACAACTAATCTGTGTTTGATACAGAATCTAAACTAACTTATTGTCTAATAATTAAAGATAAAGTTTTGCTAAGCCTGAGCCCATTTTGTATGCGCCTCGACTTTGCCTATTAAGCTCTTTCTGGTGGCCCATTGGCCTAGCCTATTGGCCTAACGATTCATAATATGTTGACCCAATTTCTGGTGTCAACACATGTCCCCTAAGTTCGGAATGCGAAGAGTCATGTTTCAAAAATCTTTCCTTAAAAACCCAATCGTCAAGATATTGTTTCCTGGCCCTTAAAACTTCTTGAGCACACCTTCTTCAAGCTCTAGCTCTCTATCCAAACAGTAGCTTCTCTACTCTCACTGTTCCTATGGCGTCCACTAGCTCGACCAAGCAAGAAATTGAAGACCGAAGCTTCACAATGCGATGTGCCTGGTGATCATGATTCGATATGCCTCTTCGCAATTCTCATTTTTGAACTTGTGATCTTTTTATCTTTAGCTCCACTAAGTTTTGCAATGTTTTCACCTTGCATTTCTTTTGCCTCCAAACTCTGCCTACTCAACCGAATCTCAACCCTTCTAGTCTTACGAAATCTGAAGTTTCAATATCTCAAACTCAACTTCTTGACAGCACTGAGGATCATTCTCCAGCTCATTTTCCCCCATTGCGATCATTGGACTTCCCTTTAACTGATGAAGACGAAGATTCCTTCGAATCCTTACTAGCTCCAAACTCACTCCCAGAATGCCAATCTCCAGAGGCATGCATTTTTTTACTGTTCATCGGCTACCAAAACTATCAGCTAACCCTTCGTCTTCCTTAGGATCTTGGCTCCTTTAGGTTCAATGTGCCGCCAGCTATCGGAAATAATGAAGTCTAATCATTGAATGAGGACTTCAGCTTTTGGGACCCTCTTCGAGAAGAGCTATCGGCTATACTCCATCACCTCTAACGCCCAATTGGCTCCTTTTTCCAAGGAATCGAGGTACCCCGAGCTCAATTTCGGTTGATAGCCGACCGAATCCCTACCGATCTGGCCGAAGATCTATCCTGGGCCCTCTCTAAAGGTCAATCATCTTATGAGAGTGCGCGTTCCAGTCTTGCCGATCGTGCCATGCAAAGGATCCATCGACTGAATCTTGAATCGGCCGAAGTCAAAGTGCAATCGACCGAAAGGCATCTACAATTCCTACTAAGCCTGCCCGACTGTGATTGACCGTATCTAGATCGGCTATAATCAGCATAGGTCTTCATCCTGTGAACAATAAGTTCTTGGATAGACAAGCTGAATCAGCTTTGGGACCATATGACGGATCAACAGAGACATCTTGACACCCTTCTGATCAGAATCTAATTTAAGAAAGCCAATTTAATCAATCTGACGCATGATCTCTCTCAATATCAACAATGGATTTGAGCGATCAAAGGGAATGATGAAGAAGATACTGCGACAATCCTGCGTACTTAAGATATCCAAGTCGAAGCAGCATCTTCCTTAGAAAGATTTCTAGTGCCTCAAATCTTGTAATTGCTTCAAATCTTGTAATCGCCCTTTTGTAATTAACTCCTTTGTAAATAATATTCTACTTCTCGAACCTTTGTGTCTCAATGAAATTGCTTTACCGGCTACTATACTTCTTTCTATCGATAATCGTGTAACGCTTCTTGCCCATTGGTTGGCCTATCGACTTAACAACCCGATCAACTAAATATCTCATTTTTCCAAAAACCTTCAAAAATTCTCTAAAAATTCACAAAATTTCTATGATTTTGCACAGGTCTATCGGCCCTCAACCTATCGACTTGATACCCCTGCCTTGTTCTCTTCTATCTTTCTGAGTGTGCGAAGCCAATTTCGAGCCAAATCCTCTAATTCATCAGTCATTAATCTATAGTAGTCATCGGCTGTTAGCTCATTTTGCAGAGCGAGATGCCTAGAGCCGATGTTTGTTTTCTATGGTAGAACAGCTTCATGGCCATAAACTAGCTGATAAGGTGGCACTTGGGTTGAACCATGGCATGCCATCTGATACGTCCATAGTGCATCGGCTAGCGTAGTATGCCAGTTCCTTGGTTGCTCTACAATTTTGTGTTTAATCAACTTGATCAAACTTTTGTTTGAGGCTTTGTCGGTGAATCACCGAGCAGTCCACCCAAGGGGTATCCAAGATGGTGATTAGATATGTGTAAGGGAAGCATAGCACATTTGAACCTGATGGTCGACTCTAGAACACAAGAGCCAAGGTTTATACTGGTTAAGGTCTATTGGGGAACGCAGAGGCTACGCTAGCCGAAAACAAAAATTTTCTACCGCGCACACTAGGAAATCTTGCTAAGAGAGGGACCATAGATCGTTATCTTGGGCACGCAATGCAGCGAAAGGATAGTTGGAGTAGCGAGCCAATCCAACTCAAGTGTGCCGATGTGGTCAGAAGCCAATCAGTGTCCTCAGGAACTCCCGAGAACTTCCCTCGAGGACTCCTCCTTCAAGCCGATGATGGTCCTCGAGAAGAAGCCGATGACGCCATTAATCCGATCAGCAGTGCCAATGTCGAGGCGAAGCAAGACAACAATGCCTTCAGTGGTATCCACACATACGGGGTGGGAATGCCAGCCAATGGTGTACTAGCACCCGAACGATCGGCGAGATGGTCAGGCTCTCGAGAGGTGGTGGCTAGGGTTTGCTCTCGGTGGCTAATAACTTAGCATTAACAACGCATCAACATGCGATGCAAAAAGTTAGCTTCCCTTGCGCCCTACATCTCATATATATAGACGTCCTAGCTTGGGTCCTACCATGCCCAACTAGGACTCTACTCGAATCTCTATCCGATCTGTTTGAATCTCCATCCAAATTATTTGGATCACTATCTAAACTGAGCCCAATTCGAATCCTATTCGAATCCAATGTTCCAACCTGTTAAATGTGTGACTTTGTAGGTTCACGCATAGCTTGGTTAACATATGGAAACTCCTTTCCATACTCTATTAATAGTAGCCTCTAGCAAAGCATATTAACCAGAGTATACGTAAAGATTATATCAACTGAACCTTATAATGTTCTATATGTACATGTCCCTTTGCCTCATGATATCGATTGAGCATAAGGTGAGATTTGTGCCATCCTATCAATAGCTCGATCCTCTCTCGATCTTCATATTAGATTATAACATGTGATTAACTCTTTAATCACATCGGTATGGCCATGCACTTTCATAATCCATTACATCGAGGGGCCTAGAGATATCTCTCCTGTTAAGGACAGCAAATTCTATCTTGATCACTCACATCCCACTACATGTTTCATAGCAGACCCGATGACTACTTTTATAACTATCTAGTTACGGAATAACGTTTAGTAGTCCCAAAGCAAGCTACTATGTATGTTGGGAACCATGATGATCTCAGGTCTAAGGACTTTATATAAACACTACTGAGACCAACTAATGACACATAGAATCTCAACAATGCCTCATAGTGGGTCTATCTAACATATATTCTCCAACATACGTCCATGTTATTGAGTCGGTATCTCCATACCCATGATCCATGAGACGTGATCATCAATCAATATACATACCGATCTCAGTCATATCTGTTATATATATGACCTACATCCAATCAGGGATCTTTTAGAAATAGTCACATTATGAGTTTCCTGAACAAATCACATATTTATTGATCCATAATGACAATCTATTTTAAGTAATAATAATCTTATTTCATAAATATAGTATGCCACGTACAACATATACATGTTGTCTCTAGGGCATAATGCTAATAATCTCTCACTTGCATTAGAGTTAACTATGTAGATATCTAATACCCATAGACCTATTATGCACCTCATGCTTAGGCTGTGGGTGTGGCTTTGTCAACAGATCTGTAACATTCAGATCTGTTTGCACTTTGCATATATTTACATCTCCCCTATCCACTATCTCATGGATTAGATGATATCGCCGAAGTATGTGTTTGGATTTCTAGTATGACCTAAACTCCTTTGCTTGTGCGATAGCACCGCTGTTGTCACAATAGAGGTCTATCAGACTAGAGGCACTAGTCATCATACCAACCTCAGGAATAAATTTCTTGATTCAAATAACTTCTTTTGTAGCTTCTGAAGCTGCTATGTACTCGACTTCTGTTGTAGAGTCAGTTACCGTCTCTTGCTTAGAACTCTTCTAGCTCATCGCTCCATTGTTAAGGCAGAAAATGAATCCAAATTATGATCTGTAGTCATCCTTATCGGTTTGGAAGCTTACATCAGTGTAACCACTTACAATAAGCTCTTCCTAACCTTCATAAACTAGGAACATATCTTTAGTCCTTCTCAAGTGATGAAAATATGCCCAAGAGAATTTTGGGGGAACCGGAAGTTCTAGCTTGAGGCCGGAAGTTCTGGGTTCTAAAGCATCCAGAAGTTCCAGTTAGACCAGAAGTTCCGGGCCAACCCTAGTTTCGGTTTTTGGAGGAGTCGGAAGTTCCGGTTGGACCAGAAGTTCCGGGCCTGCCTGAAAGTGAAATCTAGACGAACCGAATGTTCCAGTTAGGACCGAAAGTTCCGGATCGAAATAAATTTGATACAGAAGATTATTTTTGGAAGTTCCGGTTAGGACCGAAAGTTCTGGGTCTAGACGAGCAGATTAGATCTATTGAGCTTTAATACTGATTAAAGGCCCATGAGAGGGCACTATATAAGGAGACGAGGGGCTAGGACGAAAAGGCTGTTGCTTGATGTTGGTTTGACCAAACCCTAGCCGTCACCTCTCCTCTCTCCTCGATTACAAGGGGTGTGATCGATCTCTCTAATCTCGCGAGTGGTGCTAGCACGCCGACGCAAGGTGATCCTGTCCCCGGACGTGTGGATACCGTAGAGGCACTACTCTAATAGTGGTGCTCGTCTTCCTTCCGTGGAGTTCGCCGGATCATAGGATCACGTCGTCTTTATCGCCAGATCGCTGACGAACGAACGTAGCTGAGAGGAGCAGCTCGAGGACGCGCTTCATCGACTCTACTTTCGCTGCCCGAGCGCGCCTCGTGGCTTGAGGTAACGATCCATGATCCCATTGCAAGCATGGTTCCTGGGCTAATGGGGTAAAATTTTAAAATTAAGCGCTAGCGTAGCCTCCCCATAACCTAACATCAAGTACTTCAAGATGTTCTTTATAGCTATTCAGTGACTCTCACCTAGATCAGATTGGTATCTACTTGTTATACTCAAAGCATACGAGACATCTGAGCATGTACATAGCATGGCATACATTATGGATCTAATTGTCGAAGCATATAGAATCCTATTTATCTTATCTAGCTCATCATGTGTACTCGAACACTGAGTCTTGCTAAGATTTATGCCATGTGACATCTGCAAGAAACCTTTCTTTGAATTCTACATGTTGAACCTCTTCAACACCTTGTCATATACATATTCTAGCATAATCCAATTAGCCTCCTTAATATATCTCTATAGATCTTGATACCCAGAATATGTGCTGCTTCTCCTAAGTCCTTCATAGAAAAACTATTTTTCAATGAAGACTTAACAGACTCTAGCATAGGTATATTATTTCTGATCAACAATATGTCATCTACATATAAGATCAAAAATACAAGTACGCTCTAACTAGTGTTTTTGTAAATACAAGGCTTGTAAGATCGAAATACGCTAACCACGATAACCAGAGGGGGGTGAATGATTGTAGTACCCCAAAACTTACGCCAAAAATAAAATCAGAAAGCTAATTCCCAACCAATAAGCAAAATCCTCGACTAGACTAAAATTCCTAAGGACTCAGGAAATTTCTCGAAGAGTTCTCGAATTTTCCGAGGGCTTTCTCGAGAACTCATTTCTTGACAGCTCTCCCGAGGACAGAAAACAGCCTGACCAAGGTACGGTAAAATAAGCATAACTTTAAAACCGTAACTTAGATTGATCTAAAATTTTATTACAAAAAACTAGACTTCAATACCAAACTTTCTTAGGAGATTTCACTTAAATCTGAGTTCCCAATCAAAAGTTATGATCCCCGAGATTTGCAGTAGGGTTAAAATAGAACAGATCCGTACTGAAAACTAAAACCTTAATTACTCACAAAATACGAGGAATTAATCAATGAAACTTTATAGATCTTTTTCTCAATGTCCTAACAAGGTTTTGGATGAATAATTTTGATTTAAATCGCAAGTAAAAGTGAAATCACATAATAAGCCAAAACGATACAAACCGATGAACATTAGGAGAAAGAACGTGAAACCACACTCCTTGATGCTTAAAAATAAATCTTTATTGCATAAGATTGTTTATAAAGTGCAATCCAAAGAACCCCTCACCAAATCACTTGCAAAGCCCTAGATGGAGAGCAAAAGGCTAAAATCTAATTTTTCTCTTATTTTTCCATGATACGTTCTGCTCTCTCCTCTAGTTTTTTTATAGTCCCTTATGGCTGCCACTATGAGCCACAAAAATAACAACTTTTGGAATCCTAATCCAACTAGGAATCCATATCCCTTACGAATCCTTCAAATCCTAACTCCTTCCTAATTCGTCGCTTTTCCATATCTGCACACATCCCGCGTATACCATATGGAAATCTCGCATCTTTTTCATATTCACACGCATCCCGCGTATGACATATGAAAACCTCTCTTTCCATATTCGCACATATCCCATATACGACATATGGAATCCTCATCTTCACGTGCCGCATCCTCTAGCCCGAGCGTCCCGCATGACATCCTTGATCGTTCTAAACCTCAGCCCCTTCCTGAGCCTAGTTCCGATCCCGTCATCGACCACGACTCGCCCTCAACCAATGCCTGCACATGAACAAATCAAGAAACCCTTTTCTGAGCACAAGTTCTTTCCAACTTGACTCAATCAGTCCAATCATTCCTTTCTAACCTAACTCAAACATTCCAATCAATCATAAACATTGTGTATTTATGGAATAAACAATTTAAGCATATGATCTGACTCGAACAGCAAAAATAGATCTTTAGAATCATTGGCAACTAGACATTTAATCTTAGAAGATGAAGGTGAATCAAAATCAGCTTTAAAAACTCTTCTAAAACGTGAAATCTTAAACACAAGATCACCGGAGGCATAAAGAAGTTTGCAACTAGATTTTTTAAAGCAGACGTCAAGATCCTCATCAATCATTTGTGATATAGAAAGCAAGTTGTATTTTAGATTGTCAACAAGAGCTACATCTTTGAACGTAAATTTGTTACTTATCTTGACTATACCTTTTGCAATGACGACGCTAGTAGAAGCATCCCCAAAAGTCATTGATTCAGATCGGGATGCACGTGTGAGGGAGGAGAACCAATTTTTGTCGCCGGACATATGGCGTGAATATCCAGAGTTTACTAGCCATATGTTCTCCTTCCTGCTTTTGAGGCCTACACACGAGAAGATATCGAGGTCTCAGTACTAGGGTTAGACAAAAGAAATTTAGGAATCCAGTACTGAGACACCTGACCAGAAACACAGGGCGTTGTCACTTTTACCTCTTATCAAAACAGGCATTGTCGGTCAAACCATCGATTAGCTCGAGGTCCGACCACTGGCTGAGGTCTGCTCGACCAATTCAAATGTTGTGGCCCGACTGCTCTATTTGATTCCACAAATGACCGTTGCCACTTATATTTAGCAAATAAATTTTCCCTATTTTTTTTTCTGTTGTTTTGCAAATCTAAAACAGAACAGAACTAAATATCCATCTTTTCCACAATGTGTACAATTGTATTTCACATGTTTAGTTGTTTTAAATGCAGAAGCAATTGCATTTGATGTTGCTAAGTTTGACAAGGTTCTAGCATATTTAAAAATTGTTTGCTTTGGTTCTGGTTTATCCTGAAACTTACCACTTTGAATGACCTTGACAGCAGCAGGTTGATGAGAAGTAAAATAAGCACGAACATCAAAACCTAGTCCTCTATAATTTGTGCTTTCTTTAGATGTATCCAATAGCATGTTGAGGTTCTTTTTATCAGTTGAAAAGCGTTATAATGATCTTTGCAGATAATCAACTTCTTTTGTCAAAGCAATACAATTTTTACAAACATCAGCAATGCTATTTTGTTTGTGACAATTTAAACAAGCCAACGTTTCATTAGTATGCAAGTCATTTTACAAAAGTTTAACTCTACCATAAGAATCTTTCAATTTCAATTCAAGCAACGAACAGTTTGAACAAGAAGTTGAATCATGTTTTACAATGGTTGAGTCTTTATGTTCTTAAATTGTTTGTGTTTGCTACAGTACAAAGCATTTACCAAAGAACTAGCATACAAATCAACTTTCATCTTTTTCAAATTGTTCTTGGTAACAAATAGTTCATCAACAACTCGAGAAAGCATGGTAGTACCAATAGCAAAATAAGATTTATTCTTGACAAATTTATCACTGAGCTTATGAAGAGTAGAAGCATGAATATCTCTTAATGCAATAATTTTAGATTGTAAAGTATCACATGATTTACATAAATCATCATCAGGAATGAGAGATTTAAGCCTATCAATTTTAGAATTGGGTGATTCAACAACAAGTTCATGTTTCTTTGCTTTCTTATTGCATTTTCTCAGTTTAGTATCAAGACAAACAACCACACGAGCTAAATCATCCTAAGTAGGTTTTACCTCATTTTTGTCACTGTAAAGTTCATCCTCGCTGGAGCCTACTATGTCACGTGCCATGAGACATATTCCAGTCAGGTCATTCTTCTTGCCTTTGCCTTCGTCTTCACTTCCATTGCTCATTGAGTCTACATCGCTCATGTCAACTTGATCGAGCGCTGCAAGGACTCGATGCACCATCTTCTTGTAGTTGTGGTTCTCCATCTTTCCCTCTTTGAATGGGCACTTGTTGTCCTCCTTGTCTTCTTTTGAAGATTTCTTGAGCTTGGGATAGTTAGAACGAATATGGTTGGCCTCACCATATTCAAAGCACTGAACATGACCGCCTTTCTTCTATTTCTTACATTGTTTAAAGCTTTAGTAACTTTCGTAGAAAGCAACGCCAAGTCCTCCTCTGCAAACTGCTCAAATTATTTCTCAGATAGGACATTTAAAGCAGACAAGAAAACATTCGAAGATAATACGAAAGAAGAAAACTCATTAGAAGGTGAAGAAATCAAGGCCATTGATTTAGGGGAGATCTTGCGTGAAAATACATTCAATTCATGAGTTTTCAATTTTGAATAAAGACTATCCAAAGTAAGAGTAGTCATATCCACCGACTCTTGAATTGAAGTAACTTTCATCTCCTAAAGTGATATATCAAGCCCATTAAGCAAACGTCTAGTAATTTTAGAATCAGTATAATTGATAGCATAAGAAGAATCAACTAAACGAAGATTGCTAAGAATTTTATTAAAGCGAGCAAAATATTCATCCAAGGTTTCACCGGGTTTCATCTCAAATTTCATGTACTCCTTTTTATACATATCTTTGCGCACTTCCTTGATTGTGGAGGAGCCTTGAAGATAGGCACAAAGAGCATTCCACATCTCATGCGTAGAAAGAAAATGAGAAATACGATCAAAACCAGAACGCCCAACACCATTAATAATCAAGTTTTGAGCTTTAGAATTTGCTTCAAAAGCAGACTTATTTGTGTCATTAACTTGATTATCAATTGGTGGATCATATGGTTTAGAAACCTTTTTCCATATGTCAAAACTCCGTGACATGATATAAGTCTCCATCTTTGTTTTCCAAAACTAAAAGTCAATTCTATCAACAATATAAGGCTTAGTCGAAAACCTTTCGGATGCCATGGTGATTATTTAAATCGGTTAAGATCAAAACAAAATAATAACCAAGCTCTGATACCAATTGTAAGATCAAAATATGCTAACCACGACAACCAGAGAAGGGCTGAATGGTTTTAATACCCCAAAACTGATGCCAAAAACAAAATCAGAAAGCTAATTCTCGACCAATCAGCAAAATCCTTGACTAAACTAAAATTGCTAAGGACTCAGAAAATTTCCCGAGGAGTTCTCGAATTTTTCAAGGGCTTTCTCGAGAACTCAGCAAATTTCTCAACAGCTCTCCCGAGAGCTTCCCGAGGACAGAAAACAGCCTGACCAAGGTACGGTAAAATGAGCGTAACTTTAAAACCGTACCTCAGATTGATCTGAAATTTTAATACAAGAAACTAGACTTCAATACAAAACTTTACCGAGATATTTCACTCAAATACGAGTTCCCAATCAAAAGTTATGATCCCTAAGAATTGCAGCAGCGTAAAAATAGAATAGATCCGTACTGAAAACTAAAACCTTAATTACTCATAAAATACGAGAAATTAACTAATAAAACTTTGCAGATCTCTTTCTCAATGTCCTAGCAAGGTTTTGAATGAATCAATTTGATTTAAATCACAAGTAAAAGTGAAATCACAGAATAAGCCAAAACGATGCAAACCGATGAACATTAGGAGAAAGAACGTGATACCACACTCCATGATGCTTAAAAATAAATCTTTATTGCATAAGAGTGTTTACAAAGTGCAATCTAAAGAACCTCTCACAAAATCACTTGCAAAGCCCTAGATGGAGAGCAATTGGCTAAACCATAATTTTTCTCTTCTTTTTCCCTGATACGTTCTGCTCTCTCCTCTAGTCTTTTTATAGTCCCTTATGGTTGCCACCATGAGCCATAAAAATAACAACTTTTGGAATCCTAATCCAACTAGGAATCCATATCCCTTACGAATCCTTCAAATCCTAACTCCTTCTGAATTCGTCTCCTTTTCATATCTGCACACATCCCACGTATGCCATATGGAAACCTCACATCCTTTCCATATTCACACACATCCCGTGTATGACATACGAAAACCTCTCTTTCCATATTCGCACAAATCCCATGTACGACATATGAAATCCTCATCTTCATGTGCTGCATCCTCTAGCCCGAGCGTCCTGCATGACATTCTTGACCGTTCTAAACCTCAGCTCCTCCTTGAGTCTAGTTCCGATCCCATCATCGACCACGACTCGCCCTCAACCAATGCCTGCACATGAACAAATCAAGAAACCCTTTTCTGAGCACAAGTTCTTTCCAACTTGACTCAATCAGTCCAATCAATCCTTTCTAACCTAACCCAAATATTCTAATCAATCATAAACATTGTGTATTTATGGAATAAATAATTAAAGCTTATGATCCAACTCGAAAATCAATAATCCAAGTGATCCAAAAATCCCGAGTGCTGAAATCTCTCGGGTGATGAAATTCTCTCGAGGGCTGAATTCTCT
>KE372294.1:531499-548654 GCA_000418225.1 Zizania latifolia
GTTTGTAGAACCCCAAACTTCGAGTTCTTCAGATTAATATCAGCAATCCAGATTGCGTTTACCTTGTTCTTGCAAAGTTCTTCGATTGATTTACAGGATCAAAACCTTCGTGGTGAGGTCGACTACGTGAGAGCATGGTTGATAACGATTAGACGAGAGGGTGTAGCGATTGCAAGGTTCCGATCGCTGATCGGAAGCCTTAAAGCGTCAACGTCCACTCGTCGCCTCAATCGAACCTATCGGAAGATCGGGCCACAAATCGCACCCCGGTGCACATCACCTTCTTTGGATGGGCGCTTGTTTTCCTCCTTATCTTCTTTTGATGATTTCTTGAGCTTAGAATAGTTAGAGCAAATATGGTTGACCTCACCATATTCAAAGCACCGAACAGGACCGCCTCTTCTTCTATTTCTTACATTGTTCAAAGCTTTAGTCACTTTATTAGAAAGCAAAGTCAAATCTTCCTCTACAAACTGCTCAAATTGTTCATCAGACAAGGCATTTAAAGCTGACAAAGAAACACTTGAAGATAATACAAAAGAAGAAGACTCGTTAGAAGGCGAAGAGATCAAAGCTATTGACTTGGGAGAGATCTTGCGTGAAAATACATTCAATTCATGAGTTTTCAATTTTGAATAAAGAGTATCCAAAGTGAGAGTAGTTATATCCACTGACTCTTGAATTAAAGTAACTTTCATCTCCCAAACCAACATATCAAGCCCACTAAGCTAATGTCTAGCAATTTCAGAATCAATATAATTGATATCATAAGAAGAATCAACTGAATGAAGATTGCTAAGAATTTTATTAAAGCAAGCAAAATATTCATCTAAGGTTTCACTGGGTTTCATCTCAAATCTCATGTTCTCTTTCTTGTACACGTCTTTGCATACTTCCTTAATTGTGGAAGAGCCTTGATGATAGGCACAAAGAGCATTCCACAACTCTTGTTTGTGGAAGAGCCTTGATGATAGTCACCAAGTCACTTACTTTGAAGCTTCTGCTTTGCACATTACGGTCATGATATCGCCAAAGGGTTTGTTGATATCGATCTGACTATACCGTGGCTGCTATCTGAGCTTCTTCGATGGAGTCTATGTCTTCAACTCTTGTTTGTTTCACGGTTCCTTCATCATAGTATTGGACTTAGGGAGAGTTGTGTAACATATCACTTGGCAGGATTGCTTTGGAGCCATAGACCAGGAGGAAGGGTGTCTGCCCTATGCCTCTGTTCGGCTACGTGTGGAGCCCCTAGAGTACTGCGGGTAGTTCTTGGAGCCACTTACGGGAGTATTTTTGTAGAGGATCAAAGATTTGGGCCTTTAAACCTTGGAGGATCATTCCATTAGCGCGTTCACACTGTCCAATGGCCCGAGGGTGAGCGACTGATACATACTTGACCTTGATCAATCTTTCTTTGCAAAAATCCCAGAAGTCATTTGCCATGAAGTGAGTCCTGAGGTCGGTTATTATTTGGTGCGGAATGCCAAACCAATATGTGATTCCTTTGATAAATTGTGTTGCCTTTTCGGCCATGCAGTTTTTTAGAGGCATGATTTCTATTCACTTGGTAAACTTGTCGATGTCTACCAAGAGTCGATCGATGCCATGGGGAGCTTTTTGGAAAGGTCCCACCATATCGAGCCCCCAGCATATGAAGGGCTAGGTTGGCAGAATTGTTTGAAGGGCATTGGGTAGGAGGTGACTTTGCTTGGTGAAGAATTGGTAGCCCATGTACTTTTTGACTAATTCCTTGGCATTGTTGTTGGCTAACGGCCAGTAGAAGCCTAGTCGGAAGTCTTACCGACCAACATCCTTGCTCTAGCATGATTGCCGCATGCTCCTGCATGAACTTCATTGAGGATCTGGATGCCCTCGTTAGTTGAGATGCATTTTTGAAGTACCTTGACGAAGCAGTGTGTTTGTACAGTTTATCCCCAATGACCACGTACTGCTTGCTTCACCTTGTTAGCTGTTCAGCTAGGGTTTTGTCTTCTAGAACTATGCCCTTTATGATGTGGTCGATGAAGGGCTGTCTCCAGTCGTTGCAATCCTCGAGCATGGCGATGGTTGCTGACAGGTCGGTGTTTTGCTGCTCATCATCCTTGATCGAAGGTTTGGTTAGTTCTTGGATGAACACACCTTTGGGGACCGTCGCTTGGGAAGAGCCGAGGTAGGCTAGGGCGTCTGCTGATGAATTATCATCGCAAGGAATGTGAAGGAACTCAAGACCAAAGAACTTGCCTTCTAGTTTTCGGACTTTGGTGCAATAGCCGTCCATCTTTTCGCTGGTGTAGGACCAGTCCTTGTTGACTTGACTGATAGCTAGCTTGTGATGAGGACATCACCAACTGGGATACGACCATGAGCAAACAAACTAAGGTGCATGCTTTCTATGTTAGATTCATTGATTATATTTATGAACCATGGATGCTACACCATGAGATACGCTCATTTTCAATTGCAAAAATACTTACCTAGATCAAAACAAGAGATACATGCATATGGAACTCATATATAATCATGGAAGTTGATTGGGGACCAAATCAGCAAACAAGAACAAGAAAAGACGAGGTCGGACCACTGCTCGGAGTGATCGGGAAGATGGTGCATTTGGACCGCCGATCGGGGCAATCGGGAGTCGGCAAGTCAGACCAGTCGGGAGTTGGACTCCAGGACCAGTCGGCAGTCGGACGACAAGACCAAGTTGGGAGTCAGACTACAAACCAGTCGGGTGTTCAGACTACAAGTCCATTTCAAGTCAGTCTTAGGTTTAGGGTTTATAGATGGTATCTCACCTTTTGTAACCCTATAAATAGTTAGCCGCCGTCATTGTTAAGACTTGGGTTTTGCTTAGATTATTCTGCTATTGCAGTTTCACCGTAGATCGATTTGTAGAACCCCAAACTTCGAGTTCTTCAGATTAATATCAGCAATCCAGATTGCGTTTACCTTGTTCTTGTAAAGTTCTTCAATTGTTTGCAGGATCAAAACCTTCATGGTGAGGTCGACTACGTGAAAGCGTGGTTGATAACGACTAGATGTGCGGATGTAGCGATTGTAAGGTTACGATCGCTGATCGGAAGCCTTAAAACGTAAACGTCCACTCGTTGCCTCAATCGAACCTATCGGAAGATCGGGCCACTAAACGCATCAAGTGCACATCAAGTGGTATCAGAGCAAAGGTTGCCCGTTAGATACATCAATTTATCCTTGTTTATTTCCATTACCAAGAGTCCAGAAAAAGCCTCACAACAAAAAATTCGTTTTTTCGTTATAGATTAGCTTTTCCGCTATCCAAACCATATTGAGCCTTTCACAAGTTTAATCTCAGTATTGCTTTGTTGAGTTTGAGTCCGAGTTCAAGTCTGGTTGCTAGTTTAGAGTCGCATTAGTGGAGTCTAGTTCGAGTTTTGCTTTGTCGCGAGAGCCTTCCTTGAGAAATTGAGTTCATCTCGGTTTCGGATTGCAACCGCCTTGTGATATTATCCCGCATCGCAAGCCTGTTAGTTAGGTCGCAAACCGCCTTGTGTCAATCACCCTGCACTGCTAGCCTCCTTGTTTCAGCCGCAAACCTATTAACGAGATCGCAAACCTATTAACGAGATCTTGTGATAGCCGAACAGAGAAGAAAGAGTGCAGAAATTTCTGATTTGTGTATCGTTCTGTAAAATAGCCATAACTTTTGCATACGGACTCAGAATCAAACAAATAAGTATATTCCAAGATATACAGAAAAAGTTACATCCAACCAGACCCGCTTTACTGGGTTTGGCGATTTTATCTTGTCCAAATTTGGCCTGGAAGATTAAGTTTTCGCACCAATAAGTTTTGAGAAAAAAAAGAAGAGAGAAGAAAAGGAAGATCAAAAAAAAGAAAAGAAAGAAAGAGCAAGATAGTAACAAAAGTTTTATACAGTGCTGAATTTTCCAACACTTGTTCAATTGTGCATGCGTCCCATAAATCCTTTGTATCCTACTCTCGCTCGCTTAGGCTAGGCCCTAGGGACGAGTCTCGACCAGCGACTTTGACAAGTGGTTGGGACTTTTATTCAACTTCGCTAATTTTGTTATTAAACCTTGCTATTCCTTGCTACTATATATTACCTTCCAAGATCCACAAACTTCCTACTAGTATAGATTGGATCCTTGTAATCACACCTCACACTCGTCGGACGTCCCACCTTTTCAGTCGTACCACCTGCTTCAATTGGAAAGAATTTCGTAAGAGCTTGGTAAGACGTAGAGAGAGAGAATCCACTCTACCCCAGTTTCATAGTTGATAGGGATAATACCTTTGCGTTGTTCTCTATTTTCTACTAACAATGGCAGGTGATGTGAAAAATTTTGGGAATTGTATTTCAAAGAAGGAAATCTAAAGGCTTGCTGAGAAGCTTAATGCCGTGCAGAATGACGTTCAGGCTATAGCTAGGAACCTTGCTACCCTTACTGCTAGTCACATCAAGGACAAACACGAGGTGAAGAAGTTGGATGAGCGTCGTACTACAGTTGCTATATTACCTTCAACCGCTGGAGGTAATATAGTGTCCTCTCCACCTGCTTATGATGGATGTGGTGCTGAAAATTATATTAAGTGGGAAGTTGCAATTGATAAAATATATAGTCAACATCGCATGCGTGAGAAACGAAAGATTAATAATGCCGCTAGTGTCTTAACTTCTCATGCTTTAAATTGGTGGCAGGATTTAAAATTGACATCACATGATAAATTTCCTCAATCTTGGAATGATATGAAACTACTTATGAGAGAAAAATTCGTTGCTCAATCAAATGTACCTACTTGCAAAGATGAAAGACATGTTTTAGAGGAGCAGACCATTGTACCTTTTCCTTTAGATACTAACATTGTGCAGGTATTTGAGAACAACCAAGTCAATGAGGAAGGGAATAATGGTGCAAAGGAAGAATACATACTTATTGCTCCATGTACGTTTCAAAAAAGGTCACTTGATAATGAGCCGATATCGTCTGAGGAGAGCAACACAGGTAAATTCATTGATGCTAAAATTAATCAAGGTAAGTGTGCTCCTAATAAAACACAGTTGTCCACTATTCATGCTATTTTAGAGCCACCATGAGTGGAATCTTTAACTGAAATTCCTTTGTTACAAGATGAATTGCTTGATACTCCTTGTCATAAAGAAGAGTTGTGTGTTAATGCTTCACTTATATCCATGCCACAACTGTTGAATGAACCTGATAATTTTAATAGTGAACTTTTAAGTGATGATTTGAAATATGTCATTCACAGTGCTAATAAAAATAAAGAATGAAAATTGTTATCTTCTTTAAACACATAGGGGTATATTGAATTTATGGATCCTTGTGAACTCACTTGTTTAAAGGAGAAATTATTTTCACGATCTAATTTGCCATGTCCTACCAATACTATTTTTCATATATTTGGCACATACCGTGAGCGAGAAATATTTTTTGTACATAGAGTTTATATATGTTCAAGTATAGAATCTATTATTTCTGCTTGTGAACATTCTCTACAGAAATGTGTATTGAGCAATCAAGACATTCCGAGATTCTCTAGAGATGATTTCGAGATGCAGGTTTGTTTTCAAGAAGGAGAGTGTTGTGGGTTACTCAATATCACCACAATCAAATCTCATTACGTCACTGGTGCTATTTTGTTGTCACACGAGCCAGTTATAGCTAAGGTGATTTGGTTTCCTTATAATGACTACTTATCAAAGGAACAAAGGATACTGCACAATAATTATCTCTTTGATAGGAGCTACATTAACCATAAACACAAGAACAAACCGAGGACGGTTTGCAGCCAAGAAGGAGAGTATGATGAGGACATCACCAGCTGGGATACGACCATGAGCAAACAAACTAAGGTGCATGCTTTCTACGTTAGATTCATTGATTATATTTATGAACCATGGATGCTACACAATGAGATACGTTCGTTTTCAATTGTAGAAATACTTACATGGATCAAAACAAGAGATGCATGCATATGGAACTCATATATAATCATGGAAGTTGATTAGGGACCAAATCAGCAAACAAGAACAAGAAAAGATGAGGTCGGACCGCCGCTCGGAGTGATCGGGAAGATGGTGCATTCGGACCACCGATCGGGGCGATCGGGAGTCAGCAAGTCAGACCAGTCGGGAGTCGGACTCCAGGACCAGTCGGCAGTCGGACGACAAGACCAAGTTGGGAGTCGGACTACAAACTAGTCGGGTGTTCAGACTACAAGTCCAATTCGAGTCAGTCTTAGGTTTAGGGTTTATTTTCGAGTCCTACTAGGTTACGGCCCACATTATAGATGGTATCTCACCTTTTGTAACCCTATAAATAGTCATTGTTAAGACTTGGGTTTTGCTTAGATTATTCTGCCATTGCAGTTTCGCCGTAGATCGGTTTGTAGAACCCTAAACTTTGAGTTCTTCAGATTAATATCAGCAATCCAGATTGCGTTTACCTTGTTCTTGCAAAGTTCTTTGATTGTTTGCAGGATCAAAACCTTCGTGGTGAGGTCGACTATGTGAAAGCGTGGTTGATAACGACTAGACGTGCGGGTGTAGCGATTGCAAGGTTACGATCGCTGATCGGATGCCTTAAAACGTGAACGTCCACTCGTCGCCTCAATCGAACCTATCGAAAGATCGAGCCACTAAACGCATCAAGTGCACATCAGCTTGGAATCTCCATAAACCATGAGCCATTTGAGCCTAAGGGATACAGATATTCATAGGCCGTGTATCATGGCTTCATATTTGGCTGTGTTGTTTGAAGCTTTAAACAGTAGCTGCAGTACGTAACGCCGCTCTTCTCCTTTTGTGGATTTTAGGACGATCCCTACGCCGGCGCCATCTATGCTAAGGGAGCCATCGATGTACATTGTCTAGAATTTTTTTCTTCTCGGTCTGCAGATAGTTGTATCTCGGTCCACTCGGTGACAAAATCCGCTAGAGCTTGGGATTTTGATGGGCCATTTCATGATTCATCCTATGGCATCTTGATTGTGGAGTATGTCGCCCAGGGGGTATTCTATTACGACCACAATCTTGTCGGCTTGGAAGTATTGCTTTAACTTCCGAGCGGTGAGTAGGACGGCGTAAAGGAGCTTCTATAGTTGTGGATACTTTGGTTTTGATAGGCCGAGGACTTCTGATACGAAATATACTAGGCTTTGGATTGGTCCCTCCTCAAGCCGCTCGATTACTATGGCTATGCTGATGATGTTGGTTGTGGCAGCAATATAGGGAGGACCTCCTCTGGGTTTAGAGCCATGAGGATCGGTGGTGAGGTCAAAATTTTCTTTAATGTAGAAAACGCCTCCTGGACTTTTGTCATCCACTGAAAATTTTCTTCCTTCTTTAGCAACTTGAAGAAGGGAGCTCCTCTTTCCACCAGATGAGAGATGAATCTCCTGAGAGCTGTCATGCAACCAGTGAGCTTCTGGACTTTCTTAGCATTATTGGGTTTTTCCATCCTCATTATTGCCATGATCTTGTCTAGATTGGCTTCAATACCACAGTTACTTACGATAAACCCGAGTAGTTACCTGGATGGTACACCGAAGACACATTTTTTAGGGTTGAGCTTCCACCGAAACATTCGTAGGTTTGTAAACATCTCAGCAATGTCGCTAATGAGGCTGCCTTCTTTAGATTTTATGACCACGTTGTTGACATATGCCTCGACGTTGCGGCCGATCTACCCTGAGAGGCATTACTGGATGACTCGCTGATATGTTGCTCCTGCATATTTGAGATCAAAAGGCATGGTTGTGTAACAGTATGCTCTAAAGGGTGTGATAAAGGATGTTTTCTCCTGGTCCTCTTCTTTAAGGTTGATTTGATGGTAACCAGAGTAATAGTCGAGGAAGCACAAGAGGGAGCTGCTTGCCATCGAATCGATGACCTGGTTTATCCGAAGTAGCCCAAAGGGATCCTTTGGACAATGCTTGTTTAGGTCAGTGTAGTCGACGCACATTCGCCATTGTCCTATCTTCTTTGTCACAAAAACCGGGTTAGCAAGACATTCGGGGTGGTAGACTTCATGGATGAACCCTGCCGCTAAGAGGTGAGTGATTTCAGCTTTGATCGCTTCTTTCCTACCTTAGGAGAACCTCTATAGCTTCTGCTTTATCGGCTTTGCAGTTGGTTATACGTGGAGTTCATGCTCGATTAGCTCCCGTGGAACCCTGGGCATGTCAGAGGGCTTCCATGCAAAGATATCCATATTGGAGGACAGGAAGCTGACAAGCATGATTTCCTATCTGGGATCAAGACATGCTCCAATGATTGCAATCTTCATCGGGTCGGCGTCGAAGAGGATGATCTTAGTATTCGAGGGTGTAGGGGAGATACCGAGTTGGCCGATGCCTTGGCTGGGATTTCTGAGGTCTCGGGAGGATGTGCTCGGACTTGCCTGAGGGTTTCCTCCATTCGAGTAGATAGGTCAAGAGCCTCAGCTAGAACCAAGCTATCTCTCTCACTTGCACGAGAGGTACTAATGTTTCCCCGAATGGTGATGACCCCATTGGGCCCGGTATTTTGAGCACCAAGTATGGGTTGTGTCCCATGGCCATGAACTTGGTTATGGATGGCCTTCTGAGGATGGCGTGAAAGGGAATGTCATATTCCACAACCTAGAAGGTGACGTGCTTGCTCCAATAATTATCTCGAGAATAGAACGTGACCGGTATGGTTATCGAGCCAAGCTGTATCGAGCTCTGCCCGGGTATGATACCGTGGAACGGGAAGTTGTCCTTTTTCTGAAGACTGTCAACCGAGATGCCAAGATCAGTGAGGGACTAGCAAAAGAGGATGTCCAGTCCACTTCCTCCGTCAATCAAGACCCGCTTCATGCGCACATTGAGTATCATTGTGTCGATGACCAGCGGCCAGCACCTTGTTTTTAGGACATTTGTCCATTCGTCCTTTGGAGAAAAGGTGATCGGGACTTCCATCCATCATAGCTGTTGGATTCCTTCATACCCCATGGCATTGATACGTCGGTCCAGGACCTTTTGTTGCTGTTTAACTTCGGCTGATATGGGACCTCTAAAGATGACATTCACTATCTTATGAGTTTCCTGAAAATCATTGTTGTCTTGAGGCCAACCATCCCTTCTCGGAGCATAATCATCATCATTGTCATTGCCTAGGTTTCAATGAACCCTGATACTTTGTTCAACCTAGTTGCCTTCGGTGTGCTGCCTCTTCTCGCTATTAGTGGTGGACAGCGCTTCTTCGGCCATCATGACAAGGTTGGCCAGTAACCACCGGTTGTCTCCGAGTCGATTAGACAGTTTGGGCTCTGCATGTCTGGGCTAGACCACCCGACCTTTCTTGCCAGAGAAGATGATGTAATGCTCGAGGCTAGCCTGACCCTGGAGACGACCAGGCCATTCGTCTCGTCTGCTTGCCTACCTTATGCAGGGGTCTGATAGGGCAAGCTGTCCCACTTGATCTCCGATGAACGTCAAGCTCCTGAATACGAAGATGGAGCCAGTAGGAACGAGAAAATTCAAAGGATTTGCCATCGGATCCTAGTGAAAGCGATGTGATCCCCTACCTGGCGTGCCAACTATCGGTGAATCACCGGCCAGTCCACCTAAGGGGGTACCTGAGGTGGTGATTAGATGTGTGTAAGGGAAGCACAATGCCTTTGAACCCGATGGTTGACTCTAGAATACAAGAGCCAAGGTTTATACTGGTTCAGGCCTCTCGGAGGATAATAGCCCAACATCCAGTGTTTTGGTGTGTAATATGATGGTGGATCTCTTACAATATGATCTAATCAAGCTATAGAGGCTTGGGGCATCGAAAGCAAGAAAAATATGCTAGATGGCTAAAAACTTTGATGCCTCTAGAGGGCTTGCCTCCTTTATATACTTAGAAGGTGAGCGTAATAATCTAGGATTCTATCCTAAGTAGAACTTAGATTGCCTACCAAACTCGGGTACTAAATCCCTAATTACAAGAATTTCGGTACAAATAAACCTGTAGATATCATATCTGGAGCTTAACTATCCGATAAGAACTGAACTTTCCTTATCATAATCAAACCCTTATTTGTGGGCCATACCAGACGTTCAATGTTGGTCTTGGCCCTCCTTTGGTTTGATCTGATAAGCCCAACTATGGGGTACCCGGGGGTCATATCCTCGACAATCATGCACATGATATTTTTCCCAGCCTTTTGTGGCTTTACATTTCTCATATGGTTCTAAAAATTCATGGTCCTCACGATACAATTCTTTCATACTTTCAAGTCCCAACACATTTACTTCAAATTGATTCAATAAAGTATGTTTACGGGACAAAGCATCAGCAACAACATTTTCTTTACCTTTCTTATGCTTCACAACATATGAAAATGTTTCTATGAACTCTACCCACTTGGCATGTCTTCGGTTTAGCTTTAATTGACATTTTAAATACTTCAAAGCTTCATGGTCAGAATGAATAATGCTACCAAGTTTCAAGAACTCTCACCAAAGCATACAATTCTTTGTCATAAACAGAATAATTCAATTGAGCTCCTCCCAATTTTTCACTAAAATATGCTATTGGTTTCTTATCTTGCATTAATACTTTTCCTATGCCAATTCCACTAGCATTACATTTAATTTCAAAAATTTTAGTGAAATCGGGCAAAGCTAATAAAGGTGCTTTAGTTAAACATTTCTTTAACTTTTGGAATGTATTTTCTTGTGATTCTCCCAATTGAAACACAATACCTTTCTTTGTTAGCTCATTCAAAGGAGCAGCTATGGTGCTGAAATCTTGCACAAATCTTCTATAAAATCTAACAAGACCATGAAAACTTCTTACATGACTTACATTCACAGGAGTTGGCTAATTCTTGATTGCTTCCACCTTTGTTTCATCCACTTCAATTTCCCGTCCTGAAACAACAAATCCAAGAAAAACAACCTTCCCTATATAAAATGTGCACTTCTCAAAGGTAGCAAATAATTTCTCCATTCTAAGCTCATCCAAAACTTGTCTAATATGATCAACATGTTCATTTAAGGACTTGCTATAAATCAGGATGTCATCGAAGAGATGTTATGTCATTAGTCGAAAGCAATGCCTCCTTGTACAAGAGTACAATGAGCACTTGAGTTGGGTTATTCCTCACATCTCTCATTTCTGATTTTGTGGCTAACATAACTAAGTTCTCACCCTCTATTTTCTTTTTATCTCTCAAGTTTGGCTTGTGGCTTTCACTCTCTGAATTGTGGATGTCTCTCATTCTATTTTTCTCTCTTTCTTTCTCAGTTTCTATCCTAACTTCAGAACTCTTTTGCATATGTTCAGCCATTATTTGTTGAGGTGTCATTGGCTTAAGTACAAAACTCCACCCTTTTCACTTGATAGTGAATTGATTTGTTTGACCACAATTCAGCGAGAATCGATCAAATTGCCATGGTCTTCATAGCAACAGATGACACACTGTCATGGGCACAACATCACACTTAACCATGTCTTCATATTCATCAATCTTGAAAGGAACTTTTACTCGATGTCCAATCTTAATATCTTCACTATTATTCAGCCATTTAACATGATACGGATGTGGATGTCACATCAATTTCAGACCAAGTTTGTCATACATATCCTTGCTTGCAAGATTGTGGCAATAATTACCTTGCAAACCTTGACTTCTACCTTGGCTTAGGTCTGAAAAAGATTATGGCCTTGTCCATTTTCAGCTTCTTTAAGTTATACACTGAAAACTTGAGTCACCACAAGAGCATCGCCTTGTTCAAATTCACAAGTTGCATCCTCTTCTTCTTCGGTGTCATTTTTATTTGATCTGCCATCAGGAAATGCTCTTCCTCCTCACTAGCAGATGCATACTCTCCTTGTTCGGTTACAATGATGGTACGATTGTTTGGACATTCTTTGATGACATGCCAATGGCCTCCACACTTGAAACATTGGATATCTGTACTTCTAGAGGTAGAACCAATAGAAGTTATTGATGAAGCTGCAGGTTTACTCTTTCCACTTAAATTGGCAGCCTCTTTACCACTAGAAACTCTGGAGGCATTCGAGCATAAACCTCTACTTGAGTTTACACTTGTACCTCGGGTAAAATATACTCCTGGCGTAAACTTATTACTGCTGGATATAACCCGTGTACCAAAAGAGCTTGTCTTATTTAGCTTAGCATCTTATTGTAATTGACGTTCAGCTTTGCTTGCTTAATATACTAACTGAATAAGATTATGGTATGGCTGAAATTCCACAATCCTTTGAATATCCCTATGCAAACTATACATAAATCTTGCAATAGATTGCTCTTCATCTTCATAAACATTAGCTCGAATCATAGCTTTCTCTATCTTCTTATAATATTCTTCAATAGACCAATTTCCTTGCTTCAAATTCTGTAATCTATCAAAGAGATCACGTCGATAGTGCTTCGGAATAAATCTAGCTCTCATTTCTCATTTCATTTCAGCCCAAGTAGCAATTTTAGCTTGACCAGCATCTTCTCTATCATTCATCAATTGCTCCCACCATATTAGAGCATAATCATCAAATTCAAGATAAGCTATTGCTAACTTCTTTTCTTCAAAATAATTATGGATGCAAAAAATCTTGTCAACCTTCAATTCTCATGTAAGATAAGATTCAGGATCAGATCCACCATGAAACTTGGGCATGGTGAATTTTAGCTTACCAAGTCTCTCTTCTTCATTGTTTCTTTGGTTACGATTATGACCAAAGTAATATGGTACATAATCATTATCATCTCCTTCATTACCAAAAATAGCATGGTCATCATTTCTTTGATCATGACTTCTTCCTCTTAATTGAGCAGCACCTCTTCTTCCATTCCCATGACCAAGACCAGGTGGTCTCAAGGCATGAGCAGCAGCATGATTTCTTCTCTCTTGAGCTTCATGTGCAACCTGGACAGCAACTTCTTCATCTATTTCATCAGTATGCACACTTGCATTCTCATCAATGGGACGAAGATCTTGAAGATGAGCCATAATATTTTGAATGCTTGCTTCTACATTCTGCCTCAACTCATTGAATTGAGCCATAGTAACACAATCTTCGGGTTGAGGAGGTTCCATTTTTCCTACACCGTTAGTATAACAACAGCAACAACAGGAGGTATATGTGATAGGACAATATGTGGAATATCTCACAACCTCACCTTCTCTTACCAACCAAAACTCTTATGTTTTCCGTACGGATTACAAGTTAATATGTGTGGCGGTAAAAGTGTGATGGTTAAGCGAACACAAGACAAGGATGGTGTAAACGGTGGCTTGTTTGTGTAGCTTGGTCGAGAAAAATGTACGAAATGCAATCTGAATTTTAGTTGTTGTAAAGATAAGTAATAATCCGAACTAGATGTTCAATGCTTAGTGCTGATCTCAAGATATAGATTGTGTAAAAAGAAAAATTCAGAGATTCAACAACTAAAGCCCACACTAGCAATGGATTAGCTAGCACAAAAGGACTGCACAATTGACAGAGTGCAAACAAAACGCAATTTGCATAAATGTTTCAGCAACTTTGCATAATATCTTTCTCTTCTTTCTTTTTTTTGTCTCTTTTCCTGACTCTTTTTTGATACTTTTTTAACAATGATATAACACTTGCACGAACAATAGATAGAATAAAAACAAACAGCAATGATATGATATGATTTTTTTGTGTGTGGCGATTTTCAGGGACAACAAGATGATATAACGGCAACAAGGATATAGATGGGGAATTCGATCAGCAACTAACCAAAGACACTAATGGACATAAACTTACCCAAACTCACTAAAATAACAGATGAAAAATATGAGGGTACGGAAATATTTTTGTAAGGCTTTTTCTAGATAAGATGAAAACAAATATATGTAGCCAAGGGTAAAGAATCCTACCGTGGCAACAAAAGCTCTGATACCAGATGGTACGGGGCATGGTCCTGATCTTCACAGTATAGGATAACGAACAGATAACTAGCCTCAAAGAGACCAAGATAACTTGTTGCAAGTAGCCAAGATAACAATGCAACATGACGATCGTACTCGAAGCAAACCACTGTCTCAATTACGGCAGCCTGAATCACAGCCTACAATCAATCAAGGAAACCTTGAAGGGAGTAGGAGCACCAATTAGGAGACATCGAACGTCCGCTTCTGTAATCCCACAAGAAAATCACAAGAGCAAAGGGGTAGAGATTTCACTCTCAATTTATTAGCACACTGCTAAACAAGGGGTTCTATTTTTCATTATCAAAAAGTCTATTCTTGTAAGAAAAATGAGAAGTATTTATACTAGGAACAACCCTCCTAGCTAGGTATCAAAAGACTCTTAAGATTCTTGATGAAGTTGTCAGCTCAAAGGTTTCCAGGAAGAATTCCCGAATAGCCTCGAGCAGCTTTTTAGCTTCTGTGCAGTCTTCACTAAAACAGCCATAACTTTTTATTGGGGAGTCCAAAAGATGATCCGTTTGTTGGAGGTGAAAGTAGACTTGATTATCTTTCCAACCATATGAATTATGGCTATTGAATTGTGACAGGTTGGATCACCCATCTTTTAGAATTTGGAAAATTTGTCAGAAGTCAACTGGGTGAAAAATCATGGAAGAAAAGTAACAGATGACCGGACCATTACATACGGTGTAAAGTAACACCATGGAGAAAAGTAACAGACAACTGGACCATTATATATGATGTAAAGTAACACCATGGTAAAAAGTAACAGACGACCTAACCAGTGTATAAAGTAACACCATGGAAGAAAAAATAATAGCCGATCGGACCATTTTCCTTAGCTCGCAATTAGTGAGTTGTTGCATTTAAAATTCAACAAGATTCCTCTTTACCAATAAACCTAAACATAAGCAAAGTACAATATTTAGGCAGTATAAAATTCTCATTAATATTAAAATATGTATCGGTCAAAAACAAGTTCACCTCTTGTTCTAGTTTCTTTGCTTGACTCCACGTAATTAGTCCTTGAAATTGTGTAAATAGTTCTTGCTCCTTCATAGCTTATTCTTTTGTGTTTATAAGCTCTTTTGTTATTGGTTCACTGGGTTAATCCATATCACCTCCACTCCACATGATCCGGCAAGTATCTGCAGATACTTGTCACCTCTTCAAACAAGGGGTGGAAGGCGGAGTTGTTCTATAGGGCAAACCACCATCCAGCCATCACAAAGGATATTGGCCCGAAGCCAGCGCCCCTAATGAGCTGGGGTGACCAGTGCTCCTCAGCTAATGAGGATCAGGTACGGGAGCTAGTGGACATGGTGAAGGAGCTCTGGGAAGGTGGGCTGACCAGAATTAGGGTCATAGCTTGCTTCTTGCTACGACGAATATCCCCGCTGTAGGCCTAGGACAAGCCAGCCTATGAGATGGTCGGGCCTTTTGACCCACGAGCTCGAGAGCCCAGGGGATGCCCCAGGCTGAGGTTGCAAAATACCTCAACTCCTTTTTGCCGAGAAGCCTAGCTTCCCGGATGACCTTGGGTTTGCGATGTACTACGTCTCGAACCCACGACCCTGGGTGAGTCTTTTAACCATTCGTTCTTTTTTGCTTTGCTTTGTTTTCTGTTTTTGTCTTGTACTGATGCTTGACCACCCACGTGGTGTGATGCACCTGGCTGTAGGGTAACGCTGCTTACTTCTCATGGGTGCTACTCCCTGAGCACCCTTGGGGGTCAACTGACCTCATCGGCTGCTGACGTGAGGAAGTGGCAGTCCATCCCTTTCACTCCCAAAGCAGAAGGGGATCGAAGTCGGTAGGATGATGATGTGCACTTGATGCGATTAGTGGACCGATCTTCCGATAGGTTCGATTGAAGCGACGAGTGGACGTTCATGTTTTAAGGCTTCCAATCAGCGATCGTAACCTTGCAATTGCTACACCCACATGTCTAGTCATTATCAACCATGCTTTCATGTAGTCGACCTCACCACATAGGTTTTGATCCTGCAAACAATTGAAGAACTTTGCAAGAACAAGGTAAACGCAATCTGGATTGCTGATATTAATCTGAAGAACTCGAAGTTTGGGGTTCTACAAACCGATCTACGGCGAAACTGCAATGGCAGAATAATCAAAGCAAAACCCAAGTCTTAACAATGACGGCGGCTAACTATTTATAGGGTTACAAAAGGTGAGATACCTTCTATAACGTGGGCCGTAACCTAGTAGGATTCAAAAATAAACCCTAAACCTAAGACTGACTCGAACAACCTATTAGGACTCTAACTCGAATTGATCTGGAGTCCAACTCCCGACCGGTCTTGACGTCCGACTGGTTTGGTAGTCTGACTCCCGACTGGTCTGGTAGTTGGACTCAGCGATTTCCTGATTGTCATGGTCGGGGGGCTGAACATGCCATCTCCCGAATGCTTGGTCGGTAGTCTTGAGCTCCTCTTGTCCACTCGGCTATATGATCCACTGTCTCTTCTCTGATGTTCCTAAGTATAATACAATCATAACCCGAACTTAGTAGTATTCCATTCATAGAAGAACTTGTTTGAGTAACGAGGAACGAATTCACCTGACAGTTTAATTGATGAACTCGAGCACGAGTCATCGGTCCTTGGTAATCTAGTGTGGTTGTATCCTTAGCAGTGATGTCCTCATTAGACGAGCAAGCACTCAAAGCCCACCGAAGCTAGGGTGGGTGGACCCCATTGAGGAGCTATGGTGAATACCATGGGGATAATGAGTGATTGTTAACGGGAAAAGAGAAGAAGAGAAGAAGATGAGGAGAAGATGAGATGAAGATGGAGATGAAGACCTCTAAGAAGAGGCAGTGACTTGCCGTGGTGTTGCCCGTATGACTCAGGTACACGGACGGACGATCGTCGGACTGACGAGTCGCGAGATCGTGGTGGACCAATCCGGGTACATGGTGCAAAGGCGGCAAGCGGATGTGACTCAGGTACACGGACGACCGATTGCCGGGCTGAGGAGCCGCAGGGTCGGGTCGGTCCAATCCGGGTGCACGGTGCGAGGGCGATGGACGCTTTTATGGCTTCGGCTTAAAACCATCAACTCCTAACGGAAAAGAAATTTGGCATTAAAGATAGCGGTGTCGTAGCGGCTACGAAAAGTTTGGCACCGAATAAATATCTGTGTCTGTAATTTTACGTTTTTGCCCTGTGGGCCG
>KE372294.1:570836-597667 GCA_000418225.1 Zizania latifolia
AAACCACTCGCAAGTTCGATACAAGAGGTTGAGAGATTTCTTTTTGTTTATCTGCTGTGACTCGCATGTCCAATATTTGAGTTTGAGGAAGGTTTCTGAAATATAAGTATCGACTTGCCAGGTGTGACTTTTATTTGTTCAAATCATGAACTGAATCACATCGAGTCACTTGCAAGTTCGACACTTAAATTTCAGAAGTTTTATTTTTCCGCTGTATTTATATTTTGCGCCCATTCACCCCCCTCTGGTCGCTAGTTTCGGTCCTACACTCTATTGCCATCAATAACTTATGGGTTGGAACGTAATGTGATACCAAGTTTGATACCTCTAGCACTAGCGCCAATCGGTGTGCAACTGCAACCTCATCAATCTCAGGTGAATGCACCACTATCGGGGTATCATCAGACAACATATTATGGACCTCAACGGTACCAGATGGGGTTTGATGGCCATTTTCCTCAAAGAGATTTTCAACATAAAGAAAGGGCGGCAACGCCGATCCAGCATTATTCGGCGTAACAGGAAGATGATTTCGCCCTCAAAATTGCAGAAATAATGAGAGATCAGTTTAGGCTTCGGCCGAAGGAACAAAGTTTTATCTATCGGCATCCATAACCTGACTGGTTTGATAGGGTGCCGTTACCAAATAGATATAGAGTTTCCGATTTCTTGAAATTTTCTGGTCAAGATAATACTTCAACGATTAAACACATCAGTCGATTCCTTGCACAATGTGGTTTTTCCTGTTAGGTTCTTTATCGGGATCAGTCCTCACTTGGTTTTCATCGCTTCCCCTAAATTATGGGATGGGTTGATTTAGAGAAATAGTTTCATAAGTAGTTCTTCGCTGGTATTCAAGAGATGAAACTGACGGATTTAACGGCCATAAAACAAGGTCTGGATGAAACGGTTCCAGAGTATATTCAGCGTTTTTGTGACATGTGGAACTAGTGTTACAACCTTATCTTAATAGACGCTCAGTTGGCTAAATTAGCTTTTCAAGGCCTCATGTGGTCAATTAGGGAGAGGTTCTCCTCCCAAGAATTAGACAGTCTGGCACACCTTGTGCAAAGAGTTTCGGTGCATGAACGCCAATTTCAGGAGGTACAAAAGGAAAAAATGCAGAAGCGAGGGGCACAAGTATAGTTTTATTCATCAGAATCAGAGCCAGAAGACTCTGATGGAGAAATCGGCCATGTAGAGTGGGCTTTTTTGAAGAAAACAGTAACTTGTCCGTGGTTAAAAGCTGCTAAAAAGGTGCAAAAGTATGATTTTGATATCAATAAGGCAGACAGGATCTTTGATTTATTATTAAAAGAAGCAGATTTAGCTCCCGCCAAACCATGTAATTCCATCGGCCGAGGAGTTGAAAAAGAGAAAATACTGCAAATGGCATAATACAGGATCCCACAACATGAATGAGTGAAAGGTTTTCCATTAGTGGATCCAATCGGCCATTGAGCAGGGAAGGATAAAGTTCAATGAGTCAAAGAAGCCGATGAAGATAGATGGGAATCCATTTCTAGTGAACATTGTGCATGCAGCTCATCACGCTTTCATATAGAGGAAATCCAAACTCTAAGGCATCATGTCAGGATTCATCGGCATCGCAAGAGGGAGCAGTGTGCCATGCCATATCGGTGCTATGATGAAACATATCCACATTGGGAATGCGCTTTCTTTCATTTTTGCTGGGAAAACGGTATGAGACTCCCCTCGATAGAGGATTGTGCAGAATATGTTGATAAAGCCTTCAAAGATGATTATAATCGGCGTCATAGGGACTAGGCTCCTGTAAAGGATAGATTGGGGTCACCTAAAGAAGAGTTGGAACAAGTCACTAACCATCGGCAAATACGAAGTGAAGATAGATGGCAGGGCGATAGGTACCCAACTCAGAAGCCTCGATGGTGTCCAGAAGGATTGACCTAGAGTTAGAAGAGGGGGCTCCAAAGACAAAGACATCAGTAGCAGTTAGTATTGGGAAAAAAGACGACAACCTAGAAAGGAAAAACAACCGATGGATGTAAACATGGTATTTATTTTGCCAGTGGAATATAAGGCACTGTTAGCATTATGCCCTAGAGTCAACATAGAGATGTTGTACGATGCATACTATGTTTATAAAACCCTGTTCTCTTCCATTAAATAGACTATCATTATGGATCAACAAATGCAATTTTTGTTCATGAGACTCATAGGGTGACTATTTCTAAATGATCCCTAATCAGTTTAAGTCACATGTGGAACAGATATGACTGAGCTCAGCATGGGTATTGATTAATGATCATGTCTTATGGATCATGGGTATGGAGATACCAACTCAATAACATGGACATATATTGGAGAACATATGTTGGAGAGACCCACTACGAGACACTGTTGAGATTTGACATGTCATCAGTAGGTCTCGGTAGTGTTTATGTAAAGTGCTTGGACCTGAGATCTCTATGGTTCCCAACATACGTAGTGGCTTACTTTGGGACTATCAAACGCTATTCCATAACTGGGTAGTTATAAAAGTAGTCTCCGGGTCTATCATGAAACATGTAGTGGGATGTGAGTGATCAAGATGTGATTTGCCCCTCCTTATGGGAGAGATATCTCTAGGCCCCTCGATGTAATGGATTATGATAGTGCATGGCCATGCTGACATGATTAAGGAGTTAATCACAAGTTATAATCTAATACGGAGATCGAGGGAGGGATCGAGCTATTGATAGGATGGCACAAATCTCACCTTGTGCTCGATTAATATCGTGAGGCAAAGGGACATATACATATAGAACATTACAAGGTTCAGCCGATATGATCTTTACGCATACTTGGGTTAATATGCTTTGCTAGAGGCCGCTGTTAATGGAGTATGGAAAGGAGTTTCTATATGTTAAGCAAGCTATGATTGAACCTATAGGGTCACACACTTAATAGGTTGGAACATTAGATTGAAATAGGATTTGAATTTGGCTAAGTTCGGATAGAGATCCAAATGGTTTGGATGGAGATCCGAATAGATCGGATGGGGATTCGAGTAGAGTCTTGGTTGGACCCAGTAGGGCCCAAGCTAGGACATCTATATATATGAGGGTACAGGGCATGGGGAAGCTAAGCTTTTGCTGATTCGCATGTCGATGCATTCCTCATGCTAAGTTGTTAGCCACTGAGAGCAAACCCTAGCCACTACCTCTCGAGAGCCTGACCATCTCGCCAATCGCCTGGGTGTTAGTACACCATCTACCAGCATTCCCACCCTGAATGTGTGGATACCAGTAGAGGTGTTGCTTTACTGCTTCACTGATCTACATCAGCATCGGTGTCGCTAATCGGATTGGCGGCGTCATTGGCTTGAAGGAGCAGAAGTCCTTGGGAGTTCTCAAGCTCAGGCGAAGGTTTCTCAAGGACGTCAGTCTGCTTCCTAACCACATTGGCACACTCGAGTTGGATCAGCTCGCTACTCCAACTCTCCTTCCACTACACTGTGTGCTCGGGGTAATGATCTATGGTCCCTCTCTAGCAAGGCTTCCTAGTGTGTGCTATAGAAAAAGTTTTGTTTTCAGCTAGCATAGTCTTCGCATTTCCCAACAGGCACTGTCATTGGATGATGAGGATCATGAAGAATCAGTGGCTCAGTTACTTTTGCAGCCACAATCTGTAGTCTTCGAGAAGTCAGAGGATGACAAGCATGGGCATTTGAGGCCCTTATATATTAAGGGGCATGTTGATGGGTAGCTAATGGCTAAAATGCTGGTTGATGGAGGCGCCACTGTCAATTTGATAACATGTTCAACGTTTTGCTAGCTAGGTAAAACAAACAAAGATTTGGTGAAGACCAACATGGTTTTAAAGGACTTTGGTGAAAATTCTTCAGACGCCAAAGGAGCTTTGAATGTTGAGCTCATAGTTGGAAGTAAGACACTTTCGACTATATTTTTTGTGATAGATGGAAAGGGATCGTACAACCTTTTACTTGGGAGGGATTGGATCCATACAATTGTTGCATTCCTTCTACCATGCACCAAAGTTTAATGCAATGGCAGGGCGATCAGGTTGAGATTATTCAAGTCGATAGATCGGTTTCTATATCAACAGCTGATTCGCCTAATTTCGTAAGGATGGATTGCCTTTCCGGACGCATTTGGGAAGGGGATTTTTTAAGGATGTCAGATCTTGGTCTCCAACCAATAAACGAGATGATATTAGACCAGGATCCATAACTCAAGAAATAGATGATGAAGAAGGAAAGCTAGGGAAAGGGTTTATGTTGGCCAATGAATTGGAAGAGGTTGACATTGGACCAGGAGATAGGCCGAGGCCGACATATATTAGCGCCAAATTACCTTCTTCTATAAAAGAAAGATTAATTGCTGTACTAAAAGAGTTTCAGGATTATTTTGCATGGGAATATCATGAGATGCCTGGACTTAGCTTATCGATTGTAGAACACCGGCTTCCTATAAAATTAGAATTTCGGCCTGTAAAGCAAAGTCAGAGAAGATTTAAACCAAAAATACATCTCGATATAAAGGCCGAAATTACAAGACTTTACAATGCTAACTTCATAAGGCTTTGTCGATACATAGAATGGGTATCAAACATAGTTTTAGTATAGAAGAAAAGTGGCTAATTAAGGATATGCGTTGATTTTAGGGTTTTGAATAAAGACACACCGAAGGATGAATACCCAATATCGATCATAGACTTGTTAGTTGATGCGGCATTGGGGCATAAGATTATTAGTTTCATGGATAGAAATGCTGGATATAATCAAATATTTATGGCAGAACAAGATATTCCAAAAACCGCTTTTTGATGCCCTGGTGCCATTGGCTTATTTGAATGGGTTGTCATGACTTTTGGATTAAGAAATGCAGGAGCAACGTACCAGAGAGCAATGAATTACATATTTCACAACCTCATCGGCTCATTGGTGGAAATATACATCGATGATGTAGTAGTAAAGTCACAGGATGATGAAGGCGATCTAGCTGATTTGAGGAGGATATTGGAGAGAGCACAGAAATATGGCCTCTGGATGAACCCAAAAAAGTTTGCTTTCGGCATATCGATAGGAAAATTTCTGGGGTTTATAGTTCATGCAAGAGGTATCGAGATAAGTCAGAACATCATACAGGCCATCAATAAGACAATACCACCAGAAAACAAAACCAAGTTGCAGTCTCTAATCGACAAAATTAACTTCGTCCGGCGGTTCATATCGAATTTACCAGGCTGATTGGAGCCGTTTATGCCTTTGCTGAGGTTAAAAGAAGAAAAAGAGTTCATATGTACTGATAAGTATCTAAAGGCATTTAATGAAATCAAGGATATTTGAGTTCTCCTTCAGTCTTAATCCTGCCTCAGCAAGGTAAACCATTTAAGTTGTATTTATCAGCCGATGACATAAGCAACGGATCGGTGTTAATTTAGGAGATGGACGGAAAGGAGCACGTCATGTTTTATTTGAGCCAACGCCTGTTGGATGCTGAAACGAGATATCTCGTGGTTGAGAAGTTATGTCTATGTCTATATTTTTCGTGTACCAAGTTAAGGCATTATATGTTATCATCACAATGTACAGTTATATGCAAAGCTAATGTCATCAAGTACATGTCATCGACTCCAATTTTAAAGGGGAGGATTGGCAAATGGGTATTTTCATTATCAGAGTTTGACTTACAATATGAATCAACCAATGTAGTTAAGGGACAAGCAATTGCCGATTTTATTGTTCAGCATAGAGATAAAACTACAGACTATGTAGAGCCGATACCATGGACCCTCATCTTTGACGGATCGGTATGTAGACATGGATGTGGCATCGGACTAGTAATTATATCGCCTTAGGGGGCAACTTTGAATTTGCTTCTACAATCAAACCTTACTGCACCAACAATTAAGCAGAGTACGAGGCATTCCTCAAGGGGCTGAGGTTATTATCTAAAATAGAAGTCGATGGCATCGAGATTATGGGAGATTCTTTGCTAGTAATCAAGCAACTTTCAGGAGAATATGATTGCAAGAATGAGAATTTGAGGGCCTATTTCGAAAAATGTCGAGACTTGTTCAAGAAATTAAAATTGGTGTCACTGACGTATGTATCAAGAGGCCAGAACTCAGAATCTAACGACTTAGCACAAGCTATATCATGATATCAGCCAATGGACAGATACATTGAAGCAGAAATAGCCAATATCGATGGCGAAGTTTGGAGGGCTGAAATAACAAGCTATTTACGGGATCCGTCTCAATCGGCCCCAAGGAAGCTTAATTACAAGGCATTAAAATATGTCTTGTTAGATGAGGAGTTGTACTATCAGATGATTGATGGGGGTACTGTTGAAATGCTTGAACCTAGAATAAGTGAAAGTCGTAATGTGTGAGGTGCATGAGGAAATAAGCGAAACTCATCAATCAGCCAATAAAATGAAATGGTTGCTGTGACAGACGGGTTATTTTTGGCCGACGATGTAGGAAGATTGCTTCAAGTATTATAAAGGATGCTAAGATTGTCAGAAGTTTGGAAACATCCAACGAGCCCCTGCATTAGCCATGAACCCGATCATCAAGCCTTGGCTGTTTAGAGGATGCGGAATAGATATGATTGGCCAGATATATCCGTCATTAAGCAAGGGGCATAAATTAATATTAGCGGCAACCGATCATTTCACTAAATGGGTGCAAGTAGTCCCATTGAAGAAAGTTATATCCTGAGAAGCTATAGAATTTGTCAAAGAACATATTATTTTCACATTCGGGATTCCCTAGACGATTACAACAGATCAAGGCTCAGTTTTCATGTTAGAAGAGTTCTAGCAGTTTGCCATCAGCATGGGGATTAAGTTGCTGAACTCATCACCGTATTACGCTCAGGCCAATGGTCAAGCCAAAGCCTCAAACAAAAGTTTAATAAAGCTGATTAAACAAAAAATCACAGCGCAACCAAGGAAGTGGCATACTATGCTAGCCGATGCACTATGGGCATATTGGATGGTATGCCATAGTTTAACCCAAGTGCCACCTTATCAGTTAGTCTATGGGCACAAAGCCCCTTTACCATGGGAAACTAAACCGATGAGTTAGAAGAAAACAAGGCAAGGGTGGCAAGATATTATAACAAGAAAGTATCGGCCAAATCGTTTAAAGAAAATGACAGTCTAGAAACTCGTGCTACCAATCGGGACCAAGGATAATCAGTTTAGCAAATGGTCTCCTAACTTGGAAGGTCCTTATTGGATAAGCTGAGTTGTACCAGGTAATGCCTATATATTGAAGACATTAGAAGGGAAAGAATTCGTGAAGGCACTCAATGGCAAGTATTTGAAAAGATATCACCCGAGTGTTTGGATCAAAACCTAATCGGCCAAGAGGCCAATATGCGCTAAGAAGCGTCATTCATATAGCCAATACTAAGAGTATTGCCTTTAGAACTGTTGATGCAAAAATCACACAGAGATCTTTGCACCTTCACACTCGAAGGCCTAGGAGAGTCTGCTTAGCTCTAGTGCATAGGTCCTAAAAGCCTAGAGGTGTACAAAGCGTGCCAATTAATTTGACCCTGTAATTGACAAGGAAACAAACATGAGTTATTCTAACGCTATCAGCGACGGCCCATCGACATCGGCCCTGATAGCTCACGTAACAACTATGATGCATCGTGAAAATGTGTAAATAGTCATGCACTGGTTGATTTATATCGAGTCTATTTATCATTCTTATCGGTAAATTTTAACAATCAGCTTAAGAGATTGTCTCGACACAACAATCCCTACAGTTCAAACTTAACCGATGCAACACAAAGACATTATGCCATGACTATCGTGAATAAGACCTAACCAATTGACAAGGTAACAAGTAACTCATCGGCTAAAACCCCGATGTACATTGGACTAGTAGATTAGATCAAATCATCTCGTACACCTCTCCGTCAGTATGATGGATTGGACCAAACCGAGATAGCACCGTGTTGACGATCAACATACGATCCAATCTAAAGCAATATACGAGATCAGCGTGATTGGCAAACACATTGATTTGGACAGTAAAACATATTATACATAAAGAAGAACCAATGCATTATACCAATAACTAGCAAACCTACTCAACCTAATCACAGTATCGGACCTAACTGAGAAAGCCATGAACAGATCAATCGGTTTACCAAGAAGGCTATCCCCAACGTGATCAGAGATCAGACCTAACCGATGCAGCCAAATCCCACACGGGGAATCGCCCTAATGCTACATACCTAAAAGTTGGTGATGCACCAAGGGTTGATTGATTGGTTGTGTGAACATTTTACAATAACCCTAGACCTAAGTATTTATAGCTAGGGAAAACAGCTAATCCGTGTTTGACACATAATCTAAACTAACTTTATTATCTAACTTTAAAGATAAAATCTTGTTGCGCGTGTTCTATCTTCGCCCTCTGAACTCCTTTCGGTAGCCCATCGACCCAACCTCTTGGCCTAACATCCTCACAGCATGTCGGCCTAATTTCCGATGTCAACACATGTCCCCTGAGTTCGGAATGTGAAGAGTCACGTTTTGAAATCTTTTCTCGAGAATCCAAACGCTAAGATACTGTGTGGAGGGTTTTAAATACTCCTTCAACATGCCATCTTCTTTGAGCTCTGTCATTCTCACTCTACTCAAAAACTCCTCCATCTCCTCTCTCTAATGGCCTCTAATAGCTCGAGCTCACCACCGAACAAAAGACTAAAGACAAAAGCTTCTCCACATGACGTGTTTTGCGATCATGACCTGGTATGTTTTTCATGGCTAATTGGTTTGCTCTGACAGCATCCTTGCTCTAGGTTCATCAAAATCTTTGCGCATTTTGTTCTGAATTCCTGTTGTTTCTAGGCTCCCTCTACTCAATCGAACTCCAACTTGACAAGCTCTTCAAATTCTGGGAATTCTAACATCCCAACCTAGCTGATCGATGTTGCCGATGACCACGCTCTAGCCCATCTTCCGTCATGGTGACTCTCAAATTTCTTTGCTGATGAGGGCCAAGATGACTCCAATGAATCCTTGCTGGCTCCAGACTCACCACCTGCCCACCGATCGCCTCAGGTGAGAATATTTTTATTGCCCATTGTATTTACAAACCTATCGGCTCACCCTTTGTCCTTCCAGGCCCCTAGACCTTCTGGCTTCATCATACCGCCACCCGCCGACGATGTCGAATCTCAATCATTTGACAAGGCTTTCATATCTCGGGATCCTATTCAAGGTAACTTATCGGTCCTTCTCCACCACCTTCAGCGCCCCATCGCCTTGTTCTTCCAAGACATTGAAGTGCAATGGGTCCGGCTCCAGTCAGTAATCAATCAGCTCCCTGCTGACCTATCCTAAGCCTATCAGAGCACATATTTTGGTCTCGCTGATCACGCCATGCAGAAAATTCATCTCTAGAGCTTTGAATTAGCCGAAGCTAAGGTACACACATCCGAAGAAAAGCTTCAATTCATGCTGAGTCTGCCTAACCGAGACCAGTTATACCTAGATCGGCTAAAAGTAGAAGAGAGTTATATCCTTCAGAAAATAAGTCTTTGGACAGAAAAGTTAGATCGGCTTTGGGGTTATATGGCGGATCAGAAAAGGTTTCTAGACAACTTGCGATCAGGATCCAATTCAAAAAGGCTGACCTGATCAACTTGAGGTATGACCTATTCAAAATGCAACACCTCATTTAGATGATTGAAGGGAACGATGAAGAGGATATTGATACGATCGTGCGTGCCAAAGAAATTTGGGCTGATGCCGCTTCTTCCTTAGAACAATTTCTAAGCACCTTGTAACTTATTTTAGACTCTGTAATCAGCCATTGTAATGGCCCTTTTGTGAATAATATTATATCTTTTGGAATATTTGTTCCTCATGAAATTTCTTCACCGGTTACCATATTTTCTTCTTCCTTTGCCGATGAGCGCATGAAAATTTTTTGCACTTTGCCTTAAAAACTGCTTGCCTGCTGATCGGCCCATTGGCTTCCATCAATTAAATCAACTGAAGTTCTGCGTCGTAATTTTTTTCAAAAAGCATCAAATTTTTCCGAATAAGAATCCTCGAGGTCATTGGCCTTAGAGTTATCGGCTTGATCCCCCCTCTTTTAGGTTGTTGGTCCTTAACCCGGTCGATGCCCTTGGCTAATTTTAACCAGGATGACCCATTCATAGATACGTGCCAGTTGTGGCGCACCAATAATGGTGCATCGTCCCCCTAGTTTGGGATGTGGAGGGTCATGTTTCAAATTCCTCCTAGAACCTCGCAACAGGTTTGACGCTTTAACTTCGTATTGGGAACTCAACCGACACTGCTCTCTCACCTATAAAGCCCATTGCCTTCTTCAGTGGAAAACCCCTTGAGCTCTCCGCCGCCACCGTTCAGGTTCTGCCGTTGGGACGACCGACGCTATTTGCCACCAGCATCGATGGCCTCCTTATCACACACTCCTACTGTAGCTCCAAAAGATGGCATTCCAAAGGTTCTTGCGCTTTTGTACTTCCCTCATTTTTGCCTAAGTACTGTAGGTCATTTCTTTTCTTGCTTCTGTAGAATGTTAGGAACTGGTACTGATTCCATTGGATGAGAGCTCTTCAACGTACTGTCTAGGCCCTTATGGCAAAGCAGAGCCTACTGAACTTATCAACTGTAAAACCAACCATATCCCCTTTCGCGTCGCTTCCCGAGACAGCCGACTGGGAGAACAGTTTCAACGCCTGGTCTTGCATTGTTCCTAGATGGAGGGATTGGTACCTTCATGTATCGGCTACTCACCACCTATATTGGGATGAGATGAAGATCAGTCACTGCATCAGATTATCACTAGCCGATCCCCCAATAGATTACCCAATATTGGTGGTTGCTTGTTACTTCTAGTCTAACTCCTTGAATGCCTTCATATTCGGTCATGGGCCAATGGGACCTACCCTCCTCAATGTGGCGATGCTGACTGGTCTTGAGATAGTGGAGGCTGATTACAACATTGATTTTTGGGTCAAGACTTCACATCGTCTTCAAGCCAATAGTTTCAGCAATTGACGAAGATATATCAACCATCACAACAAGAAAACTAGCACTATCGGCCCACGAGAGCATTCTGCCTTCCTCAACATGTGGCTGGCACACTTTTTCTTCTGTGATTCTTTCTATGGACCCTCTGAAGATTACCAATACCTGGCTGAGCCCTTGGCCGATCACAACAAGCTATCGATCGGTCACATACTTCTTGGGTCCGCCTTTCATATGATGCATCAGATTGTAAAGAGACTCTTGTGCGGCCGATCCATCGACCAAATCAGTGGCCCCTGGTGGTTTGTGCAGATGTGGTTGAAACTGCACACCTGTGAGGCCGTTAGCAATCCCCCTTTGCTCAGTCTCGGCTTCCCTAGCAATTATTACGAGAATGAAGCCCCTCGTACCCGCCGATGTACTTCCTTCGAAGAAGCTATCTCCGTGCTTCAAGGATCTCTGCTATCAGCTGATAGGGTGGGTGAATATTTCAGATTGTTCTATTTTGGGATTGCCAAGCCCGTTCAAGTGTGGTTTGCCTACTTCTGCACCGACGATTTTGAAGATCCTAGTCACCTTCGGCTGTTAGAGGTTTGGACCGATGATTCCTCCACTATCAACTTCTTAGCTGCCATTCACCCTGGTCTTCTTCCCATCAGCCTCCCTCAAGGGCCATCTAATCCATGGAATGAGTAGTACCATCCGATGGTGTATTCCCACTAGTTTGGGCTCGGTCGGCTACCAATGGACCTCTTTTTCTTCAGCAAAATTAAAGCCAGGTGCAATATACGGCCATTGGAGCATCGATATGTTAAGAGCCTGCTCACCGAGCTTTCTTTCAGCAATTTGAAGAGGTTAGTCCCTTGCACCAATGTTTCTGTTTCATTTGAGCTATTTTGGGATGAATGGTGGCTCTATCTTTTCAATCTTCCCCTCTCTATCATCCGTTCCTGCTTCGATCCTGACTTTCTGGGGGCCAATAACGAGGTATCGGCTTTTCTTATCTTTGGGCTTTATGGTACTGACCGTATTGTGGGTACTAAAATGTTGTATATTCTTCTTTTTAGGACGCTCGCACCACCATGCTGACGCATAGCCAGAGTAGGAAGTTGATCAGCTATGAACCACCATCTAACAATCCCAACTTAGGGTGTGATGCGTGGACTTCGATGGCCCTGCTGAATGCTGCTCCATCGACCACCATGATGCCGGCTCGTAAATGGGCGAAAAATCATGGGGCACCAAAGAGAGCGGGGAATACCAGCCCGCCACCAAAGAATGCCACTGTCGTCCCTCCTTGGTCGAAGAAGGCGATCATCTGTGACCTATCGACGCTGATAAGCCCTCGTGCTATTGCATTGACTAACGTTTCAATGGGGACGTTGGCTTCTGTAAGTAACTTGGTTTTTGCTATTTGACTTTTCGTATCCTCCTGTTGGGGATCTTCTTCTACAACAGGCTGCTACTGCTGATGCATCCACGGATGATCGTCCTATCATTGTGGATCCTGTTGTGGGTGTGACCGATCAGCCAACCGTGGATCCAACGGCTTCTCCTCATCCTGTGTCGATGGTTTCTGATCAAGCAGTTGATCCTGCCACCGAGCAAGAACCTCTTCCTACTGCTAGCGACCCAGGGGCTTATACTAGTGGTTCCGGCCAAGCTATTATGCAATCAGCCATCGTCAGACCCATTGGGCTTCCATTGGTTAGTTCCTTTTATTTTCTGCTATGTGCCTTTGTTATTTTACTCATTATGCTTTTTACACGTAGTCCTTCACCGAGATGTTCCCTTTTGACATCAGGGAGTTGGTCGGGGATGCATTGGTTGTTCGGATTGCTCCTTCTGAGGCCACGCTAATCCCTGATGATGTCTGTGTGGCCTTGGCTAGGGATGGCAATCGGGTCTGATGGGTACGGGTAGTGCATACCCATACCTGTACCCGTTAGCGCGACGAGTAAAAACCCATGCCTATACCTGTTGCCCGAGGGTGCCGTATACCCATGGGTATACTTGTTTACCCGTGAACCAAATACACAATAGATCTAGGCTTGGCGTGGGGTTGTGGGACGCGTTGGTGTGGGGGCTACCGGTGGCGTGGCACAGGCGTGGGAGGGCCAGAGTCGTGGGCTTGGGCGCCAGTGGCTAGTGGCATGGCACCTCCGGCGTGGCATGGCTGGGGTGACGCGGGGCCTCTAGCAGGGGCGACGCGGGGCATCCAGCAGGGTGGTGCGTGGCGAGCAGCACGGATCTATGAATGAATGGCGACTAGGTAGGATGGAGAGAGGACCAGAGGAGAGAGGGGGAGAAATGATGGGTGGCGGCTGGGTGGGATGAGGGAGGAGAGAGGGGGAGAAATGAGGAAGGCTAGGGTTTGGAATTACTTTTTATACCTATATAATCGGGTAAATAGGTAAACGGGTATGGGTAATCAATACCCATACCCATACCTATTTACCCGTCGGGTATAAAATTAGGAACAAACTCGACTCTATTAGAGTTTTTACCCATGGGTAAACAAGTAATTGGGCACAATTGCCATCCCTAGCCTTGGTAGACGTCCTACAGCGCCTTCAGGAGCCAATCGATGTGTCATGAGTGATTTGGGGCCGATCAGGGCGAGGCTGGCTGCAATAGAGGATTGGCTTCCCCCAGGCCTGTTAGAAGACCTATCTCTAGAATCACACCTTGAATTCTTCTGGCCACGCTATCACCACCTCCAGTAGCAATTGGCTGACCATGCTGAGCATAAAAGGAGGTGGCAGCATGGCTCAGCCGATCGTGAAGTTATCCTAGTCAAGAAATACAATCTTGATGCTCTGATCGCCGAGCCTAGTGAGTTCGAAGGCTGGATCACGCAACTACACACCGAAGAAGCCGACCTCCTTCCTTGTCTCGATGTAATCCGCGTCAATATTGCTTCTTCACAAATGAGGCTGGTGGAGATACCAACGGAGGTCGAATCCCGACAGCAAGAGTTGGCTTCTTATGCCAAGGAAGCCCTTCATCATTACCAGCAAGCGACGCCGATCCTCGGGAGTGATGATGAAGATTTCCTAGAGCTAGCTGCCATTAATGACGTTCACGAATGTGTTGTGATGGTTCTTATCAACTTTCTCGATACACCTAATGTAGGTGTCAACCCCTAAACATTTGCTCTATCTGTGCTATAATCTGTGATGATACTTTGAACTGCTTTCTATAATTTCTTTAGGTGATATCCTGGATATCAGGTATTCCTTGATTGTGATTGTTGCTCTTATTTTGTTCTAAGATTCTCTTAGTATCGGCTATCTGCTTATTGATTTTCTCGCACGTATCGCCTTCCGACCAATTAGGTCTCAATCCCGACACTCGAGTGATATTTCTTTAAATACTTGTCATGGAGTGCCTTCGTGAACTCTTCTCTTTGTAATGTCTTTAACACGTAGGCGTTGCCTGGCATAACTTGGCTTATCCGATAGGGACCTTCCCAATTACGAGACCATTTACCAAACCGATGTCTTTAGTCGTGATCGGTAACACGAGCTTCCAGACCAAGTCATCTTCTTCAAATGATTTGACCGACACCTTTTTATTATAATGCCTTGCCAACCTTACCTTGTTCTCTTCTCTTTCCTAAGCGCACAAAGCTGATTCTGCACCAAATCTTCTAGCTCGTCGGTCATCAATCTGTAGTAGTCATCGGCCATTAGCTCGTTCTGAAGAGCGAGATGCCTAGAGCCAATGTTTGTCTCCCATGGTTGTATGGCCTCATGCCCATAAACTAGCTGATATGGTGGCACTTGGGTTGAACTGTGGCAAGCCATCCAATATGCCCATAATGCATTGGCTAGCGTTGCATGCCACTTCTTGGGCTGCTCTATGATCTTGAGCTTGATTAACTTTATCAGACTTTTGTTTGAGGCTTCAGCTTGGCCATTAGCTTGAGTGTAGTAGGTGATGAATTTAGCAACTTGATTCCCATGCTGGTTGCGAACTGCTAGAACTTTTTTGACATGAACACTGATCCCTGATCTGTGGTGATTGTTTGAGGTGTGAGATCATGTGTATGATCTTTGATAAGTGATGAACAAATTGGTTTGATGTTGATATGTGTTGAACAAATTAGTTTTGATTGATTTGAGTGGTCAAGCACTTTGGTCGAGTTGTCGAGCACTCTTATCGGGCACTTAGCACTCGAGAGATTTCAGCCCTCGAGAAATTATCACCTAAGAGATTTTAGTACTCAGGATTTTGGATCACTCAGATTTTTAATGTTCGAGTTGGATCAAATGCTTAATTTGTTTATTCCATAAATACACAATATTTATGATTGATTGGAATGTTTGAGTTAAGTTAGAAAGAATTGATTGGACTAATTGAGTCAAGTTGGAAAGAACTTATGCTCGAGAAAAGGGTTTTTTGGTTTGTTCATGTGTAGGCATTGCTTGATGGCGAGTCATGGTCGATGATGGGATCGGAACTAGGCTTAGGGAGGAGCTGAGGTTTAGAATGGTTGAGGATGTCATGTGGGATGCTCGGGCTAGAGGATGCGGTACGTGAAAATGATGTTTCCATATGGTGTACTCAGGGATGTGTGCGAATATGGAAATGATTCGAGGTTTCCATATGGCATACGCGGGATGTATGCAGATATGGAAAGAGAAGAAAATTCAGAAGGAGTTAGGATTTGAAGGATTCATAAGGGATATGGATTCCTTGTTGGATTAGGATTCCAAAAGTTATTAATTTTATGGTTCATGGTGGCAGCCATGATGGGATTATAAATAGAATAGAGAGGGGAGCAAATAGGGAATCCAATGAGGTACGAGGATCAAGAGAAAAATTTAGGTTTAGCCTTTTGCTCTCCATCTAGGGCTATGTTCGTGATTTGGTGAGGGGTGCTTTGGATTGCACCCTATAAACACTCTTATGGAATAAATATTCATCTTCAAGCATCAAAGAGTGTGGTATCGAGTTCTTTCCTGTTAATGTTCATCGATGTGCATCGATTTGGCTTCACTACTACAGGAACATACGTCAGTGTCGGGTCAAAATGGCTATCAGTAGCAGATTCTGAACTACCACTGACTAGTCAAAACTGATAGTCGATGACTATCGGTGGCGATTCTGGAACCATGACTGTTCAGGCCTATTAGTGTCGGTTATAAAACTTGACCGACACTGATACTCTGCTATCAGTGTCGGTTCATCTCTAGAACCGACACTGGTAGCAGAGTATCAATGCCGGTTACCCGCTCGAACCGACATTGATGTTTATTTTTCCCTATTTTTTTGTATAAACCACATTGTATTAATTATATATATAAATGCACATATATGCTAAATCCATCTATGTAGCCTACATTGAGAATATTGCATAGACAATATCAAATCAAAATAATATGACATACTAAATTAAAATTAGGGAATCATTTACATAAATTGTTTTTACAAACAACCTTGAATGTGACAAATTGTTTTTACGAAGACAGGTAACGTTGAATGATAAGTATGTAGTCTATGGTTTCTTGCTACATGGAGGTTCTGATATGTGCGTATCCTTAGCACTTGAGGGCAAGGATGCTAGACTATTGTACTCACCCATTTCACAAATAACATGTTCGTTGAGGAATCCGCAAAGTTGTTCTTGAAGTGCGATGATTTCAATAGGCATTAACCGATCCATGGATAGTTTGAGAAGATATACATACAAATAGAAGAAATTAATTGTTATAAGCTAGCCCACCTCGAATAAAAAAAAGCTATCAGTGTGGTTAATATTCCTAGCTCGTACCTCAGCATCTTTTACCCTAAGCGCCTCGTCTCCGGTGAATCCGTGCATGAATTCCATAACATAAAATCCATAAAGACTATTGCCTAGACCTTGCTTCTGACACGGAAAATTATGTCGGACTATCCAATCTTTCTAGAATGGGCAAAACCTATGACTCTTCTTGATATATTTTTTATATACTCTACATGTGTGTGATCTAATGTTAGATTTAATTTATTAGGGAACAGAGATAAAAGATTAGTAAGGCAGACATATTTGTCTACCTTTGTAGCAAGTCAATGATGGGTTGGTAACTCACTGGTGTATTATCTTGGCTGTTAAGGATGGTGATCTTGCTAAGGTCCGGTTGACTTATGAGGAGAACCCAGTGAAAGCTACATACATATCATCATAGTTTAAGACAAATTTAGTTCTCATGCAATGTATATGAAAATATTTAGGAATAAACTCTTACCTAAAGTTGTACGACAAAAGTATGTACTGTTTTAAGTAGAGATTTAGAAGTACTTGCAACGCATATGCCTTGGCATCATCAGGACTCGCTTGAATCGTTGTTAAATATATTTGTAGTGGGTCCATGAACCCCACATGAGGAATCAATTCCGTTCTACATTTATGTATATCCATCCTACAAAAACAATTAGCACAACAAAATTTCAATACAACAATACTACAAATAACTATGAATTATATAAATATAACACTTACAGAGTCTAGCAACTAAGAATAGTCACGTCGAGGGCATCTTGTTGGTACAACTGATACATTTCCTCGAACATGATGTGAAGAATGCCATCACCGTTCAAGAAATCACGATGCTTGAAATGGATCTCAAACATTTCTCTGCCATCTCTAGATTGCTTTATATACCAACTATGGAATTTGCGAGAGTGGCAGCTAAGGTCACACTACACTTTTGGGTCAACTAATAATTCTCCTAATTTGAATACCCAGCATGTCAAAGATTTCTCTACCAACGATTCATCCATGAGTTGCTCTACGGTAAACCCAGCTTCTTTCAAAAAAAATTCTATCTAATTGTCTTTTTTCCCTTTTGATAGCTGTCTTTTAGTTTTATCCTTAAGGTGTTTTTTCTCACCGATGCGCTCGTAATCTGATTTACGCTTGGTTGCAACTGGTCTAGTCATGCCCAAGAAAACCTTCTTCGTTGCTTTGGGAATTGACAGTGGCTTCTAAGGAGCCGGCTTCTTAAAGTGCTCCTTCACATGAACAGCCACCATGGCATCTGTCTCCACATTATTTAGATCATAGGGCAACCTCGGTGCTATCTTCGTTTTCTTTGGTGCCCTTTCTTGTTGGGAGGAGGTCGACTTTGTCTTCAATGTACTTGCAGATTTTGATTTAGACTGCCTTGGTGGTGGAGGTAGAGTAGGCTCCTTTGAAGGTAGCATTGGCTCTAGAGGTGGAGTTGGATCCCTTTGAGGTGCAGGTGGAGTAGGCTTCTTTGGAGGTAGCGTTGGCTCTGTGGGTGGAGTTTGATCCCTTAGAGATACAGGTAGAGTAGGCTCCTTTAGAGGTAGCGTTGGCTCTAGAGGTAGAGTTTGATCCCTTCGAGGTGGAGATACAGATGGCTCCCTTGGAGGTGGAGGTGGATCCCATACACGTGGCGCAATTCTATGCTGGTACAAGCTTCCATCAGATGATTCGTCTGTTTCATCTTCAAAAAGTATAAATTATTTTCTCCATAGAATGAATCCTTCAACATTGTCTCTGAGTCTCTTGGAGCCTGTCTCACTAGCATACTTCATATCAATCTTACAGTATCATTGAAGGTTTCCCCCACCACACATTGGTCAACTTGCCCCATCGCTATCGTTGTGTTAATATTCATTGTTGGTATGGCAAGTTTGTAGACCTTGCTTTTACTGATTTTATCTATGAGATACTGATTTATGCATGTCCCAATAACCCCCGCAGATGCACAGCTGCTTCGACGAGCATCAGTTGCCACTTGGACACCACCCTCACCCACAATACCATGCTACCAAAGTGCTTTAGTTATTTTGGCATCAATCATTGCCCGTTCTTCCTATATTTGTTCACGCATCATCGACAACATCTCATTCATTTCCACTTTTCTTCTACTTTAGCTCCTATAGGAGGCATCATCCTCTGCGAACCCCTCTTTCCAAGGAATCATTCCTTTGCCCCTGGTGCGCCCTAGATGCTCTTTATTGCCAAGTGCTACCATTAGTTGGTCTTTCTCTCTATCTACCCTGATGGAGCCTTGGAAAGACTGGACATAGGCATCTACTATTTTCTAAGATACTTGTTGTACATTGTCATTCTTAAAATTCAGGCTGCCCTCGGCTGAAAAGGTAACATCTCACGCATACAAGAAGTGCTTTGCTCGTATTATCTAGTCAGATATTATAGGTACGATGCTACTACGGGCAACTTGTTCTTCCATATTTTCCAATTCATCATATTTCATCACGTAGCCACGAGAGCCGGTACGGTGTGGCCATATGTTCTTCTGAGAGTTATACATGTTTGCTTTACTCAGTTTTGTCGCTTCCTCTAACTTCCTATATTCAATGAATTGAGTCCAGTACTACTCAACTGTCGGGTAGTCACCCCAATCTAGTGTTTGGCCCTTCAAGTAGTACTCTCTCTATCGCTTTCCCTTGAATGATCTAAATGCTATCCTCATTACAGATATGTCATGACTTTTCACTTTCCCCATATCGCAATCTTGGGGGAATTGGAATCTGGCCAGTAGTTTGCCCCACAATAAGTTTTTTACATTGTTGGGAACCACCCATATGTTATTTACTGGGCCTCTCTAAAGTCTAAACGTGATTGCAACATGGTCTCTCATGAGGCACCCTATGGCTATCTTGTACGGTCCTAGAACATTTTTCGGTCTTGTAGGCTCGCCAACAGAGTTAACCTCTACTATTACGAATCATCCTTCGGGCATCACACTAGGACCACGTCCACTCCTCTCTTGGCTTACTACACCTTGATCTGTAGGATCAGCAGCATTCTTTGCACCCTGCTCTGCCCCATTTACCAGACTAGCACCTTGCTCTGCCTCATTGACTGCATCAACCTCATGCTCTTGTTGTGAATTGTTTATTGTCTCAAGCACAACGTCCAGCTAGGGTACTAAGCCTGCCAAGTGGATGAAGATATTTGGGTTGCAATCTTCATCTTTTAGTGGATTTAGATCTAGGTCTGCAGGCTCTTGTTGGCTTGGTGCTTCTACTAGGGCGAAGACGGTAGGGATTTCTATCGGAGCAGGGGTGGGGCAAGCACATGTATGACGGCTTGACTTTTTTGGTGCCATTCCTACATGAAAATTACAAATTCGTAAGTACTCATAAGATTCAAGAAACTCTTATAAAATACATATCATTTTCACTTGTATTATATGACTGAAAAATCATCATAAAACTAACGTGTTATAGTAACGTCGAGACATCCAAGGAAGCATAATCAGAGATACAAAAAGACTTCATATTATTTACATACACGTCACATCATATACCAAAACAACAGTGACATCTTTTCATCCACTTCATATTATTTACATACACATCACATCATATAGTTGATACACCTTGACATACAAATGCTCCAACTTGCATACACTTCGTATTATTCAATGTAGTCAACGAGTACATGCATAAAAATATGTAACTAACAACTGCACTGCATTGGCACATGGAAACCCTCCTACATAGATGTGAAAGATAAAGAACAGATGTCAAATGATACCCCTGCATAGAACAAAAGATTCAAACGACGTATTGTCCTGTAATTTACACTACTGTGTTCAATTGTCTTAGGTAAAACTTTAAAAATAATAACGCAATTAACAATATATGCAGAGCAACTAAATTAACCAAGGCACCAAATATATATACGAAAAGTATTAAAAACTAATCCCATGCTCAAATGAAATAAGATAGAAGTTGAAATTGCACTGCTCCCATGCTCAAATGCTGCAAAAAATAGATTTCTGATTGCCTTTCCTTGTAGGCAGACACAATAAATTCAGAAAAAAAGGGGCAGCCAGATGCATCCTGAGCCATTTGCTGGTTACTGCAGTTGGCTAATCAGTACTACAATGAATAACTGGAATGAATTGTGTTGCTTCAAACTTAATGTTTAAGTCAGTCAAGAAACCAATAGTCCACCTGTTCAGATGTATCTTCGAATGATTGTTTTACTACTTGCATGGCATCACACAGTTATAACAACTAATTTTGTTGGATGGTCAAGGCCATGTTGATAACTTCCAGTCATGGTGAACTGGTTCCCTATGCAAGTAAGATCTGCTATGCTCAGTACAAGAAATCTAAGCAATAACAATATGATACATAGAATCCTGCTTTCAGCTTCATGTCTAATGCTGGACGTTTTACACCGAAGTATTTGCACTGCACATGTTAAGTTCCTCCACGTGCTGAAATGGAAATCCTACATTCCGCCCTATCTCAGCCCAAAATCGACACATCTAGGATAATGCTAACCTTCTGCTAGACTGGCAGTGTCGGTGGCGACTAGAACGTCGAAGGTGGCTGGGCGGACGGATGAGGCGTAGGCGACGGCGAACAAACGGGCATAGTCGGTGACGGCCAGAAGGACAGAGGCAGCCGAACGGTCGGACATAGCGTCGATGGCGGCGAACGGACGGGCAGAGTCGGTGGCGGCTACGATGGCATCGGCGGAGAAGGCTAGATGGCAGCGGCACGGTTATAGGATGAGATGGCAGAGACGGCGACTATGGGAGGAGACAAGTGCGGATGGGGAAAAATAGCTAACTCCCCAGAGCTTATATAGGAACAGCATCAGTGTCGGTTCTATAACATAATTGGCAGTGATGTGTCCCTATCAGTGCCAGTTCTAAATAGAACCGACACATATATTTCTAACACTGTCAGTGCTATCAATGCCGATTCTATTTACAACCGGCACTGAAATATATTTTCAAACTTATTATTAATATTTGCTACATTTTTTAAATTTTATTATTCATTACTAAAAACCTACCTTTCTATTTTAACATTTATTATTTGTTATTAAAAAAGGCTACCTTTGTATTTTAACATTTATTATTTATTATTAAAAAGGCCACCCTAAACCCTAAACCCTAAACCGTAAACCGTAAACCGTAAACCATAAACCCTGAACCATAACCCTAAACCGTAACCCAGAAACCCTAAACCCTAAACCATAAACCATAACCCTAAACCGTAAACCATAAACTGTAAACCCCAAACCCTAAACCCTAAACCGTAAACCGTAACCCTAAACCTTAAATACCAAATTTTTTCATGGGATAAGATACACTATATTTTGATTGTAGAAAAAGTTTCATGTTCAAACGAGGATTTAATCATCGATTTGCTTTTAAACCCAACACATTCCTTCTTTAAATCCTAATTCATCGTGGGAGAATCTCCGGCTTTCTTAACATCGTACGTGATAACTTTCTCAAAACATTTTTAAATTTTAATCATAGCATCTACGTATCATATCATAATACCATTACAGGTCTCATGTTTTTCACACTCCATTTGATTTTTTTAGAATTAAAAATTCATTAAGCTCTACGTTGCTGATCGAGTGTCGCAACCTAGATTTTTCAAAATTTCATTCAATTTAGTGGATAAGAACTAAAAATTTACTCAAAAACATGAATATGATTTTTCTATAAATTTTGGTTCATTATTTCAAGAACTTACGGTTCAAATTTCACCTATTTCAATTTAAATCATGGGAACATAGTTAATGAATAAAAATAGTAAACTGACTTAGAAAAATGCTAAATTTTTTCATGGGATAAGATACACTGTATTAAGGTTGTAGAAAAAGTTTTAAGTTCAAACGTGGATTTAACCATCGATTTATTTTTAAACCCAACGCATTTCTTCTTTAAATCCTTATTCATCGTGGGACAATCTTGGCTTTCTGAACATCGTACATGATAAATTTCTCGAAACATTTTTAAATTTTTATCATAGCATCTACGTATCATATCATAACACCATGATAGGTCTCGTGTTTTTCAGGTTTCATTTGATTTTTTTATAATTAAAAATTCATTAAGCTCTACGTTGCCGATCGAGTGTCGCAACCTAGATTTTTAAAATTTCTTTCAATTTAGTGGATAAGAACTAAAAATGTACTCAAAAACACAAATATGATTTTTCTATATATTCTGGTTCATTATTTCAAGAACTTGCAGTTCAAATTTAACTTATTTCAATTTAAATCCTAGGAAAACACTTAATTAATTAAAAATAGTAAACTTACTTAGAAAAATGACAAATTTTTTCATGCGATAAGATACGCTATATTTTTATTGTAGAAAAAGTTTCAAGTTCAAATAAGGATTTAACAATCGATTTTCTTTTAAACTCAACCCATTCCTTTTTAAATCCTAATTCATCGTGCGAGAATCTCCGGCTTTCTCTACATCGTACGTGACAATTTTCTTGAAATATTTTTAAATTTTAATCACAGCATCTATGTATCATATCATAACACTATTATAGGTCTCATGTTTTTTAGACTTCATTTGATTTTTTTATAATTAAAAATTCATTAAGCTCTACGTTGCCGATCGAGTGTCACAATCTAGATTTTTCAAAATCTCATTCAATTTAGTGGATAAGAACTAAAAATGTACTAGAAACATGAGTATGATTTTTCTATAAATTTTGGTTCATTATTTTAAGAACTTGCAGTTCAAATTTCACCTATTTCAATTTAAATCGTCAGAACACACTTAATGAATAAAAAATAGTAAACTAACTTAGAAAAATACCAAATTTTTTTATGGAATAACATACACTGTATTTTGATTGTAGAAAAAGTTTCAAGTTCAAAAGAGCATTTAACCATCGATTTACTTTTAAACCTAACCCGTTCCTTCTTTAAATACTAATTCATCATGGGAGAATCTCCCGCTTTCTTAACATGGTACGTAACAACTTTCTCGAAACATTTTTAAATTTTAATAACAGCATCTATGTATCATATCATAACACCATTATAGGTATCGTGTTTTTGAGACTTCATTTGATTTTTTTAGAATTAAAAATTCATTAAGCTCAACGTTGCCGATCAAGTGTCGCAACCTAGATTTTTCAAAATTTCATTCAATTTATTGGATAAGAACTAAAAATGTACTAAAAAACATGAATATGATTTTTCTATAAATTTTGGTTCATTATTTCAAGAACTTGCAATTTAAATTTTACCTATTTCAATTTAAATCTTAGGAACACTTAATGAATAAAAAATAGAAAACTGACTTGGAAAAATGCTAAATTTTTTCATGGGTTAAGATACGCTGTATTTTGATTGTAGAAAAAGTTTCAAGTTCAAACGAGGATTTAACCATTGATTTGCATTTAAACCCAACCTATTTCTTCTTTAAATCCTAATTCATCGTGGGACAATCTCTCGCTTTCTTAACATCGTACATGATAACTTTCTAGAAATATTTTTAAATTTTTATCACAGCATCTACATATCATATCATAATACTATGACAGGTCTCGTGTTTTTTAGACTTCATTTGATTTTTTTAGAATTAAAAATTCATTAAGCTTTACGTTGCCAATCGAGTGTCGCAACCTAGATTTTTCAAAATTTCTTTCAATTTAGTGGATAAGAACTAAAAATGTACTCAAAAACATCAATATGATTTTTCTATAAATTTTGGTTCATTATTTCAAGAAACTTGCAGTTCAAATTTCACCTATTTCAATTTAAATTGTAGGCACATACTTAATGAAAAAAAATAGTAAACTGAATTAGAAAAATGCCAATTTTTTTCATGGGATAATATACGTTGTATTTTAATTGTAGAAAAAGTTTTAAGTTCAAACGAGGATTTAACCATTGATTTGCTTTTAAACCCAACCCATTCTTTCTTTAAATCCTAATTTATCGTTAGAGAATCTCTTGCTTTCTCAACATCGTACGTGACAACTTTCTCGAAACATTTTTAAATTTTTATCACAACATCTACATATCATATCATAACATCATGATACGTCTTGTATTTTTTAGACTTCATTTGATTTTTTAGAATTAAAAAATCATTAAGGTCTACATTGTCGATCGACTGTTGTAACTTAGATTTTTCAAATTTTCTTTCAATTTAGTGGATAAGAACTAAAAATGTACTCAAAGACCTAAATATGATTTTTCTATAAATTTTGGTTTGCAGTTCAAATTTCACCTATTTCAATTTAAATTCTAGAAACACACTTAATGAATTAAAAATAGTAAACTGACCCAAAAAAATACCAAATTTATTATTTATTATGAAAAAAGGCAAACCTTCATATTTTAACATTTATTATTTAGTATGACAAAGGCTACCTTTCTATTTTTAATATTTGTTATTAAAAAATGCTAAACCCTAAACTCTAAACCGTAAACCGTTGGTCAAACGAAATACAAATTGTTGCAGTGCAGGAAAGATGTATAAGGCCACAATAGTTTCGTTTTATGACACGAATCGACACTGATATATTAGTATCGGTTTGTAAATGGAACCGGTACTGTTTCGGCACTTTTAGTGCCGGTTCATGACACGAACCGACACTGATACATCAGTGCGGTTCGTAAGTGGAACCGGCATTGAAAATGGTGCAACAGTGTAGGTTCCGTTCATGTCCAAAAAATTTAATGGCTTTCATTTTTTAAATCGGCGGTGATACAGCTTCAGTGTTGGCTTAGAGATAACTGACAGTGATATAGCTTTAGTGTTGGTTTAGAGAGAAGCGTAACTATAAGAAGATGGTGCATCGAGTCCTTGCCACCCTCGATCAAGTTGATATGAGTGATGTTGACTCAATAAGTGATGGAAGTGAAGATGAAGGCAAAGGCAAGAAGAATGACCTGACTGAAACATGTCTCATGGCACATGACATAGTAGGCTCTAGCGAGGATGAACTTTACAACGACAAAAATGAGGTAAAATCTACCTAAGATGATTTAGCTCGTGCTGTTGTTCGTTTTGATAACAAATTGAGAAAATACAATAAGAAAGCTAAGAGACATGAACTTGTTATTGAATCACTCAATTCTAAAATTGATAGGCTCAAGTCTTTTATTTCTGATGATGATTCATGCAATTCATGTGGTGCTTTACAATATGCAATTATTGCTTTGAGAGATAGTCATGCTTCTACTCTTTATAAGCTCAATGATAAAATTATCAAGAATAAATCTTGTTTTGCTATTGGTATTACCATGCTTTCTCGATACTCTTGGGTTTTCTTCATAACATCTAAGGATGAAGCTTTTGTCTTTTTTGAAACTTGGTTCTTAGACTTTCTGTTGAACTCCCGGGAGCACTTAGAACAATTAGAAGTGACAATGGTACTGAATTTAAGAATTCATCTTTTGAGTACTTTTGTGCTGAAAAAGGCATTGAACATCAGTTTTGTTCACAAAGAATTCCACAACAGAACATTGTTGTTGAAAGAAAGAATAGAATTTTGGTTGAGATGGCTAAGACTATGTTTGATGAACATCAGACTCCTAGGAAGTTTTGGGCTGAAGCAATTTCTGCAGCTTCCTATATTTCAAACAGAGTTTTCTTGCGATCAAAGTAGTGCAAAACTTCTTATGAGCTTCGTTTTAGACATAGACCTAGTGTTTCTCACTTGAGAGTTTTTGGGTATAAATGCTTTGTATTGAAATCTAGAAATTTGGATAAATTTGAAGCAAGATCTCAAGATAGCATTTTTCTTGGTTACCATACTCATACTCGTGGCTACCGTGTACTTGTGTGAGAAACTAACAAGATTGTAGAGACTTATGAAGTCACTTTTGATGAGGCTAGTCCTGATATGATGAGGACATCACTGCTAAAGATACATCCACACTTGATTACCAAGGACCGATGACTCATGCTCGAGTTCGTCAACTTAATTGTTAGGTGAATTCGCTCCTCGTTACTTAGGCAAGTTCTCCTATGAATGGAATGCTACTAAGTTTCGGTTATGATTGTATTTTGCTTAGGAACATGGGAGAAG
>KE372294.1:597903-609234 GCA_000418225.1 Zizania latifolia
GACATCGACCTATCAGCCGATCTCAACTCCAACCCCGACACTGACCTATCGGCCGACCCCGACACCGACCCCGACCAACAATCGGCCTACTCCTGACCATCTCTTGATGAAGATACTCGAGCCTGTTCAGAATCAGAGTCCTGCTAGGATAGGGCCCGTATTCCTTGGGATCCGGCCCATGTCATAGAAGGCAACTACGCCCTGTGAACCCTATAAATAGGCACCCACCACCAATGTTAGGGTTGGGTTTTGCTTAGATTATTCTGCCTTTGCAGTTTCGTCGTAGATCGGTTTGTAGAACCCCAAACTTCGAGTTCTTCAGATTAATATCAGCAATCCAGATTGCGTTTACTTTGTTCTTGCAAAGTTCTTCGATTGATTTGCAGGATCAAAACCTTCGTGGTGAGGTCGACTACGTGAGAGCGTGGTTGATAACGACTAGACGAGAGGGTGTAGCGATTGCAAGGTTCCGATCGCTGAACGGAAGCCTTAAAGCGTCAACGTCCACTCGTCGTCTCAATCGAACCTATCGGAAGATCGGGCCACAAATCGCACCCCGGTGCACACCATGATACTAGACCTAACATTATTGGTATAGGTGCACAGAATAAGGGGGAGGATGAGAGAATCTTTGTTGAAGAAAGTAATGATGAAGATATTGATGTGATTGGTGGTCAGACCAACGTCTAGGTCGGGTCTGACCAGCACCTCAAGGAAGTCGAGGAGCAATACTGACCACAAGGAGATGAAGTCTTGATAACTTTGAATGTTCCTCGAGAGATCATTTCATCCCTTGAAGATGTTATACAAGACACTTCTCGAGATGTTTCCGCTCCTTTAAACATTTAACATCAACACCCTCCTAAACAAATAATTGCTAATCTCTATGAGTGTGTCACTTGTTCCAGAGAGTTTGAGATGAGTATTATGGGCGAGCTGACGTACTTTTTAGGACTACAAATCAAGCAAACAAAAGATGGCACTTTTGTTCATCAGAGTAAGTACACCAAGGATCTTCGACGTTTTGATATGGAAAATTGCAGGCCAATTTCTACACCGATGGGAGTTACTTCTACTTTGGATTCTGACGAGGATGGTGAGCCTGTTGATCAAAAGAAATATCGCAGCATGATCGGCTCACTTTTGTATCTCACTCATGTTTCACATCATCAAGCTATCAAGCGTATACTCAGGTATCTCAAATTTACTCAAGAATTTGGCATACAGTATTCTACTTCTTCAAGTGTTAATTTAAGAGTTTTTTCTGATGCTAATTTTGGAGGTTGTAGAATTGATAGAAAGAGTACTAGTGGTACATGTTATTTCCTTGGTACATCACTTTTTGCTTGGTCATCTAGAAAACAATCTTCGGTTGCACAATCCACTGTTGAAGCTGAATATATTGCTACTGCTAGCTGTTGCTCACAAGTTTGTTTTCTTATTTCCGCACTTAAAGATTATGAAGTGAACTGTGATCGTGTTCCACTTTATTGTGATAACATAAGTGCTATAAATATTTCTAAGAACCTAGTGCAATTTTCATATGGGGCCGGCACTGGTAGTTCAGGACCTAGGCCCAGGATGCGGCTAGATCCAGCACAGCAGGCCAGGCCGCCCCCTAGTTAGGGGGATTTGTTTCCCAAATTATTATCTAAATTAGCTAAGAGATATTAAGGATATTTCCCTTTAGTATTTCCTTCTATATGTCCTTAGGCCCTATATAATAAGATGTAAGCCTCTTGGGCAGATTCAAGAAATAAGAAATCAATCTACAATCCCTACCTCAATTCTCTAAATCTTCCCCGTTCTTCAACATAGCTCGGCAAGGGGATCAAACCCACGACAGCCTACCCTGCAACTACGACCTTCACAATTGAGGGCCCCCAACCCTAGGGGTGGACGCCCTAGACAACTTGGTATCAGCTTCCCAGCGATCCTCATCTACCTCTGCCACGCCATCTCCTTCGGTGTCACCGGCCGAACCACCCACCATGGCATCATCCAATCCGGTTGATCTCGCTGCCCTCGTCCAAACGCTTGCTGAGTCAATCCAGGCTCTGTAGGCCATGGTCGCCAGCAATGCCTCCGCTATCCGCGTGCTAGAGGCGCAACACCTAGACTCTGCTGCCTCGGGTACGAAGGCGCTGGCCACGGGGGAGCACCACAATGACCAGTCTCCGTGATTTCAGAAGATGGATTTCCCCAAATACGACGGCAAGTCGGATCCCCTAGCTTTCATTAACCGCTGTGAATCCTATTTCCATCAGCAGCGCATTGTGTAGGAAAAGGTCTAGATGGCAACGTATAATTTGGAAGAGGGGGCGCAGATATGGTATATCCAAGTCCAATAGGATGAGGGTACACCGTCTTGGCGACGCTTCACCGAACATCTGCACCTTCAATTTGGTCTGCCCCTACACTCCAACCCCCTTGGTGAATAGACAGCCTGCAAGAGCACCGATTCCATCGTCTAGTACCAGGATCGGTTCGAAGCTCTGCTTTCATGCGTAGGCATCCTCATTGAGCAGCAGCATGTCCAGCTCTTCACCACCAGCCTGCTGCCCCAGCTCAACCTTGACGTCGAACTGCATAACCCACAGTCCCTCAGAGTCACCATGAGTTTGGCCCGCAAATTGGAGCTTCGCGACCAATGCGCCACCGCCCTAATCCTGACCCTGATGCCACCACGCCATCAAGCCCGGGGCCTCCTGCCCACACCGCTAGGCCGGTTGGCGCTTCTAGTCATCGGTCACGGTGGAGGTCATGGTGGAGGTTTGGCCAGTCAAATGGCTGTCCCAGGTGGAGATGGAGGAACGCTGTCACCTCGGCCTTTGTTTTAATTGCAATGAACGATTTAGCCGTGGCCATAATCAGGTTTGCCAACGCCTCTTCCTCCTCGACCTCGCCTTCCATGATGATGATGATGTACCCGAGCCAGTTGAGCAGCAAGAGGCCAATCCACAGATCTCCGGGCACGCCATCGCAGGTGTCCGTACAAGCGAGACGATGCAAGCTCCCCTCTAGTTGGGTGGCATCTCCTTGCTGGCCTTTCTCGACTCTGGCTCCACCCACAACTTTATCTCTAAGGAGGCAGCCGGCCAGACCAACCTACGCCTACGTCCGCACAAGAAGATGCTCGTCACAGCGGCCAAAAGCGAGTGGCTTGATGGTAATATGCCCTAGAGACAAGTTCTAGAGGAACCAGAATTTCTGGTTGGACCGGAACTTTCGGGCCCACCCTGGTGCCGAGTTCTAGAGGAACGGAAAGTTCTGGTTGGACCGGAACTTTCGGGCCTGCTCTAGAGGCAAATTCTGGATGAACCAGAAGTTCTAGGCTTCGGTCAAAACTTTCAGGCCAAAATAAATTCGACACAGAATGTTATTTTTGGAAGTTCTGGTTGGACCGGAAGTTCTGGGTTCAGAAGTTCTGGTTGGACCGGAACTTTTGGATAGAAATAAATTCGATACAGAATGTTATTTTCGAAAGTTCTAGGCCTCGACTGGAACTTCTGGGGCGAACGTGCAAATTAGATTTGGTGGGCTTTAATGTTGATTAAAGATCCATCAGTGGGCTCTATATAAGGAGAGGAGAGGCCAGGGCACAAAAAACTGTTGGACCTCCCCTAACCCTAGCCACCACCTCTCCCCTGGCCTCACCTACTGTGGCCGCATCTCCCCGAGCCTCGCGCACGGTACTAACTGATGGAATTGTGCCCAAGAAAATTCTGGGGGAACCGGAAGTTCCGGCTGTAGCCGGAAGTTCCGGGTTCTAGAGCATCCAGAAGTTCTGGTAGGACCAGAAGTTCCGGGCCAGCCTCGGTATTTGATTTTCTGGATGAACCTGAAGTTCTGGCTGTAGCCAGAAGTTTCGGGTTCTGGACGAACCAGAAGTTCTGGTTGGACCAGAAGTTTTGGGTCAAGAATTAATTCGTTAGAGAAGGTTATTTTCGGAAGTTCCAGCTATAGCCGAAAGTTCCGAGCCAGGCGAACAGATTATATCTGTTGAGCTTTAAAATAGATTAAAGGCCCATGATGGGGTACTATATAAAGAGAGGTGGGGCAAGCATGAAGAGGTTGCTGATTGCTCCTATTGTTCCTGGTTAAGAACCCTAGCCGCCACACCTCTCCTCTCTCCACGATCACAAGTGTTGTGATTGATCTCCCGAATCTCGCGAGTGGTGCTAGCTCACCAGCGCTAGGTGATCCTATCCCTGGACGTGTGGATACCGTGGAGGCACTACTCCAATAGTGGTGCTCGTCTTCTTCCCGTGGAGACTGTCAGGTCGTAGGATCGCGTTATCTTTGTCGCCGGATCATCGATGAACGAACGGAGCCGGGAGGAGCAGCTCGAGGACGCGCTTCATCAACTCTACTTCCGCTGCTCGAGCGCGTCTCGAGGCTCAAGGTAACGATCCATGATCCCATTACACGCATGGTTTCTGGGCTAACGGGGTAAATTTTTTGAAATTAAGCGCTAGCGTAGCCTCCTCATAACCCAACAGTGGTATCAGAGCCTACGTGCGTAGTGTTCGATTTAGATCGATCATATATGGTGATATGTGATGGAAATAGATTGGATCTATTGTTTTTGTCATCGGATTTTCGGAAGTTTCGGTTGGACCAGAAGTTCCGGGCCAAAATAATTTTTGATACAGAATGTTATTTTCGGAAGTTCCGGTTGGACTGGAAGTTCTGGGTCCAGAAGTTCCAGTTGGACCGGAAGTTCCAGACATAAATAAATTCCATACAAAAGGTTATTTTTGTAAGTTCCGGGTGTGACTCAGAACTTCCGGGCCAAAATAAATTTGAGTCAGAAGGTTAATTTTGGAAGTTCCAACCCTGAGTCAGAAGTTCCGAGCCCTTCGACCGGAAGTTTCGGGCCTACTGGCCAGAAGTTTTGGGTCCAGTTCAGTCACGTCTAGATTCCGTCTAACTCATTTTTGCAGGGAATGTTGTGACTGGTATGGCCTTAAAAGTATATGATACTCGCTTGTAATAAAATGGCCTGCGCGTCATGATTGATTACAGCCCATGGCTGTTCAAATGTTGTACGACCTGCGCGTCGATATGTGATGCTTCTGCTCATGTAACTAGTATAGTGCTATTAGTTATAATAGGCTGATATAGGTTCATGGAGGCCTGAAGCATGATGACCTGAAGGACAGGAACCATGGAGATAGAGATCACCATGCAAGAGGGCCATACTATGTCACAGTTAATATGATTGCCTATGATATTTATTTATATTCCTGTCATACTATTCTTTCATGTTCTGTGTGCGGTAGGCATCGTTACCATGTTAGAATAGTTTTCCTCAGAAAATTAAGTATTGATGCTCTTTCTAATAGCTGCACCTACTAAGGTTCTCGATCATCGATGATGGGTCTGCTAAAGCAGGGTGCCGTCTTTTATCTTGACCAGTTAGGGTGGATGTCGAACACCACATGCATAGTATTGGTTTGCTTAACAAAGCTATCAAAATGGTTTTGGGCTTTGGGGCATGGAGTTAGGAGTCGGGCATTGGATGCTACCCCAACGCACAAGAGTCACATAGAGATGTGATTAGCAAGTGTTGCTTACCTATGTCACTAATCATCTAGCAGTGATTCCAAAGCTCACTAGGAGTTAGATGAATATGGATCTTGTCCCACAATGTGTCGTCAGAGGGAAAGCGATCATTTTATATATTGTGGCACATCTTTTATTTGATAGAATATTAACATAGCATAGTGCTGAACCTTGCATTGTTGTTATAGATCTTTGCACCTACTGCTAGTAACACTTTCAGTTTTAATTTGTGATCGATTCTTTGTGGAACAAACTTTATTGATTGGTATTGAAGTTTGAGAATGGTCATCAAACAAGATAAAAAGGAATATGTTCTAGAGGAGCCCCATCCTGATGAACCAACTAATAATGCATCTGTAGCTGATCGGAGGGCCTATGAGAAGCTCACCAATGATTCGCTCGATGCTAGCTGTCTCATGTTTGCTAGTATGTCCTCTGACTTTTGGAAGCAAGATGAGAACAGGGATGCCTATAATATGATTATAGGACTCTGAGGCATGTTTGAGAACCAAGCTCGGGCCGAGAGGTACGGTACCTCAAAGTCCTTGTTTGTGTATAAAATTGGTCATTGGCAAAGGAACTGCAAGTTGTACTTGGAAGAACTCAAGAAGAAGAAGGGAAGTGAGACTTCCGCTTTTACTTCAAGTATAAATGTTATTGAAATCACTAGAAAGTATTTCAGCTCCTACTGAACCGCAATTCAACATGCAAGATGTTGCAGGGCCTGTTATCGAGACACCAGCTCCACGTTGGTCAGAGAGGTTGAGTCATGCGCCCGAGCGGTTTGCGTTTTTAACCACTGTGCAGCGTGACGTATTATTGTTGAACAATGATGAACCTAAGACCTATATGGAAGTGGTGATGGGATCAGACTCTGAGAAATAGCTTGGAGCCATAAGATCCGAGTTAGAATCCATGCGAGAGAATCAAGTTTTAAACTTGGTCGATCCACCTGATGGTGTAAAAACTATCGAGTGTAAATAGATTTTTAAGAAAAAGATAGACGTTGATGGAAATGTTCACATCTATAAGGCACGATTGGTGGCAAAAGGTTTTAGGCAGATTCAAGGTGTTGATTATGATGAAACGTTTTCGCCCATCGCTATGCTAAAGTCTATCCGGATCATCCTAGCAATTGCCACATTTTATGACTATGAGATATGGCAAATGGATGTCAAGACGGCTTTCCTTAATGGAAACCTAAGTGAGGAGGTGTACATGACATAGCCCGAAGGTCTTGATGATCCAAAGAGTGCTGGGAAAGTTTGCAAATTGCAAAGGTCCATTTATGGGCTGAAGCAGGCATCTCGGAGTTGGAACATTCGCTCTGATGAGATAGTCAAAGCATTTGGCTTCATCAAGAACGAAGAGGAGCCTTGTGTTTATAAGAAGGCTAGTGGGAGCTCACTTGTGTTTCTGGTCTTATATGTAGATGACATATTGTTGATCGGAAATGATATTCCTATGCTAAATGCTGTCAAGTCTTCGTTGAGAAAAAGTTTCTCAATGAAAGATCTTAGAGAAGCAGCATACATCTTGGGCATAAAGATCTATAGAGATAGATCGACAAGGTTAATTGGATTAAGACAAAGCATGTACATTGACATGGTATTTAAACGGTTCAATATGCAGAATTCCAAGAAAGGTTTTCTGCCAATGTCACATGGTATTTCTCTCAGCAAGAGTCAGTATCCTTCGACATCTGATGATCTGGAGAAGATGAGTGTGATCCAGTATGCCTCCGCAATCAGATCCATCATGTATGCCATGCTTTGTAGACGTCTAGATGTTTCTTATGCTCTAAGTATTACGAGCAGATATCAGCCAAACCCGGATGAAAGTCACTGGGCGGTTGTAAAAAGTATCCTTAAGTACTTGAGAAGAACTGATGATGTGTTCCTGGTGTATGGAGGTGAGGAGGAGCTCGTTGTAAATGGTTACACCGATGCTAGCTTCCAAACCGACAAAGACGATTCACGATCGCAGTCTGTATTTGTGTTCTGCCTCAATGGAGGCGCAGTGAGTTGGAAGAGTTCCAAGCAAGAAACGGTTGCAGATTCAACAATAGAGGTTGAGTATATTGCAGCTTCGGAAGCTACGAAGGAGGCAGTTTGGATCAGAAAGTTTGTTTCTGAGCTGGGCGTTGTCCCTAGTGCGTCCAGTCCAGTGGACCTCTATTGTGATAATAGTGGTGCCATTGCGCAAGCCAAGGAGCCTAGGTCGCACCAGAAGTCTAAGCACGTACTGCGGCGCTATCACCTGATCCGTGAGATTATAGATAGAGGTGTTGTGAAGATATGTAAGGTGTACATGGATTTGAACATAGCCGATCCGTTGATGAAGCCTCTCTCATAGCCCAGACATGAGGCGCACTTGAGCTCTATGGGTATTAGATACTTGCGTGAGTGAGTCCAGTATATGTTAGAAGAAGTTGTTTTGTCTATGCTGATGTACATTTAGATAATTGGTTATCTTGTTCCTTGAATAATATATTTTACAGTGATCAGCAAGTTGATGACTTGTTTGTGAGACTCTTTGTGTTACGATGTTATTCTAAATAATCCCTGATCTGAGATCGTCATGTGGGACAGTGATGATTAATAGATTAGCACATCTGTCTGATTGATGATCATGTTTCACAGATCATAAACATGGAGATGTCAAATCAGTGATGTTGACTCATGTTGGTGAACATGGAGTTGGATAGACCCACTTTGAGATAGTGCTGGGATTGTTATTTTATATGTGCCATCAGTTGTCATCTCAAATGGTGTACCTGCAGAGTCCTTAGACCTGAGATCGTCATTGATTCTAGAATGTGTAGTAGCACACTTAGGGGTTTCCAAACGCTATTTCGTAACAGGGTAGTTATAAAGGTTGCTTTCGGGTGTGTCACGAAACATGTAGTGGGATGTGAGCGGTCAAGATAGAATTTACCCCTCCTACATAACGGGAGAGACGTCTCTGGGCCCCTCGAGGTAGTCGGATTGGAAAGTACATGGCCATGCCACTATGATCAAAGGGTTGATCATGATTGAATCCACTACTTGATCAAAAGGTGGCATGGATCTCGCCTTGAGCTTGACTGATGTCGTGTGGTAAAGGGATTGGTGTGTGTATATCAAGGTTCAGAAAGTATGATTTTGACTTTGTGTGCTTTCGGGGGTCAATATGTGCTACTAGGTACCGCTATTGATCGGTGATCCGGAAAGGGTTTTCGGGGTTGCGGCCATTTGCATATGAACCTATCGGGTCACACGCTTAAGTAGATGGAATTTAAATCTTGTAAAGAATTGGTTCTTGTGCAAGTGGGAGATTGATGGAATTGTGCCCAAGAAAATTCTGGGGGAACCGAAAGTTCTGGCTGTAGCCAGAAGTTCCGAGTTCTGGAGCGTCTGGAAGTTCTGGTAGAACCAGAAGTTCCGGGCCAGCCAAGGTATTCAATTTTCTAGACGAATCGAAAGTTCTGGCTATAGCCAGAAGTTCTGGGTTCTGGATGAACCGAAAGTTCCGCTTGGACCGAAAGTTCTGGGTCGAGAATTAATTCGATACAGAAGGTCATTTTCGGAAGTTCCGGCTGTAGCAGGAAGTTCCGGGGTCCAGAAGTTTTGGCTGTAGCCGGAAGTTCTGGGCCAGGCGAACAGATTAGATCTGTTGATCTTTAATACAGATTAAAGGCCCATGATGGGGTACTATATAAAGAGAGGTGGGGCAAGCACGAAGAGGTTGCTGATTGCTCCTATTGTTCCTGGTTGTGAACCCTAGCCGCCACACCTCTCCACTCTCCATGATCACAAGTGTAGTGATTGATCTCCTGGATCTCGCGAGTGGTGCTAGCACGCCGGTGTGAGGTGATCCTGTCTCCGGACGTGTGGATACCGTGGAGGCACTACTCCAATAGTGGTGCTCGTCTTCTTCCCGTGGAGACCGTCGGGTCGTAGGATCGCGTTATCTTCGTCGCCCGATCATCGACGAACGAATGGAGCCGGGAGGAGCAGCTCGAGGACGTGCTTCATCAACTCTACTTCCGCTGCCCGAGCCCGTTTTGAGGCTCAAGGTAACGATCCATGATCCCATTACACGCATGGTTCCTGGGCTAACGGAGTAAATTTTTTGAAATTAAGCGCTAGCCTAGCCTCCCCATAACGCAACACTAGCATATCGGCGTGTGGTGATCCTGTCCCTATACGTGTGGATACCGTAGAGGTACCGCTGCAATTGCAGCACTGATCATCTCGACGTGAGGATCGCAAGGCTGCATCGTCTTCACCGCCAGTGATTGGACGTAGCTGGGAGGAGTTGATCGAGGACGCGCTTCCCCAACTCTTCTTCCGCTGCCCTAACACGTCTCGCGACTAGAGGTAACGATCCATGATCCCATTACTCGGACGGATCCTGGGTTGAATGGGTAGAAAAAGTTTTGTTTTATGCTAGTATAGTCTACCGGTTCCCCAATAGTGACATCAGAGCCTACGTGTATAGTATTCGAGCTGGATCATGCACATATAGGTGATATGTGGTGGAAATAGATTAGATCTATTGTTCTTGCGCTGGATTTTCAGAAGTTCTGGGCTCCGACCAAAACTTTCGCGCCAAAATAATTTTTGTACAAAAGGTTATTTTTGGAAGTTTCGGGTTTGACCTGGAAGTTCTAGGCTAAAATAAATTCGATACAGAAGGGTGATTTCAGAAGTTTCGGGCTTTAAGCCGAAAGTTCTGGGCTTCGACTAGAAGTTCCGAGCTTTGATCCGGAAGTTCCGGGTCTGCTTTTCAGTCACGCATAGATTTGACGCATAACTCGTTTTTGTAGAGAATGTTGTGACTGGTATGGCCTTGTGATGTATATGATGCATGTATGTAATTTTCATGGCCTGCGTGTCATGGTTAATTGCAGCCCAAGGCTATTCTATTATTGTACGACCTACGTGTCGACATGTGATGCTTCTTCTCATGTAATTTGTATAGTGCTATTAGATGTAATAGACTGATACAAGATCATGGAGGCCTGAAGCGTGATAACCCGAAGGACAGGAACCATGGAGATAGAGATCACCATGTGAGAAGGGCCATACTATGTCACAGTTAATATGATTGCCTGTGGTGTTTACTTATGTTTCTGTCATACCATTTTATCATGTTTTGTATGCGGTATGCATCGTTACCATGTTAGAATAGTTTCTCTCAGAAAATTAAGAGTCATTGATGCCCTTTCAAATAGCTGTACCTACGAAGGTTTTTGATCATTGCATGGTAGGTCTGTCAAAGCAGAGTGCCATCTTTTATCTTAACCAGTTAGGGTGGATGTCAGACATCCATAAGCATAGTATTGGTTTGCTTAACAAAGCTATCAAAACAGTTTTGGGCTTTAGGGCATAGAGTTGGGCGTCAAGGCATTGGATGCCACCCCAACAAATAAGAGTCACATAGGGATGTGATTAGCAAAGTGTTGCTTACCTATGACACTAATTTTTTAGCAGTGATGCCAAAGCTCACTAGAAGTTAGTTGAATATGGATCTTGATAAGGACATCACCGCTAAAGATACATCCACACTTTATTACCAAGGACTGATGACTCGTGCTCGAGTTCGTCAACTTAATTGTCAAGTGAATTCGCTCCTCGTTACTCAAGCAAGTTCTCCTATGAATGGAATACTACTAAGTTTCGGTTATGATTGTATTTTACTTAGGAACATGGGAGAAGGGATGTTGGATCGGCCGACCCCATCAGCACGACCATCAGCCACCACTCGGTCGGCCATCGG
>KE372294.1:624971-641204 GCA_000418225.1 Zizania latifolia
GGAACTTCCGGATGCACCAGAACTCGAAACTTTCGGCCTTAGGCCAGAACTTCCGGTTTCCCCATAATTATCTTGGGCATATTTCTATCAATCTCCCACTTGCACAAGAGCCAATTCTTGCAAGCTTTAAAATCCAATCCCCTTAAGCGTGCGACCCGATAGGTTCATATGCAAACGGCCATTACCTGGAAATCATTTCTGAATCACCAATCAATAGCGGTACCTAGCAGCACTTATTAACCCCCGAAAACATACAAAGTCAAAATCATACTTTTGGAACCTTGATATACTCACGCACCAATCCCTTTACCACACGACATCAGTCAAGCTCAAGGCGAGATTCGTGCCACCCTTGTTGATAGTTTGACACTTCACTCGATCAAGTAGTGGATTCAATCATGATCAACTCTTTGATCATAGTGGCATGGCCATGCACTTTCCAATCCCACTACCTCGAGGGGCCCAGAGACGTCTCTCCCGTTATTAGGAGGGGTAAATTCCATCTTGACCGCTCACATCCCACGACATGTTTCGTGACACACCCGAAAGCAACCTTTATAACTACCCTATTACGGAATAGCTTTTGGAAGCCCCTAAGTGTGCTACTATACATTCTAGAATTAATGACGATCTCAGGTCTAAGGAGTCTACAAGTACACCATTTAAGATGATAACTAATGGCACTTTTAAAATAACAATCTCAGCAGTATCTCAAAGTGGGTCTATCCAACTTCATGTTCACCAACATGAGTCCACATCACTGATTTGACATCTTCATGTCTATGATCTATGAAACATGATCATCAATTAGACATATGTGTTAATCTATAAATCATCACTGTCCCACATGACGATATGAGATTAGGGATCATTTAGAATAACATCGTAACACAGAGAGTGTCACAAACAAGTCACGCACTTATTGATCAATGTAAAAGATATTTATTTAAGGAACAAGATAACCAATTATCCAAATGTACACTAGCATAGATAAGACACTTTCTCTCACATACACTGGACTCACTCACGTAAGTATCTAATACCTATAGAGCTTTAGCATAGCGACGGGCAAAAATGTTTCATCATAATCAATACCTTAAATCTGTCTGAAACCTTTTGCCACCAATCGTGCTTTATAGATATGAATATTTCCATCAACGTCTATCTTTTTCTTAAAAATCCATTTACACTCGATAGTTTTTACACCGTCAGGCGGATCGACCAAGTTCCAAACTTGATTCTCTCGCATGGATTCTAACTCGGATCTTATGGCTCTAAGCCATTTCTCAGAATCTGGTCCCATCACCGCTTTCGAATAGGTCTTAGGTTCATCATTGTCCAACAATAATATATCGCGCTGCCTAGTGGTTAAAAACGCAAACCGCTAGGGCGCACGACTCAACCTCTCCGACCGACGTGGGGCTGGTGTCTCGACAACAGGCTCTGCAACATCTTGCATGTCGAGTTGCGGTTCAGTAGGAGCTGAAACACTTTCAAGTGGTTCTCGAACCTCTTCGAGTCGCACCGTGCTCTCACTAACCCCTTTCGAGAGAAACTCTTTCTCTAGAAAGACACCATTCCGAGCGACAAACACTTTGCCTTCTTCCCGGATATAAAAGTAATATCCTTTGGTTTCCCTAGAATATCCCACAAAGAAGCATTTATTAGATTTGGAAGTGAGCTTACCAGACGTCAAACGCTTTACATAGGCCTCACAACCCCAGATCTTTAGAAAAGATAGCCCAAGACGCTTCCTAGTCCATATCTCATATGGTGTCCTCTCTACAGATTTGGATGGAACTTTGTTTAGTGTGAAAGCAGCAGTTTCTAAAGTGAATCACCAGAAAGACAATAGAAGATCAGTTTGACTCATCATCGACCGGACCATGTCTAACAAAGTTCGGTTCCTCCGCTCGGACACCCCATTCCACTGAGGTGTACCAGGTGGAATCAGTTGTGGAACAATTTCACATTGCTTCATATGATCATTAAACTCATGGCTCAAATATTCACCTCCATGATCCGATCGTAGAAATTTAATTGTCTTGCTAGTATGATTTTGTACCTCATTCTGGAATGCTTTGAACTTTTCAAAGGATTCTGACTTATGCCTCATTAAGTAGACGTAACCATATCTACTAAAGTCATCTGTAAAAGTTATGAAGTACTGAAAACCACCTCTGGCTATAGAACTCATTGGTCTACATACATCAGTATGTACAATGGCCAATAGCGCGTTTACTCTCTCACTTTGACCAGTGAAAGGCGTCTTAGTCATCTTGCCAAGTAAACGAGACTCACATGTGTCAAATAATTCAAAATCAAATGACTCCAAAAGCCCATCTCTATGGGGCTTCTGCATGCGCTTGTCATTTATATGACCCAAACGACAATGCTAGACATAGGTAGGATTTAAATCATTGAGTTGAGGTTTCTTCGTATTAATGTTATAAACGTGTGTATCCTCAAGATTCAAAATATATAATCCATTCAACAATGGACAAACACCATAGAGCATACCATTCGAAAGTATCGAACAACACTTGTTCTTTATTACGAATTCAAAAACCGTCTTCCTCTAAACATGAAGAAGAGATAATGTTTCTGCCCAAGGCCAGAATGTAATAACAATTATTCAATTCCAAAACTAATCCTGAGGGTAGCGACACAGAATAAACGCCGACGGCCAACGCAGCAACTTTTGCACCATTGCCGATGCGAACATCTCTTGCGTACTTTCTAGTCCTTTTTAGCCCTTGCAACGATTTGCAAGTGTGAATCACTGATCCGGTATTAAATACCCATGAATCACTTGGATGAGTAGCAAGATAAATTTTAATAATATTTATACCTGAAGCGGAAGTCATACTTCCCTTATTTTTCTTTTGTTCTTCCAAGTACAACATGCAATTCCTCCGCCAATGGCTAGGCTTATGGCAGTGGTGGCAAGTGTTAGAGTTAGTAGGGCCCGACTTAGACTTTCCAGCCGAATTAGACTTAGAGCTCGAGATCGCATCTAGAGCTTTAGCCTTTCCCTTACGCATTCTCTTCATACTTTCCTTTTGAACCATCATCACATGACTAGAATTTTTCTTAAGGCTTTCTTGGGCTGTCTTGAGCATCTCATGCAATTCAGCCAAGGTTTTCTTCATGCCATTCATATGAAAATTCAGGATGAACGACTCGAAGCTCGTAGGGAGCGACTGAAGAATCACATCTGTGGCCAAATCTTTATCAGGAGTAGACCCAAGTTTTTCTAGGTTCTCAACGTAACCAATCATCTTGATCACATGAGGACTTACTGGACTGCCTTCTGCCAACCTTCACGTAAACAAGGACTTTGAGACATTATACCTCTCAGTCCGTGCCTGGTTCTCAAACATGCCTTTGAGTCCCACGATCATATTGTAGGCATCCTTGTCCTCATATTGCTTCTGAAGCTCAGAGGACATACAGGCAAGCATGAGACAGTTGACATCAACTGAATCATTGGCGTGCTTCTCATAAGCCCGCCTATCATCAAGTGGTGTATCATCCGTTGGTTCATCAAAGTGGGGTTCCTCTAGAACATAATCATTTTTCTCCTACTTGAGAACAATTCTCAAGTTTCTGTACCAGTCAATAAAATTTGTTCCAGACAATTTCTCTCTCTAAGATAGATCACAGATTAAAAACGGAAGTATTCTTTGCAGTAGGTGCCATGATCTACAACAAAATGCAAGGTTCAGCACTATGCTATGTTGATCTTCTATCAAATAAAAGATGTATCACAATATGTAAAATGATCGCTTTCCCTCTAACGACACACTGTGGGACAAAATCCATATTCATCTAACTCTTAGTGAGCTTTGGCATCACTGTTAGAAGATTAATGACATAGGTAAGCAACACTTGCTAATCACATCCTATGTGACTCTTGTTCATTGGGGTGGCATCCTATGCCTCGACGCCCAATTCCATGACCCAAAGCCCAAAACCGTTTTGATAGCTTTGTTAAGCAAACCAATACTTTGCATGTGGTTGTTCGACATCCACCCTAATGGTCAAGATAAAAGATGGCACCCTGCTTTGGCAGACCCACCATCGATGATCAAGAACCTTGGTAGGTGTAGCTATTGGAAAGAGCATCAATACTTAATTTTCTGAGGAAAACCATTCTAACATGGTAACGATGCCTACCGCACACGGAACATGAAAGAATAGTATGACAGGAACATAAATAAAAACCACAGGCAATCATATTAACTGTGACATAGTATGGCCCTCTCGCATGGTGATCTCTATCTCCACGGTTCCTGTCCATCGGGTCATCACGCTTCAGGCCTCTATGAACTTGTATCGGTCTATTACAGCTAATAGCACTATACTAATTACATGAGCAGAAGCATCACATGTCGACGTGCAGGTCGTATAATATTTGAACAGCCGTGGGCTATAATTAACCATGACATGTAGGCCATGTTATTACATTCATGCATCTTATACATTTGCAAGGCCATACCAGTCACAACATTCCCTGCAAAAATGAGTTAAGCGGAATCTACGCGTGACTGAAAAACATACCCAGAACTTCCGGCTCAGAGGCCCGGAACTTCCGGTCGAAGGGCTCGGAACTTCCTACTCAGGGCCGGAACTTCTGAAATCAACCTTCTAACTCAGATTTATTTTGGCCCAAAACTTCTAGGTCACACCCGGAACATCCAAAAATAACCTTCTGACTCAGAATTTATTTTTGTCCGGAACTTCTGGACCCAGAACTTCCGGTCCAACCGGAACTTCCCAAAGTAACATTCTGTGTCAAAAATTACTTCAGCCCAGAACTTCTGGGTCACACCCGGAACTTCCAAAAATCCGACGATAAAAACAATAGATCCAATCTATTTCTATCACATATCACCTATATGTGATCGATCCAGATCAAACACTACGCACGTAGGCTCTGATACCACTGTTGGGTTATGGGGAGGCTACACTAGCGTTTAATTTCAAAAATTTACCCCGTTAGCCTAGGAACCATGCGTGTAATGGGATCATGGATCATTACCTTGAGCCTCGAGACACGCTCGGGTAGCGGAGTTAGAGTCGATGAAGCACGTCCTCGAGCTACTCCTCCTAACTCCGTTCGTTCGTCGCCGATCTAGCGATGAAGACAACGCGATCCTACGATCCGGCGAACTCCACGAAAGGAAGACGAGCACCACTATTGGAGTAGTGCCTCTACGGTATCCACATATCCGAGGATAGGATCACCTCGCGCCGGCGTGCTAGCACCACTCACGAGATCCAGGAGATCGATCACAACACTTGCAATCGAGGAGAGAAGAGAGGTGGCGGCTAGAGTTCAAATCCAGGAGTAACAGCAACCCTTTCGTGCTTGCCCCACCTCTCTTTATATAGTGCCCTCTCATGGGCCCTTAATCAGTATTAAAACCCAATAGATCTAATCTATTCATCGGGACTAGGAACTTCTGGTCTAACCGGAACTTCCGGTTTGTCCAGAAGACAGCCCGAAACTTCTGATCCAACCAGAACTTCTGGCTCCTCCAGAAACTAAAACTGGGCTGGCCCAAAACTTTTGGTCTAACCGAAACATCTGTATGCACTAGAACCAAGAACTTCTGGCCTCAGGCCAGAACTTCCGGTTTCTCCAGAATTCTCTTGGGCATATTTCCATCAGGAGATTGATGGTAATATGCCCAAGAGACAAGTTCTAGAGGAACTAAAAGTTCTGGTTGGATCGGAACTTCCGGGCTTGCCCTGGTGGCGAGTTCTGGGGGAACCGGAAGTTCTGGTTGGACCGGATCTTCTAGGTCTGCTCTAGAGGCAAATTCTGGATGAACTAGAAGTTTCGGGCTTCGACCGAAACTTCCGGGCCAAAATAAATTTGACACAGAATGTTATTTTTGGAAGTTTCGGTTGGACCAGAAGTTTCGGGTTCAGAAGTTCCAGTTGGATCGGAACTTCCGGATCAAAATAAATTCGATACAGAATGTTATTTTCAGAAGTTCTAGGCCTCGGCCAGAACTTCTGAGCCGAACATGGAGATTAGATCTGGTGGGCTTTAATGTCGATTAAAGACCCATCAGTGGGCTCTATATTAGGAGAGGAAAGGCCAGGGCACAAAAAGTTATTGGACCTCCCCTAACCCTAGCCGCCACCTCTCCCCTGGCCTCACCTGCTGTGGCCACATCTCCCCTAGCCTCACACACGGTACTAGCATATCGGCGTGAGATGATCCCATCCCTGTACGTGTGGATACCATATAGGCGCCGCTGCAATTGCGGTGCTGATCATCTCGACTTGAGGATCGCAAGGCTGTATCGTCTTCGCCGCCAATGATTGGATGTAGCTGGGAGGAGTTGATCCAGGACGCGCTTCCCCAACTCTTCTTCCACTGCCCTAGCGCATCTCGTGACTAGTGGTAATGATCCATGATCCCATTACTCACATGGTTCCTAGGTTGAATGGGGTAGAAAAAGTTTTGTTTTATACTAGCGTAGCCTACCCGTTCCCCAACACGGCTCTCCTGCCCGGGCATGTATCGTGCGACCCCATTCTAGATTGGCCAGGAGGAGTTCAAGCCCGACTTCTGTGCCCTTCATCTGGCCGGCTACGACGTGGTGCTCAGAACGCAGTGGCTGGCATCGTTGGGCCCAATCACGTGGGACTTTCATGCTCTCACCATGTATTTTTGGCTCAAGGATCACCGTGTTTGATGGCAGGCATCGCTAGCTCTTCCCGATCGGGCCTTCGAGCCTGTTCAGGTGAGGAACTGCTGATGGCCGTCCTAGATGAATTCGCTGCCATCTTCGCTGAACCACAAGGGATGCCACCACCCCATTCCCAGGATCACGCCATCACCTTGCTGCCTAGCTCGGCCCCTATAGCTGTTCGGCCCTACTGCTACCTCGCCTCGCACAAGGATGAACTGGAGCGTCAGTGCACTGCCATGCTGTCCCAAGGGCTGATCCGTCATAGCACCTTGGCATTTTCTTCAGCGGTCCTACTCGTTAAGAAGGCCGATGGCTCCTGGCGTTTCTGCATCGACTATCGCGCCCTCAACGCCATCACCGTCAAGGATGCTTTAAAAATCTTGGTGGTCGATGAGCTGCTCGACGAGTTACATTGCGCTCATTTCTTCACCAAGCTAGACCTGCGGTCGGGGTACCATCAGGTCCGCATGAACCCGGCCGATGTGGACAAAATGGCTTTTCACACTCACGACGGCTGTATGAGTTCCTGGTTATGCCATTCGGCCTCTGCAACGCCCTAGCAACTTTCCAAGCCCTCATGAACGACGTGCTCTAACCGTTTCTGCATCGCTTCATGCTCGTCTTCTTCGATGACATCTTGATCTTCAGTGACTCCTAGGCGGCACACCTTCGCCACGTTCGGGCCGTCCTCTCCACCCTGTAGTAGCATTGCCTCTTCGTCAAGCGCTCAAAGTGTGCCTTTGGCATCAACTCCATTGCCTACCTCAGCCACATCATCTCCGTGGATAGTGTCGCAATGGATCCAGCCAAGGTCCAGGCCATCTCGGACTGGCCTCAGCCTCAGTCGGCACGGGTGGTGCGTGGCTTCCTCGGCCTCACCAGCTACTACCACAAGTTCATCAAAGACTATGGCATGATTGCAGCACCCCTAACGGCCCTCTTGAAGAAGGACGGGTTTTTGTGGAGCGAGGCAGCCACCGGTGCGTTCCAGGCTCTCAAGGCGACCATCACTTCTGCCCTGGTTCTCGCCATGCCTGACTTCTCCAAGCAATTTATCGTTGAATGTGACACCTCGACATACGGCTTCAGGGCTGTCCTTCTCCAAGACCAGCACCCGATTGCTTTTTTCAGCTGACCGGCCACCCCTCGACACCAGTCTCTGGCCGCATATGAAAGGGAGCTGATCAGCCTCATCCATGCCATTTGCCATTGGAGACCATACCTTTGGGGCTGATGCTTTCTAGTACGGACTGACCATTTTAGCCTCAAGTTCCTACTGAATCAGCGCTTGGCCACAATACCACAACATCACTAGGTAGGCAAGCTACTCAGCTTCGATTTCATCGTCGAGTACAAGACAGGGAGCTCCAACATGGTGGCTGATGCCCTCTCCCACCGTGACACAGAGGAGGCATCACTCCTCGCCATCTCGGGACCTCGGTTCCACTTCATTGACCATCTGCATCAGGCCAACGACACCGACCCAGCACTACTTGCTCTGCACAACGACGTGTCTTCTTCGCAGAGCATGGCTCCATGGTCCCTCCTCGACGGCATGGTTACCTACAACGGGCGGCTCTACATTCCACCAGCCTCACTGCTGCTCTAGGAGATACATTCCACCATCCATGAGGATGGGCACGAAGGTGTTCAGCACATGTTGCATTGGCTATGATGAGATATCCATTCGCCCATCCTCTGCAAGGTGGTACAGGACCACATCCACGCATGCGCCACATGGCAACAGTACAAGTCCGAGCATCTTCATCTAGTGGGCCTTCTGCTACCACTGCCGGTTCCAACATCTATTTGGTCTGACATTAGGCTCGACTTCATCGAGGCACTTCCTCAAGTGGGAGGCAAACCGGTCCTTCTCACGGTGGTGGACCATTTTAGTAAGTACTGCCATCTTATTCTGCTCGCTCACCCGTACTAGGCTGAATCGGTGGTGCAGGCATTCTTTGCTGAGATTGTTTGGCTCCATGGGATACCAGAGTCAATTGTCTCAGACAGGGACCTGGTGTTTACTTCATTGTTCTGGCGTGAACTTATGAAGCTCACCAGCGCAAAACTTCACATGACATCGGCCTTTCACCCCCCGTCCGATGGTCAGACCAAGGCCACTAATAAGGTCATCGTGATGTATCTTCGCTATTTCACCAGTGACCACCCTCGCCAGTGGTTACCTTGGCTGCCATGGGCCGAGTACATCTACAACACTACTTACCAGTTGGCTCTCAAGGATACTCTGTTTCAGGTTCTCTAAGGCCGTGACCCACCCTGCATCCTCTCCTATGAGCCCGAGGAGACACGTGTGGCAGTAGTGGTGAAGGGCATGTCAGACAGAGACGAGTTCATCACCGACGTTCGTTATCGGCTCAAGCAGGCCCAAGCGATCTACAAGTCCCACTACAACAAGGCACATCAGGACGCCAGTTATTCCATCAGCGACTGGGTTTGGCTTCATCTCCGACTGCACACACCGGCATCTCTCAATGTGCCGACCAAAGGGAAGCTCCTCCTCGCTTTTATGGGCCGTACCGCATCAGTGAGATCAACAATAACATCGCCTATCACCTTGAGCTTCCTCCATGCACCCGCCTCCACGATGTGTTCCATGTGGGCCTCCTCAAGAAGTTCATCGGGACACCACCAACCGCACCACCGCCCCTGCCCCATATGCACAATGGCGCCGCTGTTCTCGAGCCGGAATGGGCAGTGCGGTCTCGTCTTGCCCGAGGAGTCTGCCAGCTGCTCATCTAGTGGAAAGGCGAACCAGAAGGCTCGGCAACTTGGGAGGATGTCGATAGCTTCATCACCCGCTATCCCTCATTTCAGCTCGAGGATGAGCTACTCATCGAGGCCGGGAGAGGTGTCATATGGGGCCGGCACTACCAGCGTCGGACCTAGGCCCAGGATGCGGCTGGATCCAGCGCGGCAGGCCAGGCCACCCCCTAGTCCAGGGGATTTGTTTCCAAAATTAGTTATCTAAATTAGTTAAGAGATATTCAGGATATTTCCCTTTAATATTTCCTTCTATATGTCCTTAGGCCCTATATAATAAGATGTAAGCTCCTTGGGCAGATTCAAGCAATAAGAGATCAATCTACAATCCCTACCTCGATTCTCTAAATCTTCCCCATTCTTTGACATATCTTAGCAAGGGGATCAAACCCGCACTGGCCTACCCCATAACTATGACCTTCACAGTCGAGGGACCCCAACCCTAGGGGTGGATGCCCTTGATAGCAATATTCTAGAACAAAGCATATTGATATTCGATATCATTTTCTTAGAGATCATATGGAGAAAGGTGATGTTGTGCTTCTTTTTATTGACAGTGAGTTACAATTGGCAGACATTTTCACTAAACCTTTGGATTCTTCTCGCTTTGCATTTCTTCGAGGGGAATTGTGCATTGTTCATCCAATGGGTTTGTTTTGAGGGGGAGGTTGCTTTTTCATTTGTGTCATAATGCATCCATGTTTTTTTCAAGCATTATTTTTATTCCAAATAAAACAACAAAACATGGAGCTTTGATTTTTACCTTTAGTTAATATTTGTGCTTACTAGTAATATCTTGTGAAATTGATGGATCACTAGTTTTACTTTTATGTCTTTTAGTCTTTTTATGACATAGTTTTTTAGGGATATGATGCATGACACATAAATATTCAAGTGAAACATAAAGAAATATGTGCTGATCTGGTGGCTAGTTTGAGTTAAATATGCTTATACATGTTTTAGCTGTGTTTATTTCACCTTGATAGTGCTTTCAATTTTAGTACTGACAGTACTATAGCTTGTGCAATGTCAAAACAATGAAATCTGAATGAAAAGAATATCGAAAAGAAAGAAAGTGTGCAAAAGCACATAAAGTTCAAAAAGAAAAGAAAGTGTGCAAAAGCACAGAAAATTCTGCATTCATGAAAAAATGTTTTTGCCTAGGTCGTCTCACGAGATTGCTTATCATTGCACTTTGATATAAACTTGGAGATGATCATAGATGACCAGACCATTGAAATGGGGACTGCTTGTGTGTGCAAGAACCTCACAGTAGGTCATGTGACCAAGGCTCAGGTGGCACCATCTGTCTCTGGATTAGTGGTCGCTGTGCTGAGATTGGCACTTGTAAAAATTTCATATAAAAGTTGCATGTATCAAATCTAAAATTTTCAATGACTATAAATTGCACTTTTAAGAGCATTAAGCGCTGTTTTAGTTTTGTGGATACAACCGAATTGTGTGTGAGGTATTTGTCTTAGACTAGTCCAAGTGAAAGCCAACATTATAAATCATTGAAATCATTCAATCTTAGTGCTTTTTTGAACATAAGATTTATGGCTTAGTTTCATTTTGAGGCTTTTAGACTTGATTGTTAGCTGGATGGTCTATCTATTTTATTTGTGTTGCAAACCTTGTCACGTGGATTCCTTTAGGTACACTTCAAAGCTCTCAAATAAGGAAATAAAAAAAATGATGTTCTCATGATAATATCCCTCTTTTGCTTCACTTGATGAAATTATTGTCAAAGGGGGAGAAATAGGGAAGAAATTGGTTTTTGATAAAACCATTGTCTTTGTAATCAATTTTTGAGGGAGTTTTCTTTATCGTTCTTTAAAAGAAGCTTTGGTAGAGAAAAACTTGTGCTTATGCTTGTGCTTTCAAAAATAAAAAATTTCTTTGTGCTTTTTAATGGTGTTGCCAATGTGTTCATCAAGGGGGAGATTATGAGATCATGTGTATGATCTTTGATAAGTGATGAACAAATTGGTTTGATGTTGATATGTGTTGAATGAGTTTGTTTTGATTGGTTTGAGTGGTCGAGCACTTTGGTCGAGTTGTCGAGTACTCTTGTTAGGCACTTAGCACTCGAGAGATTTCTGCCCTCGAGAAATTAGCACCCGAGAGATTTCAGCACTCGGAATTTTGGATCACTCGGATTTTTGATGTTTGAGTTGGATCATATGCTTAATTTGTTTATTCCACAAATATACAATGTTTATGATTGATTTGAATGTTTGAGTTAAGTTGGAAAGAATTGATTGGACTAATTGAGTTAAGTTGGAAAGAATTTATGCTCAAGAAAAGGTTTTCTTGGTTTGTTCATGTGCAGGCATTGCTTCAGGGTGAGTCATAGTCAATGATGGGATCAGAACTAGGCTTAGGGAGGAGCTGAGGTTTAGAACAGTCGAGGATGTCATGAGGGACGCTCGGGCTAGAGGATGCGGCACGTGAAGATGATGTTTCCATATGGCGTACGCAGGGATGTGTGCGAATATGGAAAAGATGTGAGGTTTCCATATGGCATATGCGGGATGTGTGCAGATATAGAAAGAGAGGAAAATTCATAAGGAGTTAGGATTTGAAGGATTCGTAAGGGATATGGATTCCTAGTTGGATTAGGATTGTAAATAGACTATAGGGGAGAGCAAACAGGGAATCCAAGGAGATACGAGGATCAAAAGAAAAATTAGGGTATAGCCTTTTGCTATCCATCTAGGGCTATGTTCATGATTTGGTGAGGGGTGCTTTGGATTCCACCTTGTAAACACTCTTATGCAATAAAGGTTAATCTTCAAACATCAAGGAGTGTGGTATCGAGTTCTTTCCTCTTAATGTTCATCGGTTTGCATCGTTTTGGCTTATTCTATGATTCTGCTTTTACTTGTGATTTAGTTTGAAATGATTCATCCAAAACCTTGCCAGGACATTAAGAAAGAGATCTGCAAAGTTTCATTAGTTAATTCCTCGTATTTTAGAAGTAATTAAGGTTTTAATTTTTGTATCGGATCTGTTCTATTTTTACACTGCAGCAAATCCCAAGTATCATAACTTTTGATTGGGAACTCGGATTTAAGTGAAATCACCATAGAAAGTTTCATATTGAAATCTAGTTTATTGTGTTAAAATTTTAGATCAATCCTTATGGTTTTAAAGTTACGCTCATTTTATCATACCTTGGTCAGCCTGTTTTCTGCTCTCAGGAAGCTCTCGGGAGTGCTCTTAGGAAATTTTAGCCCCTTGAGTACTGCCTCGTACTCTGCTTGATTATTGGTACAGTAAGGTTTGATTGTAAAGGAAAATTCAAATCTTGCTCCTCGAGGCGATATGATTATTACCAGCCCGATGCCGCATCCATGCCTACATACATAGATCCATCGAAGAAGAGAGTCCATTGTATCTGCTCCACATAGTCTGCTGCTCTGTCCCTATGCTGGATGATGAAATTGGTGATGGCTTGACCCTTGACTACCTTGGCCGATTCATACTATAGGTCAAACTATGATAGTACAAATACCCATTTGCCAATTCCCCCTTTAAAATTGGAGCCAATAACATGTATTTGATGACGTCAAATTTGCATATAATCGTGCATTACGTTGATAACATGTAATGCCTTAACTTGATACATGAAAAATAAAGACACAGGCATAAACCACGACGCACGCTTTTTTGTCTACCTTCGGAATTAACACTGATCCGATGCTCGTGTCATCGGCTGATAAATATAACTTGAATGATTTACCAGGCTATGGTGGGATTAGATCTAGAGGGGAGCTTAGATATTCCTTGATCATTAAATGCTTTTTGATGTCTCTCAGTCTAGACGAACTCCTGACCTTCTTTTATCCACAATAAAGGCGTTAACGGTTCTAACCGACCGGACAAATTTAGGATGAATCGTCGAACAAAATTAATCTTGCTGATCAGAGACTGCAACTCAGTTTTGTTCTTAGGCGGTATCGTCTTCTTGATAGCTTGGATAATATTCTAGCTTATTTCAATTCCCCTCTAGTGGACCATGAAACCCAAAAACTTCCTTGCCGATATGTCGAAAGCACACTTTTTTGGGTTCATTCGGAGACCATATTTCTTTGCTCTTTCCAATACTTTCCTTAAATCGGCAAAATGCCCTTCGTCACCTTGTGACTTTACTACCACATCATCAATATATTTTTCTACTAATGAACCAATGAGGTCATGGAATATATAATTCATTGCTCTCTGATATGTTGCTCTGGCGTTTCAAACAAGCCGATGGCATCGGGGCATCGAAAAGCGGTTTTTGGAATATCTTGTTCTGCATGAATATTTGATTATATCATGCATTTCCATCCAAGAAACTAAGAATTTTGTGTCCTAATGCTGCATCGACTAATAAATTCATGATCGACATTGGATATTCATCCTTTGGCCTAGCCTTATTTAGATCCCTAAAATCAACACATATTCTTAGTTGGCCATTTTTCTTCCATACCGAGACTATGTTCGATACCCACTCGGCGTATCAGCATGGCCTTATGAAGTTCGCATTGTAAAATCTTGTAATTCTGGCCTTTATGTCAGGATAAATCTTTGGTTTTAATCTCCCCTGACTCTATTTTATAGAATGATGTTCCACGATTGATCGACTAAGCCTAGGCATCTCATGATATTCCCATGCAAAACAATCCTAAAATTCTTTCAATAAAGCGATCAATCTTTGTTTTACAAAAGGAGGTAGTTTGGCGCTAATATACGTCAGCCTCGGTATATTCCCTGGTCCTATGTCCACTTCTTCCAGTTCATCAGCCGATGTAAACCCTTTTCCCAACTACCCTTCTTCATCATCTATTTCTTCAATCATGGATCTTGGTCTAGAATCATCTCATTTATCGGTTGTAGACAAAGATCCGATACACTTAAAAAAATCCCTTTCCCGAATACATCTGAAAAGGCAATCCATCTTCTCTAAATCGGACAAATCGGCTATTGATACGGTAACCAACCTATTAGCCTGAATAACCTCAACTTGATCACCCTGCCATTACATTAAGCTTTGATGCATAGTAGAAGAAGCACAACAATTAGCATGAATCTAGTCCCTTCTAAGTAAGAGGTTGTATGAACCCTTTCCATCTATCACGAAAAACATGGTCAGTAGCGTCTTACTTCTGACCGTGAGCTCGACATTCAAGGCCCCTTTGGCGTCTGAAGAATTTCCACCAAAGTCCTTTAATACCATGTTGGTCTTCACTAAATCCTCATTTGTTTACCCAATTTACAGAATGTGAAATATGGCATTAAATTAATAGTGGCTCCTCCGTCGACCAACATTTTTGCTATAGGCTTTCCATCAACATGCCCTTTTATGTACAATGGCCTTCAATGCCGATGCTCATCTTCTTCTAGCTTCTCAAAGGTTGCCGATTGTGGTTACAAAAGTAGTTGCACAACCGATTCGTCATCATCTCCGCTGTCCGACGGTGGCACCTTATACTCTACCAGTAAGATAAAAACCATATTCACATCCATCGGCTGCTCTTCTTTATCGGTTTTCTTCTTTGGACACCACTCCTTTCTGGCCCAGTGTTTGTTTTGCTGATACTCTTCGTATTCCTCTACCAGCTGCTCCTGATGCCTCTGTCATTGGAGCCTTCTCTTCTGACTTCATGTCAATCCCTCTAGACACCGTCAAGGCTCCTAAATAGGGTTTTGATTACCTCACCACCTATCTTCATCTTGAACTCGCCGATGATCAACAATTTCTCTCGGTTCCTGTCCATGCGACCCTAGTTGATCTTTTACGGGAATTCGCTCCTCCGAATGCTAATCGCAAGAACTAACATCAGTTTGGCAAATCTTCTCAGCACATTCTAGGCAATCTTTAATAGATGGAAGCTTCATATTATTTTCCAAACAACAATAAAAGAAAGTGCACTCCCAATGTGGGTCTACTTCTTTATGGTGTCCATATGGTATGGCAACGTTGCTCCCTTTCATGATGTCAATGACCTTTGTTATATGCCTTAGGGTTTGGCTCTCTTCTATATGAAAATGTGATGAGCTAACATGCACCATATTTACTAGAAAATGATTCCCGTCTATCATCATCGACTTCTTTGTTTCATCGAACTATACTCTTCCTTGCTCAACAGCCGACTAGATCTGCTGATGAAAGACTTTACACTTATTGGTATTGTGGGAGCCTGTGTTGTGCCATTTGCAATACTTTCTCTTCTTCAACTCCTCGGCTAATGGAATCACATGATTCGGTGGGAGCTGAATCTGCTTTTCCTTTAATAACATATCGAAAATCTTATCTTCCTTACTAATATCAAAATTATACTTCTGTTCCTTTTCTGTAGCTTTTACCCATGGATAGGTTACTATTTTCTTTAGCCTGGCCCACTCTGCTAGGCTAATTTCTCCATCGGAGTCCTCTTGCTCTGATTCCGATGAGTAAAACTATACTTGTGCTACTCGCTTCTAGATCTTCTCTTTATGCACGTCTTGAAATCAGCTCTCATGTGCTGATACCCTTTGCACTAGGTGCACCAAACTGTCGAATTATTGTGAGGAAAACCTCTCTATAATTGGCGATAGAAGGCTTTGAAAAGCTAATTCAGCCAACTAAGCGTAAATCAGGTTGAGGCTATATGAGGAGTCATGGTATGAACCATGAAGTGATGAGTGCTTGTCAACCGGGTGATGAAGATTGGACGATGAGGATGAAGGAGAAGAGGAGGAGGTGACT
>KE372298.1:8518-34044 GCA_000418225.1 Zizania latifolia
TGGCCCCTTGCCGCCGCCCCACGTGCCACCTCCGCCGGTCGGCTCTGTTCTCCACCTCCGCACATCCCCAGCCGAGTCCACGCTGCCACCCCGCGATACAGTGGGCTGCCATCCTCCTTGGCGTTGCCGCTACTGCTGAGGTTGATCTCCTTGGCGAAACAGTGAGAAAGAAGCCCATTTGGGTGTTCTTCATGTCATCTTTTTTTGCATTTGGTCAAAATGGCAGACTGCTGAAGATTAGCTTTTTTTGAGCTCTTATGATTTAGGAATCGATACGTGCCTGCAGAGAGATTACCTGACTCTGTTAATGCTGCACTGAATGTTTGTTTGGTTAAATTTTTCTTGATAGCAGTAGGATGTTTTAGGGTTGTTTTTAGTATTAATCGATATTTTTTAACATAATATAGAATAATATTTTTATATTAATTCTAAAGAACTGTATTCCAAATTTTAAGTATAGAAATTACTACCAGAAATAAATTGATTAAGTGCAAAAATTTTAAAAACATGTGTAGAGGGGTAACCATACCCCCTCTCATATTCGAGGTCATCATATCCCACTGAAACAGCCAACCAAACACATACTCGTTCAGCCTGTATCCGCTCATACAACCTCATATACAGTCTACCAAACACTCTTCTTTTTTAAAATACGACTCCGCTCATCCAGTTTCCCCACATCTAGGATATACGATCCCACCTCTCAAATGCAACCAAACACATCCTATATAGACCTACTCGCCTAGCTGCCGAGTTTTTTAAAATAATATTTTTTATTCAAAATTTCAAATCTTAATGCACCTTTTCAAAATTAAAAAAAAACGTATCGATCGTTGGGCCATCGATTATCGTCCTATCGATGGCCCAATAGGCAATAGGGGGCTAAGCTAGAACTGATCGTTCGACATGAGGCTGTAAGAGGGGCGAAGTGCCTCCTTCCTCACACCGTCACTTCCTCCTCTCATCCCCTCTCCTCTCATACACCTTCAGCTTCTAGGTAACTTCCATCTCTTCTCTCTAGGCTAGCTAGTTTAGATAGTGTAGTATAGGTAGGTAGTACTAGTTAGTGTAGTATAGTATAGTATAGGTGGTATTAGTAGTAGTCAGTATAGTTAGTGTAGCTAATGTAGTTAGTGTAGTTAGATAAATATAACTAGTTCAGTAAGCAGAACTTAGATCAACTTAGTGTTGACGCAGAAATCACAAGAGATTTCTACACCTCCGTACTTGAAGGCCTATTAGATTTGCTTATCTCTAGTGCAAGTCCTTAAGCCCAAAGTTTACAAGGCGTGCCTGTCAATTTGATCCTATAATTAACAAGAAATAGAATATTGGTTATCCTAAATCTATCGGTTGATGGCCTAACAGCATCACAACCTATAGCGTCTTATCGGTTGAGGAATCCGATAAGAACAACGCAGAATATAACGTATCGGATAATATAAAGAAACAATGTATCGGTTGGATCAATCGTGATGCACCTATTGACGAATGATACTTGTTATAAAACAACCCGAATGACTGCAAGCATGATTACACGTATCGGTTTAAAATGTTGTGGAACTATTTATACTAATAATAACCTTAATAGATCGAACTTAATCAAGACAGTATTAAGGATTACCATTAACATGATAGAAACACATTCGAATATCATCCAATAGCATGGAATTTATAGATAATATATTTGCTAAAACTCTAGTAGAACGAGGATCTAATGTTTATTAGCTAAATAATTCATCATAATACATATAAATCTAATAGATCGGACCCAACCGAGACAGTACTAGATCCACATGAATATAATTATTCTATTTCATTTAACAAACAAGCATTAAACCAGCGTGATTGACATAATAAATCTAATCAAATCGTGAAGAAAATGGCACATGAGATTAGAACATTACATCGATAACTAGCAGATTCATAGATTCAATCAAAGTATCGAATTAAACCGAGAAAGCTTCAGTTAAACCAATGAAATCTACCGAAAAGGCTACCCTAGACGTGATTAGAGCTCGAACTTAATTGATGCAGCCTAATCTCACACTGAGATCGCCCTAATGCTACATACCTAGGTTGGCGATGCATCAAGAGTCATGTTGAACATGAGATTGTTATTAATTTTGGTCCTCGGGTGCACATATTTATACTTGTGGGTTATAAGATAAGATAACACCTAAATCATAGATATTTCGGGATTGGAAATCTAGAGATTACAAATAAGATTTACCTAATACCTATTACGCATCATAATTACATATGTGTGTGTGTGCGTAGGCCCATTATTTCATCTGCAGCGATGATATATGTATTATCAAGCATTGTCAAGGCAGCCCACTAAGCCAGCCATCAATCAACGACGCTTCTCACTTCATCTAATCTAATGGTCATTTTCTAGTATCAACACATGCCCTCCGAGTTCAAAACGTGAGAAGTCATGTTTTGAAATCCTCCTTGGAATTCAAACCATCCATATTGTTTTGCTTTTTATTTCCTTTATCTATTTGATAATTGGTTGTGTTTTTTTGTGTTGATTTCTAAAGGCGATACTTTAAGTATCAGCTATCTTGAGACAATGATCTAAGTCATCGGCTTTTATCACCGATCGGCTTGCTTTAGATGATTAGGATTCAATCCACACGCTAAGATGATATTGCTTTAAGTATTTGCCATTGAGTGCCTTAGCAAATTCCTCCCCTTTGAGGTTCTTCAAAATATAAGTGTTGCTTGGAACTACTTGGCTTATCCGATAGGGTCCCTTCTAGTTAGGATACTATTTTCTAAATCTGTTATCTTTGGACCCAATCAGTAGCACCAATTTCCAAACAAGATCTTCTGCTTCAAAAAATTTAGACGATACCTTCTTGTTATAGTGCCTTGCCACCCTTGTTTTATTTTCTTCTACCTTCTTAAGCACACGAAGTCAATTCTGGGACAAGTCCTCCAACTCATCTATCACAAGGTTGTAGTAATCATCAGCCATTAACTCATTATGTAGTGCATTCTGTAGTGCTAATCTTCTAGAGTCGATGTTAGTCTCCCATGGAAGAACAACCGCGTTCCCATAAACCAACTAATAGGGTGGCACTTGGGTCGAACCATGGCATGCCATCCGATATGCCCACAACAAATCGGCTAGTGCAGCGTGCCACCTTCTCGGTTGCTTGTTTATCTTACGCTTGATTAACTTAATGAGGCTCTTGTTTGATACCTCAGCTTGTCCATTTGCTTGGGCATAATATGGTGAAGAATTCAATAATTTGATTACCATACTGGCAACGAACTGATGGAATTCATCTGACATAAACATTGATCCCTGATCTGTGGTAATCATTTGAGGAATCCCAAATTTGTAAATAATATGTTCCTGGCGAAATCTATTGCATCCTTAGATATGACCTTCTTCAAGGGAATAGCTTCCACCCATTTAGTGAAAAAATATGTTGCCGTCAATATGAACTTATGCCCTTTGCTTGATACTAGATAAATTTGGTTGATCATATCAATTCCTCATCCTTTGAACCACTACCATATAAACGGTCTTTAGTGACAGATCAATGACGCGCGTCAGTAATACATTTGTAGTGACAGACTATTTTACACGCGTCAGTAATATTATACTATTAGTGACGGGTTGTAGTCTCACCCGTCACTAAAGATGGGGCACCCCCATTAGTAACGGGTCATGGTACGACCCATCACTAAAGGTCACACCTATAGTGATGGGTTATGTTGCTACCCGTCACTAAAGAGGGGCACTTCCATTAGTGACGGGTGTCGGTACCACCCATCACTATAGGGTGTGATCTTTATTAACGCGTGTTATTTTACCCGCGTCACTAAAGTGCCCGCAACCCTAAGGCCACCGTTAGTGACGTTTTTTTGAGATAACCGTCACTCATGACAAGTATTTAAGGACCTCAGATTCACCGAGCTTCGCACTTATTGCTCCCACCCGGCGCCGACTTCACCCTTGTCCCATAATTGCCGACCGGCCATAGTTAAGTCCCCAGCCACTAGCTGGCCGACCTAGGATGGTGACCAACAGTGTTACGTGCTCCGGTGCACCGCCCCGCACAGACGCTAGCACTAACGTTCGACCGAAGGTATATTTTTTCTCCAATATTAATACACCATCATATTTTTATAATATATATATGTTGAACAAAGTGAAATAATTAGTGAATTAACAACTAATGGATCTTTAATTTGCTAGTTATGAATTAACTTTGTTATAAATTTTTATATGAGTAATTATTAGAGTCGCGTAACCGATTACGTCGTCTCCCGTTCAGGAGTGTTGGATTATAAATATGACCGAGCAACTGGTCATATTTATAGGAAGACGCTCCTGAATTGTCCATGCACTTTAGATAGTCTGGGGATATGTGGCCTGTGTTTCTGGACCACGTGGTCCCGTACGGTTCTAGAGAGAGTTTCGGTGGTATCTCCCTGTTGTTCTTCGAATATACAACCTTCTCGACCCCAAGTTGAGACGTGTATTTGGAGAACAGTGGGGATATGCTGCCAAAATTATCTCTGGAACTGTACGGGACCACGGTGTCTAGCTACGCGGGCCGCACATCCCTAGATAAAATTTAGGACCTATCCTTGCCTATTAGTGCTCAAAGCATGCTTTAATTGCCACAAGTCATAAACTTGGATATATATGATATGATGGTTGTTTTTTGATAATTTTGTAGATGCCAACAACAAGGAGCTAGATGTATCTTGATTGCCGTACTTGCAATGAATACTTGAGTGGGGTAAAGTCTTTTATGAGTACTGCTAGAGTAGATATGGAAGCTAAAGGAAAGACTGCAATATGGTGTCTATACTATGACTGTAAGAACAAGAAGAAGTTTCTAAATTTAGAATATGTGTATGACCATTTGCTAAGACGTGGATTCAAGAAGGGATATCATATATGAAACAAGCATGGCGAAAAAAGAGAAAATAATGGCGAAGTAGATCAGATTGCTAGTAAAGATGAAGGTGAGGTCGGTGATATAGATTACATGAGAGACAATGACATTTTAGGAATTAATAAAGATAAGTATACTGATATAGTGGATAATGTTGATCAGACGGTGTGTGATGTGGAGAAACAAGTTGCATATTCTAAAGGAGAGTTTGCCCAATTAAAAAACTTGTTCGAGACTCAAAAACACTGATCTATCCTAGCTACAAAGAGAAGGACACGGTCTTATATATTGTCCTAACATTGTTACAAATGAAGGTGCCATATGGATGGTCTGATGTGAGTTTTAAAGTATTACTGAATTTGCTGAGGGACCTAATACTAGAAGAGAATAAGGTGCCTACTACCGTGTACGGTGCTAAGAAGATTGTATGTCCTGTAGGGTTGGACATAGAGAAAATACATGCATATAGGAATAATTGTGTTCTGTTTCGTGGAGAGTATGCTGACATTGACAGATATCCAACATGTGGGACACATCGATTCAAGAATAGAAAAGATGATGATGAACTGGACGATGGATGCAAGAGAAGGAAAGTTCAACGGAAGGTGATATGGTATTTTCCTATAATCCCCCGTCTAAAGCAGATGTTTACAAATGCCAATGAGTCTAAACGACTAAGGTGGCACAAAGAGGGTCGTAAGAATGACTCGATGATACGACACCCAGTATATTCTACTTAGTGAAGAACAATTAATGCCACATTTTAATGGTTTGCTAACGGTTGCAGGAATATTAGATTTGTCATGAGTATAGATGGTATGAACCCCTTTGGTAACATGAGCAGTGCACACAGCACATGGCCAGTGTTACTATCTATATACAACCTTCCGCCTTGGCTTTGTAAGAAGCGTAAATATATCATGTTGTTGATCATGATTTCTGATCCTAAACAACCTGGCAACGACATTGACGTGTACCTCAGACCCTTGGTGGATGATCTGAAAACTCTATGGCACGTAAGTGTTGAGGTTTGACACGAGTACATCTAGGAGTACTTCCAGCTACACGCCATATTGTTTGTCATAATAAATGACCTGCCGACTCATCGTAACTTGTCTAGACAGAGCAAAAAAAAGATAAATCTTTCCCCTAGTGCTTGGAGGAAACATCGAGCACATGATTGAACCATTCTAAGAAAATGGTATACATGTGCCATCGACGTTTTCTTCCAATGAAACACCCATACAGAAGAATGAAGCTGCAGTTTGATGGCACTGTAGAGAAAGGAGGACCTCCCAGGCATTTCAGAGGTGTAGATGTATATGACCAGGTAAAGGGCATAAATGTTGTACTCGGTAAGGGAAAACATCCCTCCAATAGTTGTGATGGAATGTGGAACAAGAAGTCAATTTTGTGGGAGCTTGAATATTAAAAATACCTGGATGTTCATCATTCCATCGATACAATGCTTGTCGAAAAAAACATGTGTGACAGTCTCCTCGGAACAATGCTAAATATGCCAGGCAAAACAAAAGGTTATGAGAATGCTAGAATGGATCTTAAGGAAATAGGTTTACGATCGAAGCTACACTCACAGCAGACAGATAGAGAAAAGTTCTTGCCTTCATCTTACATCACCCTTTCTAGGAAGGAGAGGAAGCAGTTTTATGAATTCTTGCATAGCATTAAAGTTTCATCAGGTTACTCGTCGAATATCAGCAAACTTGTCAACATAAAGAAGCTTACGATGGTTGGTGGAATGAAGACTCATGATTGTAATGTGATGCTGTCTCAGATGATTGCTGTCGGAATAAGAAATATATTACCGGTGGGGGTAAGAGAGGCTATAATGAGTCTGTGTTTCTTCTTCAATGCAATTGGACAGAAAGTACTTGACCCAATAGCGCTAGAAGAACTACAGAAAAAACAATTCTTGACTCGCTCTCTTCTTGAGATGTACTATCCTCTATCATTCTTTGATACTATAGTATATCTCACCTCACATCTCGTTAAAGAAATTTTTTTCTTAGGCCTGTTTTCTTGCATCAGATATACCCGTACGAGAGATACATGGGTGTTCTAAAGAAGTATGTTAGGAATCATTCTTTACCCGAGAGTTGCATCGCACAGGGTTACTCTAGCGAGGAGGTAGTAGAGTGGTGTGTCAAGTACACAGACCCGGATAACCCAATTGGTGTGCCTCACTCTCGCCATGAGGGTAGACTAGAAGGTCAAAGAATCCTGGGCAAGCAAACACTCACTCCTCCTTCAAAGGCATATGACCAAGCTCATTTCCTCATGTTGCAACAATCGAGCAAGGTGTCACCATACATCATTGAGTACAATCACATACTTTCTGTAGAGAACTCGTCTTGTACTGAAGCTTGGATCACAAAACAACACATGAAAAGGTTCAACAGCTGGTTTCGAGATCGGATTGTATGATCAAAAATCCCAGTGAGCGAATCGATCAGGCAGCTAGCAGCAGGCCCTATATATACTGTTACAACATATCAAGGTTATCATATAAACAGTTATACATTCTACACAGTTGATCAAGATAGCAAGAGCACAAACCAGAACAGTGGTGTTCGTATAGATGCCAACGACAACAATAATGTAAAGAGCACATATTACGGTCAGATAGAGGAGATTTGGAAACTTGACTACCTAAGGTTCAAGGTACCTCTATTTTGATGCCACTGGGACAATGGAACAAAAGACATTACGGTCGACAAGTACAGATTCACTAGTGTCAATCTAACTCAGGTCGGCTATAAAGAAGAACCTTTCGTGCTCACTAAACAAGTTGCTTAAGTATTTTATGTGCCTGATATGATAAATAAGAAGCTTCATGTTGTCCTAGCTGGAAATGGACGGATTGTGGGTGTTGAAAATGTTGTTAATGAGGACGAGTACAATCAGTTTGATGAGATACCTCATTTCGCCACCTCAATTATGCCACAGGTTAAACCAAACGAGAAGACTCCGTACTTGTGCTCCTACCATTCTGAAGTATTGTACGTTAAGAAAGTAAGAAAATAGAAGTTGTAAAGGTTAAATTGTATATATACAAGTGTTGTGTTGTGATGATCACTATTCATTGTAATTTTGTACACGTTTGTCTTATACTGAGTCGTGTAACATATGTGGAATGGAAGTTGAAATAATGAGATGTGGGTGATTTGTACAAGTCATACTGATTTGGGTATGTAATATATGTGTAATGAAATTTTGTTGCAAGTTATATCTGTGACAATAAGTTAAAATCTAGACAAGTGTTTTGCTAAATTATCAGTGATGGGCGGCACGCAATACCCGTCACTGTTGATGAGTCATTAGTGACTGCTAACAAGTACTGCCCATCACTACTGGTCATTAGTGACGGGCGGTACTGATTGCTCGTCAGTAATGACTTAACAACAGTGACGGGCATTGCGTGCCACCCGTCACTAACAATTTGGCAAAAGTCATTACTACATGCAGTTAGTGGGGATAAGTAGATGGCACATTAATTTTCATTAGTGAAGTCCCTTTAAATACCCTGGCTGCTTGTATTTCAACTTTAGGACACCAAAAATTTTACTCCGACTTCTCTTCTTTCTTGGCCATGGAGGCTTGTGGTGTATGTTGCCTGGTTCGACGCATCCACCGGCATGTGGATGCGTCCGACCAGGCTTCATACCACACAAGATGATCCATGGCATCGTTCAATAGTCAGCACAACACTTGTGAGGTCACTTTTATAGGTGACCGCACAAGTGTTGTGCTAGGTGCCTACTGATCATCAGTGACGGGTGGTAACTACCACCCGTCACTGATAATAAGTCATTAGTGACGGGCGGTAACTACCACCTGTCACTGAGAAGAGTCATTAGTGATGGGCGGTAGTTACCACCCGTCACTGAAAACTCCTGCTTATAAATAGGCGGGCCCCAAAGTAAATCGGCACGCTTTTATTTCGCTCAACCCTAACCCTAGCCTCTCAACGCCATCGCCTTCGTCGTGCTCCTCGTCATCCCCACCATGCTCCGTTCCATCTCGGCCGTCCGTTTTGTCCCACGTGGCCTCTGTTTCGCCGTCTATTCCGTCGTGCGTGGCCTCCGTTCCATCGTCCGTTTCGTCGCGCGTGGCCTTCGTTGCTGTCAAAATTCTCTCTGGAACCGTATGAGACCATGGGGTCTAGCTACGTGGGCCGCACATCCCCGGATGGGATTTAAGACCTATCTTTGGTTATTAGTGCCCAAAGTCTAGCGTCATACGATCACATATTTTTTGTAATGAAACATTAAGGTCTCCCATCTCTTAATGTTTAGATGTCTGCTCATTCCTCTACTGGGTCTTCTAGCTCCGTCGACGAAGTCGAGCTAGCAATCAAGAAGCCAAGGACGCAAGCAAAGTGGCCGACAGACAAGCTAACCGTCAAGGCAGTCGACAGTGATGGCCTACCAATAGATAAAGCGGCCTTGCAACGGCTGAGAAAGCTTGCAGGACTTATTGCACGGGAGAGGGTCCCATTGACCCTGAGGAAGTTTGACAATCTCAGTCGAGAGCAGAAGACTGCACTCTTCAACGATGGGATCAACAATTTTCTCGTGTTTTCCGAGAATACAAAGGCGACAGCTTTAAGGACTACGATGAAGATGATATCAAAGCTATGGAGGTCTCATAAAAGCAACTTTGTCTCAAACTTTGTTGCCAAAGACATTGAGCCCTTTAAAAAGTACCCGTACCTAAAAAAAGAGGATTGGGACCAATTTGTCAACATGAAGAGCTCAGCCGAGTTCAAGGCAGAAAGCTCTGCCAAGAAGGAGCTCCAGTCTAGGAATAAGCTACGCCACAACCTTGGAACAACTGGTTATGTGGGGAAGAAAGATAAGTGGTTGGTCGAAAATGCAAAGATGGCTAGTGAGGGCAAAGAAAATCCATGGCATCAGTTTCCTGGTAGAGCGCAATCATTTCTAAGGATCTGGGATAGACTAACAAAGAGTGGTGAAGTCACGTGGACCTCGAGCGAAGCGACGTTAGTGGCTCAGAAGGTCAGAGATCTGGCCGTGCAGGCGTCACAAAATCCTTCACTGCTGTGTGGGAGCAGGATGAGCTAACAAGTGCTCTCGGCAACCTAGAGCACCCTGGTCACGTACGGGGCGTCTCAAGCTCGCAAGGCTGGAAGCATGGTTTCCCGGATAATGCTAACATGTACAAGAAGCGAAGAAGATCCAGGGGAATCGATGTGGAAGAGCTCTCGTAGAAAATCAAGAATGATCTATACGCAGATATCGCGAGGAGCTTAGCTCTATAGGGTAGTGTCCTTCCAGATCAAGCTACATTGGATAGCCCTGCTTGTGTCAAAAAGAGCAGCCATGCATCAAGAGAGGTCGAGCAGCAATGACCAAAAGTGACCCCATAATATTGCAGTGATTTGGAAGACACGATTGACTGACTAACTGAACCAACCCCGTGCAAGCTTATCTTAAAGCCTGGGGGTATCAGATTGAGGTGGCAAGGGGTATGGTCTACTCATATCAGCATGAGCTACACACTATGCAATAAGGGAGGGATATGTAGTGGTGTATATCGATTTTGTGCACCCCAACACAGCAGACATCGCACTGCCTATTCCTCCGAATGATGAAATCATCATGCTACACGATGCACATATAACAAGGGTACAATAGAGCTAGATGGATATTTTCATCGATGCCGAGACATCTGCAAGCTAGCCTCGTGCTCAACCTCCTGCTGCTCAACCTCTCGCTGCACCTGCTGCTCATCATGCTGCACCTGTCGAGCAGGTTAAAAGTGCCACTGCTATGCCATCTCCTAAGAAGCCAACGGTCACAAAGACCAAAACAAAGAAGACCGCTGGCAGAAAGTCCAAACAAGTTGAGAAGCCTATTGTGGTGTCCACCTGGACTCAAGCAAACCCTAAGTACCAAGCTGGCAAGGCTCTGCTCCCTAAAGATCATCTAAGGAAGGCTGGGCAAGCCGTAATGGACCTCCATGCATTCTACCTAAATGGTTGCAACAATAATAAATCATCAGTTACTGTAGTGTACACGCAACAGAATTTTTGGACCAGCGACAACTATTTTTTCCTTTGCTTCGAGGATCTATATGATCTTTTCAATATGGGCTCTCTCGACATCAGCTTGCTGTGGTGCTAGACATTGTAAGTCACTTAATCTAGTCTTTTAATTAAAGTCGACACGTAATTATATAGTATTAATTACTCTTTTATATCTGCAGGCTAATGTGACAAGAATGCAAGAAGCGAAAATTCAAATTTCGTGACCCACAGCTGTTAGCAATGTAAACCATCGTGAATGATAGGGAGTCATGCGTTGAGTACGTAAGTAAGTTACTCTCCAATTGCATCGCAAGAGATTAATTTTTAATGGGCATACACCACTTGTAGACATTATGTTCTACTACTCTTCGCCCTTAAGTAGAACATTATATGGTACATTGACTCGGTAAGACCGTTGGGACCGAATGGTGACCGTACCGAGAGAGACTTCTCGGTAATCGAAAGTATAATCGATGAGTAAGGTTTTCTTCACTTTATAATTACTATAAGTTCAACATTTAACCTGTTCAAGCTTAACTCAATTTTGCTATACCTCGTTACAGAGCTTTCGGTGTCGGTCTTAGGACATCAAACGGAACGAAACACTGATAGTTGATGCATAAAACCACAGTCCCGGTAAGTCTCTAAATATTTGCCTTTTCAAAATTAAATGTGTTGTCCAAACTAATCGTGTATTTCCATAACAGTGCTACACTTAATCTCCTAGAAACCAATATGGGTTTTATGTCGCACACCATATGATGTTGGCCCTAAAGATAGCGGATCTGAAATCACCCGACGTAAGATATTATCATGTACTTCATTTCTGTGTTGAATTTACGTTTCACTTATGTAGACATGGACTAACGTAAAGAACTTAATTTGCAGGAATTCAATATACCTGAAGGTAATCTTAGTGAGACTGACTTGTAGTCCATCTGTTCACGACTAGCGTCATTTCTTATGGACAATGTCTTCAAACCGGGAGGCGCTTTCTATTACAAAAGCTCACATTAATGTTTGTTGCATTGGTTGTGAACTTGTGATGTAATCTGACTTGTAACATTTGGTGAAATCCGTGATGTTTGCAATACAATTTTTGATTTATGCTTTGATTCTACAATACAATTTGTGTTGATGGCATTGTGTGATGAATTCTGTGCTGTTTGCAATGTACAATGTTGGCTGTCAAATCCTAGCTTTGATTCAGAATGCAGCCTAAAAAATATTTTTTACAGTATGACCATAACATTAGTAACATGTCTAAATAAATACCCGTCACTAAATGGTCTCTCCAGGTCCACTCGCGTCCGGCATAACCCCATTTAGTGACGGGCAGCCAATGAGACCCGTCTCTAAAGGTTCTCAATAGTGACGGGTGTCAGTTACTCTCTGTCACTATAGTTTGACCTTTAGTGACGGGTCACCATATTCACCCGTCACTAAAAGAGGTCATGCCAGATGTGACGTGGACCTGAAGGGACCCTTTAGTGATGGGTGTTTACCTATCACTAATGACAGGGCTTTACTGACGTGATAAGAGTGATAGAGGACATGCCCGTCACTAATGTACGTTATTACCCGTCACTAAAGTGATTTTCTGTGGTAGTGAACGACTAAGGCTTAATAATCGAATTCATGGCCAATGCTGGAGCGCGTTGAACATTCCCAAATTTCTGGCAATCCTAGCACTCCTTGTAATACTTAAAGCAATCTTCTAGCATTATTGGTCAAAAATACTCCATTCTTCTTAGTAACCACTCCATCTTGTGTACCGATTGATAGGTTTCACCATCAATCATCTAATAATACATTTCTTCATTGAGCAAAACATACTTCAGCACTCTATATCGAAGTTTTCTTGAAACTGATTGGGATGGATATCACAAATAACTTGTAATCTCTGCTCTCCAATCCTTGGTCTCGATATCGGCTATTTCAACTTCAACATTCTTCTCAATCAGCCGATAGCCCGATGAGGCTTGGCCAGATCGTTTGCCTCTGTATTATGGCCTCTGGGTATATGAGTTAATGAAACTATCTTAAGCCTTTCAGTAATTTTTGACACTCTTCAAAGTAAGACCTGAAAATATCGTCTTTACAATCATATTCCCTAGAAAACTATCTAATTATCAACAAAGAATACCCCATGATTTCAATAGGATTGGCTTTGATTTCAATTAATAATCGTAGTCATTTAAGCACCGCCTCGTACTCAGCTTGATTATTAGTACAATAGGGCTTTATTGTGAAAGCGAATTCAAAACTTACCCCGTGAGGTGATATAATGACTAAACTGATATCGCATCCATGTTGGCATACCGATCAATCGAAGAATAAAGTCCATGGTAATCAGCTCCATGTAATCCGCTGACTTCCCTCTATGCTGAACAATAAAATCGGCTATTGCTTGACCCATTACTATTAGTGTATTGCCGATTAGTCCACCTATGAGGATACCCTGGATGGTATTTGATGTGTAGGAAAATGTTGTGATCTAAACTCTATGGTCGACTCAAGACAAAAGAGCGAAGAGTTTTGTACTGGTTCAGACCTCCGTGAGGATAATAGCCTTACGTCCGATGTTTTGGTGGATTATAGATTGTAAGCCTATGAAAGCAACAAGCATAGAGTATGCCTCTAGGGGATACCTCGCCCCCTTTATATAGTTAAGGGATGAGTCATACAGAATCAGGACTTTTACTCGAGTCGGTTTTCTAGATATCAAAAATTATATACTGAACTCTGATATGTTTCCTATTTACAAGGATATCTGTACATATTTATCTCTAATACCAAATCGTGGTGTTTGGTTTCCTGATATGGTGCAGAGTTTCCTTATCGGATTCGAACTCCTGTTCAATGGGCCATACCGAACTCTAAAGATTAGCTAGGCCCACTCTTGGTCCGGTCTACTAAAGCTCATCTTGGGGTATTTGGTGGTCATATCCCTAACAATTACTGTTTTAGCCAATTTGTATTGAAGCTTGAACTCCAATAGTGCAAATACCCATTTGCTAGTCCCCTTGAAAATTGGAGCCAATAACATGTATTTCACTACATCAGCTTTGCACACAACCGTACATTCAACCGATAAAAGATAATGCCTCAAGTTCGTACAAAAATAATATAGGTATAAACACAATTTCTCCACCGCAGGGTACCCTATTTCAGCATCAAGAAGCCTTCAACTAAGATAGGAAACCACCCGTTATTTACCATCAACTTCATTTATCAAAACCTTTCCGATGGTTTTATCATCGGCGGATAAATATAGTTTGAAAGGCTTCCCTCTCTATGGCAGGATAATTATAGGTGGGGCACTTAAATACTCTTCAATTTCATCAAAGACCCTTTGCTGCACACTCCCCCACACAAACTCTTGATCTGGCTTTAATCCTAATAAGGGAGTAAAAGGTTCTAATCGGCTGGATAGATTTGATATGAACGATCGAATGAAGTTATTTTGCCGATTAGGGACTACAACTCTATCTTGTCAGCTAGTGGTGATGTTTCTTTAATAGCTTGAATGGCATTATGGCTAATTTCAATACATCTTTCATGCACAAGAAAACATAAAACTTACCGACCGATACCCCGAAGGCGCATTTCTTTGGATTCATCCTTAGCCCATATTTCTTTGCTCGTTCCAGCACCCTCCAAATTTCTTTAATAGCTTGAATGGCATTCTGGCTAATTTCAATACATCTTTCATGCACAAGAAAACATAAAACTTACCGATCGATACTCCGAAGGCGCATTTCTTTGGATTCATCCTTAGCCCATATTTCTTTGCTCGTTCCAGCACCCTCCAAAAATAAGCCAAATGTCCTTCATCATCCTTCGACTTGACCACCACGTCATCAATGTAAATCTCCCCCAACGTGCTGATAAGATCATGAAATATGAAATTCATAGCTTTCTGATAAGTGGCACCGGTATTTTTAAGTCCAAAAGTCATCACAACCCATTCGAACAAGCTGACATCTGAACTCGCTTCCTTGCAGTACGACGGATCTTTGGAACTCCTGGTGGTGACTCTCCTTTCAAGGCAGTAACTTCCTTGCGCAGCATATCCACTTGATTTTGTAACTGACAGATGGTCTGTCGGTTCCTGTTCTCTTGTTCATGTGCTCCGATGAGTGTATCCTTGTGACAATCGTCCATTGCCTTCAGCATATTCATCACTCTGAACATAGTAGCACTGTCTTCTTCACCATTAGGCGGGTACTCTATATAATCATTACAATGAGTCTTCCTCGGGTGATACCTATACTCCGATGTTGACAACTTGGCTGCATAGCGATCCCGAAGCCCTCCAATGGCAGCATAAGCAGCTTCCTGACAGGCATGATCAAAATTTCTCCCTTCTGCTTCAACTATCATTGATGGGATATTCTCCCTTTCTCTCATGATAGAAACAGCCACTTCTACCATTTTGGGGGTAACTATCCTGACTTGGGCATAGGTAAGAACCTCCTGATATCCACAAAAAAACATCGTATGCCTCAACTTCTTGACAAAACCCTTCATCCTAAAACACCTTCGGGGCTAGGATCCTTCAGCAGACATCTAAAAAGAACAAAATAAAATAAAATCAGTACCAATTTTCTAAAAAAAGAAGCACCTTTTTGAAGAGAGAAGAGAAGAAAATAGGAGTATAACTAGAAAATATTTTTCAGCTTCTAAGGTTAAACCATTTGGCCATTTCTATAGTCAAGGTAGCTCTGATACCAACTTATCACGCCCGAAAATTCCAACCATTTCCGTACGATTTATTGTGCGAAAAGTACCCTCGTCCAGGAATCAACCGAGGCACACAATAGATAATTTATTAGATATCAAAAGCATAATTGTTCATGACGAAATAAATAAAGTACTTATTACAGCGATGGCATTGGAACCTCAAAACATTAATGGCAATCACAAATAACTACTAAATAACTTTATTGACGCAGCGGCGACTCCACTTCACAGGCAGACTTAACTGGGCCTGGCTCAAAAGGCAACACCTTCATCTTTGCTGACAAACTCCTCCTCTAGTGGTGGGGGAATGCAAGGGTGAGTATTTTGAATATTCAGCAAGCTATCTAAGTGAAACAGTTATAATGCACAGTGAATACAAAAGATGGCATAATAGAGTTTATTTACATAAAAACAGCATTAAAGAGAGTTAGAATTTAAAGAATAGTTTTAATTAAGTTGGAATCTTAAAAGCAGTATTAATCCATTCACTGAATAACTCTCACCCAGAGTCATCAGGCCTAAAACCAACCAAACTACTCTAAACCAGAGCAAACCAGGTTAAACAGAAGGTAAAATCAAATTGATTAAGTAACAGTGGGACTAATCACAAGTGACCTTGCATTGCCGCCCTTAACCGTGAGCACGGCTATTCGAATAGTTTTCCTCTGATCAGAGGTGCACAACTTTACCCATAAGACACAACCCTACAACATGTCACCATGCGCCTCAATACCACCATAGTACCTTGGAAAAGAGCTGTGATATGACCATTCACCTAGATTCTCCAAGCTTCACACCCTAGGTTCCCATCACACCCGTTATCCCCTTGGCGCTCCCCATCCCTATAGCAAAGACTTACACCAGTGCAGGGCTATCGACCGTCTTGATGCTCCACTCGAGATCTCTAGGCTTTAGATCAAACCATTACCCATGCTGGCTTGTGGTGAGTGCGAGTTTACAGTGCAAAAGCGACCCATGAACCAGTCCTTAAAGTGTCATGAGTACGACTAGCAGAACCACAGACCATATACTCACAACCTACCTTAGTCAAGTTTTAGTGACATTTAATTCATAACCAGTTCAATAATCAACTAGTAATCATTAGCCAACATTAACATGTAAGTGGTATTAATTAGCATGATGAATGTCATACTAGTTTCTAAGCAGGGCTAAGTAATCCTAAGCATCCAGATAAATTATAGTAAAGATTCATACTGGTAAAGTTAAATAAACCCTAGGTTGACAAGGAATAGGTAAATAACAATAGGGGCAATACAAGCAGGGTTCATATCCCAATCCAAGTGATATTCTAAAATAAAATACAATTTTGAAAGAATAGTAGCTTTGAATACATGGGTTCAACATGATCAAAGGGAAGACTTGAATAACTTGCCTTGCTGAACAGGGATGAAAATGGGCGATTCCTCGACGTAAACTAGCTCTTTCGGCACTTCGGAGACTAAACAGTTGTACAAGCAAACAATAATAAATTAAAATAGTACAGTAAAGCTTGAACTGTTTTAATATGATCAAAGGGAAGACTTGAATAACTTGCCTTGCTGATCACGTCAACTTTGTAGATTACTTTAGATCAGATCATATGCCGATCGTCAATATGGTGCTATATATCTCGGTTGAGACCGATCCATGGTATTGATGAAGATGTGTACGAGATGGTTTGATCTAATCTGCTAGTCTGACGTACATCAGAGTTTTAGCCGATGGGTTACTTGTCATCTATTCAATCGGTTCGATTCTATTCATAATAGTCTTGGTATGATTTCTTTGTGCTGCAACGGTTAAGTTTGAACTGTAAAGATTAATGTGCCAAGACGCTAGCGTTAAGCCAATTGTTGAGATTTGCCGATGAGAATGATTAATAAACTTGATACTAGTCAATCAGAGCATGATTATTTATACATTTTCACAATACATTGTAGTTTTTCCGTGTGCTATCAGAGCCGATGCCGATGGGTCATCGCCAATAGTGTTAGGACAACTCACGTTTGCTTCCTTATCAATTACAGGGTCAAATTGATTGGCACGCTCTGTACACCTTTGGGTTTTTAGGATCTACACTAGAGCTAAGCAGACTCTCCCAGGCCTTCGAGTGTGAAGAGGCAAAGATACCTGTGATTTTTGCGTGCAAGCGGCGCCGCATTAATTGCGCGTGGCGCATGATGCGCGGCATGAGGACCGATAGGTGGCACGGGTGGTGAGGCGCTGGAGGCACGCGGAACAGGTGGACCAATAGCGCGGTAGTAATGGCATGCAGTAACTAACGAGCGGGATGATCGGCGAGACGTGGGCGAGCGAGCGGGGCTGATGGGCATTAACTGTGGTGGTGGTGTGGGCGGGCACATGGTGGGCGATGCGAGGCGACGCGTGGCTGGCACGGGCGGGCACGCAGTGGGTGACACGAGGCGGTGCACGGCTAGCGTGGTCGGGCACATGGCACAAGGCAGCGTGGTGAGTCGGCCAGGGCGGGCGTGGGCTAGCGGTGCGAAGATTGGACGCGCGGCGTGACACGCCGGCTGAGGCACGTGGCTGGACGGGCAATAAATGCGCGAGCGAGCGAGCGGACAACGCGGAGCGTGAGGCACCGGGCGTGGATTGGACGGGTGGGTGGATGTGCCACGCGAGGCGCCGGGCAGGGACCAGGCGTGGGCGGAGCAGCGATAAATGCACGAGCGAGCGAGCGGGCGACGTGGAGCATGAATCACCAAGGGTGGACCGAGGGGGCGGCGCGCACGCCACGTGGGGCACTGGGCGGGGATCGAGCGCTGTCGGCCACGATGTGGGCAGACGTGACGTGGCGTGCGCGGGCGGCCGAGGTCAGGCGCATCGTGGCGTGGGCAGGCGGGCGTGGCACGGCGCGGTCGAGCGTGGCCGAGCAGGCGGTTGTGTTCTCGCGAGGCCCCTTTGTCTATAGTTAACTATCGACAGACGGAAAAATATCGACAGATATCTCTAAAATGTCAACAGATGTCTATTTTTGCTATTTTTGAGTTTGCATATCTTAAGTGAAATTTCGTACAAAAATAATATTATTTATAAAAAAAATCTCAGGCGAGCAGGCATGAGCTGCTGCAATATTCAAATTAAGGATGGCAATGGGTACGCGAAATCCGAAACCCGATGGGTTTTTAATATATTAGGGTATATGTACGGGTTAAATTGTTTACCTGTGGGTTTGTTAATGGGGAAAAACAAAACCTAACAGGTACGGGGTATGGATATGATTTCATACTATCCATATCTGTCACCCGATGAATACCCATCACCTAATAAGCCATTTATATATAGCCTAATCCAGTAGTCCAATCTATTAAATAACTCTAAGTTTACTTCAGTCTTTCCTAAATTCCTCTTTCCTGGTCACTACTTCTCTCCTAGCGCCCAGCCCTAGGTCATGCGGTGGCCGACGACGTGTGCCTCCACCCCTCCTCACTCCTCGGTCCAGACTCTAGAGTTTCAGACGTGAGACGTCCAGTGCAGGCCGCTCGGTTCAGCGACCAACCACATTGCCGCTCGAACTCCAGTGCCGGCTGTCGTCATGCGCTAGTGCTCCATCGCCTCCATTGTCGATCGCCGCCAGTGCTCCACCACCTCCAAGCGAGTGCGATACACGTGGTCCACGTCTTTGCCCTTCAGCTGGCCAGCAGTGACTCTAGGTGTTAGGCGAGTCTAACGACCCGGTAGCCATCCAGCGACTCCCAACAGTTATTACAGGTATGGGTTATCCAACGAGTATATTTTACCTGCGTGGGTATGGATTTAGGGAAAAGTTAGATCCACATGTTATATAGATCATCTAACGGAAATATTTGTTCTTAATGTGTTTGAAATTTGTTAAATCGGATAGGTATAGAACCATTGTATTTTTAATTCAAATGGAGGCAGAGCGCTCAAATGACGTGCTGGCGTGACTGCCTGAGGTGATAGGTGGAACGAGATAGAAAAATGGCGTCCAAAACTGCCAAAGGACGGGTGGTTTTTTCAAGATGGTGATGGCCACCATGGAACTGAACTCCTGTACAGGGAGCAGAGCAGAGAAGTGGGGCGAATTGACGGGCACAAATGGCTCGATCCGTTTTGTGGCCATCACTGATGGTGGGTGGAGATGAGGTTGGGATGGAATTAATCATGCAGGACTGGTGCCATCGTGACATCTGTGTTCGTCGTGACGTTTTTAGGCGGACTTTGGCAATTCCAAAATGTTGGGGATTCAGATTAGAGAGGTTTCAGATGCCTTTCTAGCTTACGTACTCCTGTCGAAGCTGGCGACCTGTTTAGCATGGCTGCTTATGGACACGGACTAAAAAATTTTAAATTTGTAAGAGTAGAGAATATGATCTGTTTTAGAAAAATCTCACTATGTCTAAAATGTAAAACGTATTGTTTTTAGGTTTAGACACATATATTAAAAATAAGTAAAAATCATACTATCCTTCTCAGATGAGCGAGTATGAGCTCAGAAGTGGTTAGATGAAGTAACGAGTAATTAAATCTGATGATGGTATGAATACTTTAGAGATAAAAATTATTTTTTACAAATATTAAATTGCTATGTTTATGATAAATTTTAAACTTTAGCTAAAACTTTGTTAAATTCTCAGATGAATGAAGTACAAAGTAAGGATAGAGCTATATTGCAACAGCTCCACAACTTAAATCCATTTTGAATTTGAAGCTCTACTAAATATATCCTTGTTATAAAGTACAAAAGTTATTTTTCTTTTCTTTTTTCTGATTATATTATAATGGTCGTTTCGTTTTATATGACGGTGGCGTTCCTATGGTGATTCTGAATTTCTGTTGGACAATAATGCAAGTTCTGTCTGTGTGGAATCATTTATTAAGCTCTGACGATGAAACGAGAATTTAAACACGTACTGGTAGAGCCAGAGAGCCGAAATAGATTTATTTATAACATTAAATTATTGAAAATTTGGAACTAGCTTCAAAATACATGCTCATATGCTGGAACTGCAAACAAGCTGTTCTAAATAATGGTTATGACAAACAAAACTAAAACCGGCTTAAAGTCAGGTTAGGAATTGATTTAATTAAATAATAGCAAGTGCATATGTACGCATATATTAACACATATGTCCTTAGCTCGACAAGTATGCCTTATAAAGGTCTGTTTAGCACATAAAAATATTAGCTCATTCCACATAGATAGATTAAGATTTTAAGCTATAATTCCGATCGATGAGCCGAAATTATTGGGTGCCAAACAAGTTCTAATAGAGGCACTTCACCGTATTTTGGTGAAGAATATTTCAGGTAAGTAGGTAACAATTGTAATTCGGTTATTCGGACAACTGTTTGACTTTTACTATATAAAGAGCGACTTGTTTTCACGAGTAAACTATTTGGGGGAAGATTCTAGGTTCTTCATGCATACAACGCCTCAGCTAAGTTGCATGGCTTCAAATCAACCAAAACATGATCAGAAAGTTATGTCATATTTCAAAAAATAGAGTAGTCTTACTATTCTCAATCGCTCTACAAAAACTTGCATCCAGATTTCAGATGCACCTAGAAACAAAATACAGTAGCAAATTCTAAAGATAACAATTCCAAAACAAGAAGAAAAATTGCTCTAAAAGTTTTCCTTTTCTTGTTTCTCGATATGTAGAGATCGAATGAGCTCATATCAACTTTTTATGAAGTGATAAATAACATCAGGCTCTATGCTACATTTTATTTAAATTTTGTGACTATTTATGTGTGTATTTTGTTGGATAATTAGGCAATTGCTGTATTAATTTCTGAAATAGATAAATCATGACATCCGTAAGAACTAGCATGAACAGAACTAACATACTAGTTAACAGGAATAATCTAATCACGGTTTCACAAAACATGATTAAAAATTAAGAAAAACCACAGCACACGTACTGAATGCTCGCAGAAGATGAAGTCGTGGCCGGTGCAGATCGGTCCCTGTTGGTGTCGGACCGCAGACAACGGCAACCGACGGTTGACATGGACGGAAGGCGCGCCGTGTTGACTGACATGAGCAATCGCGCGGAGCGCTTCCTAAAAACCTTATTCGTCCTCTCCTGGTGTAGGATCACAAGGGCGACAGGTTTCGGAGACCTATTCTCCTATTTGCCGGTGCACGCCGGCCGGCAGGATGGAGAGGCTACGGCGGTGGCGCAACAGAGAGGAGAGACAAGCAAAACCCTAGCTCGGGAGGAGGTGTTCTGATCTAATCTGCTATGTTTTGGTAGGGGCCGGTTACGGGTATTTATATGGGAGCGGCACGATCTCGCGTCGCGATCGTGATCTAAACCGTGTTGATTTCTATATCTCAAATATGGGCCAAGTTACCAAAATCAGAACGACAAAAGGAGGCCACGTCTCCGCAAGGCGAGGAGCCGGATTTCGGTGAACCATTCAAGTAGGTGCCGCGCGTCCACGAAGCCCGTGCTTCGTGCCCGAGCCCGGCCAGGCGAGGCGAGGCGAGCGAGCGCACGCGTGTGGAGCTCCATTTCTCTCCCCCATACACATAGCTTAGTGAGATAGAGACAACCCCACTATATAAGTTGGTCATCCTCCACCTACACTAGCAATATAGAACTAAAGGTTTTCACCATCCCTTTGTATGAGTGGGTTTTTGAGATTTATTTAGGAATTTCTAAAATATTCATGTGGACCTAGCCCAAAATTCCAACATATTTAAAGGATTGTTTTTGGTACAACTCTTACCTCTTACATTCCAAAATAGAGTAGTTTTAGGATGTAAGAGCTGTAATAAATTTCTCAAAAATAAAAATTAAACATTGTATTAACATGCTATTGTTATATGTTTCATGCAACTTTATTTTATTTTTCTATGTTTCATGCAACTTTATTTTATTTTTCTGGACTGAGATCTATTTTCTTAAATTGGTAGAAGCCCAATCCGGCTAACAAATCATTTAAAACAAAATAACTAATTAATAGACAACTGATTAATAGACACTAATAATTGGTTTTCTAAAAAATAAATATAATAAAATTTGATCATTCGATTAATTTATCATTTTTAAAGCTATACTATTTACATGTGTTATTTGGCTGTTTTGGAGACCACTTCCTAGATGAGCACTAGTCTAGGTGGATGCGGCGTATCTGCAAATGCCTCACACGGGAGCGATCCTTTAGATCCATATCAGAAAATCTGAATTATTCATATATTTATATCTAATAAAATGTAAATCCCCCGGTCTTCGTAATCCGCAAGCCTATAGCTTCTAGGGTCTCCCCTGTTTGCCTCATGGACTCTCCCCTTTGTGCTGTTACCCTTACAACGCGTCATATCGCTGCCATCGCTCGTGCCCCCTCGTGCCGCCAGGCCACCCATGCAGTAGGTTTGTTTTAGCGCACTCTCAGTGCCGCCGGGCCACCCATGCAGTAGGTTTGTTTTAGTGCACTCTCCATACAGTGACTAGAATGGTTTTTACATTACTAAAAGAGATGTTAAGGAGGAGAAGGAAACTGTTTCTTCTGCAGGAAACTGGGTCGGCTCGCGCGCCAACGCTCGAAGAAACTAGTCCTTGCGCGTTGGACTCCTCTCTCGTTTCCTCCAGGTCTCCTGCGCCGCATCGACTCCCTGCCGTCGCCGTTCCGCTCGCCCCTCTTCTCCTGCCCGCAGCCCTCTTCTCCTGCGCGGTCCTTTTCTCCAGCCGGCCGCTAGCGCGCCGCTCCGCTTCCGCGCCACCCGCCGCTTGGCTCCGTGCGTCGCTTGGCTTGCTCGCCTCCCGCGACTGCAGTCCGCTCCGCGTGCCACCCACGACTACAGTCCGTTTGCGCGCCGCCCGCACTCCGCCCACGAGCCGCACTGCTTCTGCGCCGACCACACGCCGCCCGCTCCACTGCTCCCGCAGATCCACTGCTTCCACGATGGGCTACGAAATGGAGGTGCGTGGCTGAACTGATTCGCTCTGAATCATTTGCTCTGTAGTGAACTACTGGAAGATGTCAGCAGCCGTATTTTTTGTTGTGTTTTCATTTATCCTTTATTATCCGTAAAAGTTGGATATGTTTTTGGTTTTGATGTTGTGATTACATTCTGTATCGTAACCAGTTCAGGTAGCACTTGTGATGTATCGAGTATGTAAAAGCTACATTGCTAATATATCATTTCTGGCTTGCAAAGTAAAAGTTAGAATGAAGAAAAGTATGCCCAATGAAAACAATATGCATGAGATGCTGACATATATCTGTTCGTTGATTTGTTTAACGTTATGGTAAAAATTTTAAAGTTTACTCAAAATCTGCTGTTTGATTTAGACTGTCTACAGTCTTCTACAGGAGCCTTTCAAATCCATACCTGTCATTTGGAATGTGCAAGAAAGTTCTCTTGCTCATCGTGTTAGTGAATATGATTCTAGTGGAATGATTCAGATCTTAGGTGGATGGATTCCTAGGGCATTTGATTCTGGAAACTATTTCGTGATTCCAGGTTCCCCCGCAGTATCACCATCTCTTTATACTTGTTCTGTAGAATATACACACAAACATTATTTTCAGGGGATTCATCTGAAGATGCTTCAATTTGCATATTTTGAAGCTGTATGTACATCCATCGATTACTGTATCTTCGATGCAATTTTTCTCAATGTGAAATTCTTTAGGGGTACCCATATATAACACCTTAAAAATTTATTTGCTGAATCATCAATCGTCATGCACTTTGCTTATGAGGGAGCTAACTAGTCTAATTTTTCCATTGGTCTTTTCTGAATGATTAGGAGCAAATATATTCCATTGGCAGGTCAGAACTTTAGTTAAGGTCCTCTGGAAAAACTTTTTCAGGGACTAGCAAAAGCTTTTCGTGTCATTGACTTTGGAAGAATTGTCCTATGATTTCTGCAAGGAGGCTTCTCGCTGGCATTTGTACTGGTGATTGGGCTACTTTGCATTATTCTGGGCTGTCTTGTAAAGAAATGAGAAATCTCATGTTCCAGTCTTCAGATAACTTTCACAGTAAATAAAAGGTGACATTGTGCGATGACGAGTTTTGTCGGAAAGCTAAGGTTACAGGAAGTAGATCTACTAATTTGCTGGTTATTGTTATGGTTATGAGTTTAAATTATTTTATTATCAACTATGCTACTTGTAATCATTATGAAGTAATGATTGATATATAGTTCAATATAAACATAAGCTGTTATAATTGATATATATGGCTATATAGTTGCTTGCCACAGCTTATCAATCTTTATTTGTGATGCATACATTAAGTTATTAATTTTTAATCTACATAGAAACTACTATAGAAATTATGTATTAGGATGGTTAGGTCTAAACCCAGTTAGATCTAAACCCAAATTAATTGCACTTTTTCTCTAGAAACTACCTATGAAAACTATGGGTTAGGTTAATTCGTTCGGCCAGTGGATTCAATGCGTGTTAGAGCGTGTGGTTGTGTGCTTGGATTATCTATGAACACCACGGGAAACAATTCTTCGCCGAGTGCCTGTTCATTTTGCACTCGGTGAACTCTCTGTCGGCGAACAGGGGTTTGCTGAATGTTTTTTATCGGACACTCGACGAATTCTCCGCCGAGTGCCACACACGACACTCAGTGAAAAAAATGACGTCACGGTGCGCGCACGAACATAACGACGAATTTGCTGAGTGTCAAAATTTGGCACTCGACAAATAAAGAAACAGAAAATAAAAAAGAGGCGACCTGATGCGGCTCGACGCAACGTCGACGCGGAGTGGCGGCGTGGCACGACGCGGCCTGGAGCGGTGTGACGTCGGGGCGGAGCGGTGGC
>KE372298.1:54311-85922 GCA_000418225.1 Zizania latifolia
GGTTATACAATCCCGATGCATGTTATGACTGGAAATATTTGATGCTATCACATATATCAAGTTCAATCCTTGTTTCTTGTGATTTTGGGTTATACTATCCCCATGATTGCTGATGTTTCTTGAGGATTATATACCTACAATGGCGATGATATCGGTTTTCTGTAATGAAGCTAGGCGACAGCTACAGCTTGTGTGAGTTGTGGGCGGGTTTTGATCAGCTTGCCGGACTGACGTTCTGTGGTGGCAAGGAATGATGAGCAGAGCAGGGGATGGAAAAACAAAGGGATTCTTTTGATTGAAGGAATTTTAAAGTATTTAAATCGTTTGGAAAATTTTCTATCTATGTTATTTTGAATATAGGATTAGAGTTTGAAATTTTCCAATGAATTGTTTTCCTCCACCCTATTTCAGAGGAAACTAGCATATGAGTTTAAACCTTTTTTTATTTTTCCTTTGAGATACATTTTCTCTTTATCTATTCTCTCACTACAAGTTCCTATGTTTCTTGTGTTCTAGATTCCTGTGGGATTTGCTTATATTCCGATCCTTCTTTTCTCCTGTTTCTGTGTTTCCTAATTCTATAAAGAGATAAGAGATAGAGCTGATAATCCTTGTGCAGACTTCGGCGATAAGCTGTATTGCCTAAACTTTGTAACTTAGTGTATTTCCTATGTATAATGCACAGGAGAGATCCTGCTTTCCTATCAAAAAAACTGTAGTATCACACAGACGTTAATGAATGATAATTAAGGTCCCATGTTCTATGCAGACGCTATCTTTATAATGTTCAAAGTGATATAAGATCTAGGATCAGCGACAAACGCAACAACACTGAAAGCAAAAAACTGTAGAAGACCATCGGAGACTGTCAAAGTGACTGTCAAGACGGTGAAGGCATTCAGAGAACTCCCATGGAAAAGGGTGCAAAATCCCAACGCTTAAAGCACTAGGGCTGTAAATATACACTAGGTACTGGAATAACATATATTTTTGAGAGTAATAGAAATCGATAATTACACAAGTAATTACTACTTCGAGCACTGTTGTACTCGACAACACAATTATCTTCGCAGATTTTTCAACAAGGTGAAAGATAAGTGCTTGGTTTTGGATTCGGGTTCAAAATTGATTCCATCATTGTCTACTATCTTTGCCGCCTTCTCAATTCGGCAGATGCTACTGATACTGAAACTGTGAAGCTATGGTCTAAGGCAGGAGAATAGCATTTTTAGATCATGGAAGCAAGCAGGAGAAGAGTCAAGTAAGTTTTTCCTTGAGAAGGGTTAAGCAAGTTTTTCGTTACTTTTTTTCCACGTTTCCATAGAATGATGTGGCTTAAACGGGAGAGAATGTTATGGTATGCGCATCACACGTACAAATATAATGTAAGAGTTTTGATAATTCGATATTCAATAAGTGTCTTTGATTTTTTGCCGGTCCATATGTTATCAACTTAGATGGTCTAATGTGTTAATATTACAGGGTCTATATCAACTTAGAAGTTCTATTTTTTTTAATCAAAAGAGTTATTTTGAGAGTGACAAATCATCAAAATTTTCAATGATAACTCATTTTCACTGACGTTTTCTTCAGCTGTAAATGTACTCGAGACCTGAACATTTCAAGAACATTATTGCCTGACTTGTTCGGTGAATTAAACGTGACAGGCTAACTTTCGTGTGGTTTATATCCCAAATGCTGGCTAATCTTGTTTTAGTTTGACTTGAGGTAATCTGGATTTATATCCCACAGAATCATGTGGTTTACAACCGGCTTTTCTTAGTCGTTAGCACCTAATCTTGTTTGAGAAAAAGATTCCTGTTTTGATTAAATACGAGTTCAAAGAAATTTATTTTCTCCATTCGAGATGTCCCAAAACTGGCCATTTTTTAACATCCAAACCCATTTTCTCCGAATTGGGTTGAAATCAAAATTGGTTATAAAGGCCATGGCATAAATGCAGTCGAACTAAGACTCTGTTTGACATTTCGGTGGATCGTCGTAACCTTGTTTTGGTGTAATAGTTTTTTTAACATTTAAATGTTTGATAGACAATTTTTATTTTAATCTATATTACAAATAGTAATATAATTGAGATCTAAAAATATAGAACAAGTTTTGAAGATGTGAGCGTGACAGTCGTAAAACATATTTCATATAACATTAATTTGATTTGTAAAATAAAATTTCAAATTTCTACAGCAGATTAATCAGTGCGCGACCTTCGCCCAAATCTCTCTCTCTCCGCTCTCCAATTCGCCTCGCGGCCGCCGGCGGTCTTGGCGTTGCCAGCACGCCATGGTGCGCCGCCACGCATCAAACCCTAGGAAAAGCTCTTGGCGCTGGTCGCCCAGTCGCCCATATGTCATCTATGCTCGTCGCACCACTCCCACCTCTTACTCGCCGAGGACGTCGACGTCGTTGTCACAGCAGGTGTGCCACAGGAGGAACAAGAGGCGCGAGGCCTCTCTACCGTGACAGTCGTCCTCCGCCATCTCCTCGCTTCTCCACCAAAAGCGACCGCATGCTAGATGCGCCGGGAAAATTTAATTATTTGTGACCCTAAAGAATGACATATCTTCAAATGCTACTCTCTTCGTCGTATTTAATTTTTTATCACTCTTAATATGAACCAACTTATTTTTTGCCACTTTGCAGCCCCAAGGTGCCAACTCACCGGCCACATCATCGTTTTTGCCACGTCAGCTGCATGTCTTCTCCCCAACGTCGCTGCCCGTCGGTAGCTTCTTGTCCCCGCTCCCCAGCGCCGCCGGCCGGCCCCTCTGCCACCGCAACCTGCACGCCTAGACGCCTCTGCGCCAGCCGCGCGCAGCCCTGCCTCCCCACCGCATGCTGCCTGCTACCGCCCAGCCGTGCTCCCTGCTGCTACCCAGCCAAAAATCAGAGAAAACAGTGTGGAGAACATGAGAGGACAAAGAAGGAAATCTGCAGCCCACCGCTGTTCCTGTTCGTCTTCCACGTCTCCGCTTTGCCGATCTCTACAGCAGCGTTGTTTTCGTCGCCCCGCTGTGAGGATCCATCACTTGGAAGATGCAGCTGATATGGCAAAAGATGATGACTTGTCTGGTGAGTTGGCACCTTGGAGCTGCAAAGTGGTAAAAAATGAGTTTGTTCATGTTAAGAGTGACAAAAAATTGAATGCGACGAAGAGAGTGACATTTAAAGAGGTGTCATTCTTTAGGACGACAAATAATTAAATTTTCTATGAGAATGGGGCGGAGAAGCAGGAGGCGAAGGGTGTTCCCCCTAGCTGCCCCTCCTGCCTCCGCTGCGCGAGTTTTTTTTCCATCCCACGATGCTGACGAGCAATTGAGGATTTCGAATCGTTGAGCCGCCGCCCACGTCGAGGCAAGGCCATTGTCCTGTCTGGCCCCTTTCCTGCGACCATTGTTTCTTCCCCGAGATTCTGTGTTGGTTTAGGCGTTATTGGTAATTCTGTGGTGTTGCTGCTGCAGTGCGTCGAATGGTGAATGCAAGCTTGGGACAGAACACGTCCACTTCAACATCATATTTTGTTGATCAGCGCTTCAATCCTGTTGGCTATGATATTCCTGACAAACTATGGTTTGATCGCAGAAATGAGGTGAGCAATCATAATCATTTTTTTGTTTGTCATTTTACATTCTCCTTACTGCATTTGTCCTTGTTTAGATGTAGCTCTCATTTGTACAGCCTATCTGTTGTCCTCTCATTACTGCTTCAAATCTTTAATGACATTGCATCCATCCTTCAGCTTTATCCCTGAAGATATGTTAAAAAAACTGTTAATTACTTGTTTTTTATAGGGAACTCCTGAAAGTTCATTGAATGAGAAGCCAATGGATCGCAATAGCCTCAAACCGCCTAGCCTTTCTGGAATACTACCTGATAGGATATATCTTGACAAGTTAAAAACTGGAGACCCGAGACCCTCTCAAGGTACATTAGCTCTTCTCAGATGTCCTCAGTAGTGAATTGCTTGATAATTCTATTCCAATGTCAGCACAATTGTTCTCTGAAAGATTTGCTCATGAGTCACGACCCTTCCAAAATATATTGACTCTCTCTCTCTATACTCATCTCTGGTAGTCCTGTTATTGGGTTCAGTCCGTGAAACCACATAAACATGTTCTTGAACCATTTGAACCCGAAAAAGGATGTTAGCATGTTATATAGATGTAACATCGATGTTAAGTTGCCAAAAGTTTTCAGAATGAACTGAGTGAAACTATGGCTGAGAAAGTTGGGGTAACTCTGATGGAATATCTCCACTAAAATTGTTTGGGTTAAGGTCTTAAGGCTGAGAATCTTAACAGAGGAGCACTAGGCCCAAATGTCCAATCTAAGGGGGTGTATGAATAAAGAACTTATTATTCCAACATCAAGTGCGTCCAAATTCTGCATTGCTTTATGACTGAATAGCATTAGTACTTGGCAGATCTATGTCATGGGTTGTGGGCCAGGGCTACCAGTCCAGGCCTAGCCACGTGGACAGTACCCATGGGTATTGTAGCAGTTAGGATTAGATTAGTTATTCCTTTAAAATAGTAGATTATATTAGAGTTAGTTAAATATATTAAGTCTTATAGGCTCTATAAATAGGGCGGTATTTATCAGGAATCAATCAATCAATGAAGAAATAATTAGTCTAATCTTCTGTCCCAATGTTCTTCTCCCCATCCTAAGTCTACCTCTCATCCTTAGCAGTCGTCGTTGCCTAGCTATCTTCTCAGTGATATTTATCCCGTCATGAATCCAACCCATAACAACTTAGTATCAGAGTCACTCACCATGGCTTCCAATTTTGAGCAAACCCTTCGTGTCAAAGTGATCAATCCACTCTACCCGGTGAACGAGGATGTACTCCATCAAGTGTTCGATGCGTATGGGGCAGATGAGATCTACATGCACCAGATGGGAGCGTGTGTGGTAGCCTCTGTCTCATTCCGATCTCGGGCAGATGCGGAGCATGTTTTTAAGACCCCCCACGCTTGCACCATCTATGATGGTTGCTGTTGGATGGACATCTGGTGGGAGCAGCCGCCCATGCCTAGTAGCGCCATGACACTTATCTCGCAGATGATCAAGAGTTTGAAGGACATGAAAGAGTTGGTGGACGTGTTGCAGATGAAGCACGTGACGAAAGAGGCGAAGCGACATACAAAGCAAGAGGTGGAAGAAAGGCGTTCCGAACATGCAACGATGGACATAGTGACGACAACGTCGGTCGCTACAACAGCACACTAGTCGCCTCCATTGGTGGCCGTCGTGCCAAATCATCGCCCATCTTCCTGGCGATCCAAGTGACGCGTCTGCTCTAAGAGGCACTGGTGTAATAGCTTTCCAAGAAGAAGAGAGGGTTACTGTTTCTATCCAACAACAATGATGGCCTTTGTGGCAACGCAAAGAATGGATCTAAGCCGACTAAGACCATCTGCAAGCGAGTCTTCACCTCACGCATGGCTGTTGTTTTGGCTAAGACACGCTCTTTCTCCGAGAGCATTTGGATGGAGACCACCTAGGCCTGCAAGTTTCAAGATGCGGTGTCTTTTCTTTTCAAATATTATAGCAAACTGAGATGTAAAAGGCTTAAGTCTTATTTATGTTAGGCATTGAGTTAGGTTTGAGATCGTCCTGTAGCTCAAGGATGAGCTGCTCACTAGGAGAGATATAGTGTCATGGGTTGTGAGCTAGGGCTGCCAGCCTAGGCCCAACCAAGTGAACAGTACCGTGCGGGTACTGTAGCAATTAGGATTAGATTAGTTATTCCTTTAAAATAGTAGATTAGATTAGAGTTAGTTAAAGAGATAAGGCCTTATAAGCTCTAAATATAGGATGGTATTCATTAGGAATCAATCAATCAATGAAGAAAGAATTAGTCTAATCTTCCGTCCCAATGTTCTTCTCCCTAACCTAAGTCTACCTCTCATCTTTAGCAGCCGCCGCCACCATCCGGCTATCCTCTCGACGGTGTTTATCTCATCATGGATCCAATCCATGACATCTAAGAGTTGTTAGCCTAAGGACTTATTTGGTGGTATGGTTGAAAACCTGAATTTCCGCAACATTTCTGAAAGCGCAAACGCAAAATTATTACCTTCATTGACTGTCTCATTATTTTGTCAGGGCCGGCATCTAGTATCATTGCCAGCTCAGGCAGCCCAAGTCGACAGCCGAATCAGGAGTATAGAAGTTATAGATTAGTTTCCTTTTTTATCAGTTGTTATTTCCATATGTTTAGGAGTCTAGGTCATAATTGGTTACATATTTAGTTTGGATTGTTAGGGGTTGGCTCCTATAAGATGAGCTCGTTGTATCTCAGAGAAGAGTAAGAAAAATCAATCTAGTTATCTCACCTCCGGTTCTCTTATTTTCTCATCTCCTCCCTGTTACCAAATCACTGCAGCTACCACAGCTGATCAACATTGTCCATCACCTTCCCACGGTTATTTTTTTCGATTCACCGTGCACGCTCATAACTAGGTATCAGAGCACATGGCTGAAGATCAAGCTACTGAAAGCTCAAGTCAGGGCTCAGGAGGTGCTAGAGCAATTGCAGAAAAACATGGCAGTTGTGCTCCAAGGCATCCCCACGCTTGGCGATATCAACTGTAACCTCGCTGTGCAGGCAACGCCACTGAAAACACTGGAGCAAACCTAAGGAGAAGCTCTAGATTCGACCACAACAGACTCATCCACCTGGCAAAATTTTCCCTGATTGAGAGGTGTCAGCATGATGGGTCAACCACACGATCCCCCACATGGATTCCAGTCACACGCATAGGTCTCTAATGGCAGCAGATGAGTCCCACGTTACTACTGGTTGAAATTCCCTATGTTTGATGGCAAGATGATCCTCTGGTTTGGCTGAACCGGTGCGAACATTTTTTCCAAGGACAACGTATTGATCCCACTAATCAGGTGTGGCTGGCCACATACCACCTAATCTGGGTAGCGCAGGAGTGGTACTACCAGTTGGAGCGCAGTCACGGGATGCCAACTTGGGAAGCTTTCAAGGAACTTTGCCATGTCCATTTTGGGCCACCTACGCGTAGTAACCCTTTGGGGAGCTCAAGAGCTTGATGCAGACATGATCAATGGATGTCTACCAGGAGTGGTTCTTATCTCTCTTATGACGTGATGATCCTCTCTAGGAGAAGCAACATATGTAACTTTTTATGGTGGGATTACGTGATGAGATTCACATAATCGCATTGATGTGGAAATTCAGAAGCCCGATAATCTACAAATGGCAATGAGTCTTGCCCACACGTTTGAGAAGAAGATGGTCAGCACACCTTGGCGTGGGACTAGCAAGGGCATGGGCAAACCAGCACCACTTCTAGGTTTGACCTTAGCAGCAACAACATCTCTTGCACATTAGGATGGTGCTGCACCACAGGCAAAGCACTTTCATTGGCTCTTGCCAGCCGAATTGGCAGAATGTCACTGCTAGGGATTATGTTACAACTGCGATGAGAAGTTTGTCCATGGCTATTATTGTGCTCACCTCTTCTATATTGAATATAATGAATCGCATACCGAGGATGGTGATTGGGAGGAGACTATTGAGGAGGCTGACCCCCGAATCTCCTTGCACGTGCTTGTTGGTGTTGGGGGCACCAGCACTATGCGTCTGTCTATTCAGCTTGGCGGCAACTGTGTGATGGCCTTGGTTAACTTGGGATCCACACACAATTTCATCAATCAAGCCTTGTAGAACAGCCTACAACTTTCCATGGATTCCTCTCACATAGGATTGTGGGTGATGGTCGCTAATGGTGACCGGGTTCATAGCTCAGACGTTTGTCATGTGGTGCCTATTCGTGTTAGCATTGCCTCACTCATAATGGATTGTTTGGTGCTTCCTTTGGATTGCTTTGACATTACACTTGGGACTCAATGGCTTCGCTCGCTCGGGCCAATCCTATGGGACTTCACCAACTTATGCATGACGTTTTGGTGGTAGGGACATGAGGCAGCTTTGCATGGTCTTCCCAATCATCGGCCGGTCTTGTGTGCGACATCGAGTAATGCTGATTTATTGGAGGGCCTCTTGTTTGAATTTGCCAACATCTTCCTAGAACCGACGAGTCTCTCTTGCTTGGGCCCATGACCATCACATTCATATTCAGGTGGACACTCCTCTAGTAGCCGTCTGATTGTATCGCTACCCGTAGTTGCTAAAAGATGAGTTGGAACAACAGTGAGCGACGATGCTCACTCAAGGGATCATTCGACCTAGCATGTTGCCCTTCTCCTCTCTAGTCTTGATGGTCCATAAGCACGACAAATCTTGGCATTTTTGTGTTGACTATTGTGCTCTTAATGCGGTCACCTACAAGGACAAGATTTCGATTCCTATCATCGATGAGTTGTTAGATGACTTATATGGGGCACGATATCTCACCATGCTTGGCCTTCGCTTCGGCTACCATCAAGTTCACATGCATCTAGATGATGTGTACAAGACAGTGTTCTGCACCTACCAAGGGCATTATGAGTTCTTGGTCATGTTGTTTGGTCCGACCAATGCACTTGTCACATTTTAGGCGTTGATGAATACCGTGCTTAGTTCCTTTATTCATCATTTTGTGCTTATCTTCTTTGATGATATTTTTATTTATAGTGTTTCCTGGTTAGATTTTCTTAAACATGTTTGTGATGTTTTAATGATGCTCCATGCCTATCATCTAGCCTTTAAGCGCTTCAAGTGCTCCTTTAGCCAATCCAAGGTTACCTACCGCAGTCACGTGGTAATGGCGTAGGGTGTGGCAATGGGCAAGCAGAAGGTGGCGGTAGTGGTGGATTGGCCCTGCCTAATTCGGTGAAGGCAGTGTGCAACATTTTGGGGCTGGCAAGCTACTACCACAAGTTCATCTGTGATTATGGCACAATCGTGGCTCCCTTGATGGCTCTCTTAAAGAAGAAAGCATTCCGCTAGATGGAGGATGCCGAGGCTTCTTTCACCACTCTCAAGTCAACGGCTCAACGCTGTCCACAGCTTTAGTGCTACAACTCTCGGACTTCTCCAAGACATTTGTGCTGGAGTACAATGCCTCAGGCTTTGACATGGGGGTGGTGCTACATTAGGAATCCGTCCCCCCCTTGCTTTTTTTCAGTCGGCAAATGGCACCTCATCACTTTGGCCTCGTTGCATTATGAGTGTGAGCTCATTGGTCTTTTCCAGGCAGTCTGCCATTGGCAGGCCTATTTGTGGGGCCGACCATTTGTTGTGCGCACTAACCACTATAGCCTCAAGTTTTTGCTTGATCAGCGTTTATCCATGATACCAAGCATCGTTGGGTCAGCAAACTAATGAGGTTCGATTTCACCATGGAGTTTAAACCTGACCGCACAAGCATGATGGCTGATGCATTGTCTCGAAGGATTGAAGAAGTTCCATCTTCATTTTTCGCACAGTCCTCCTCGAGCTTTGATATTTTTCAGACTCTCTATGACGAGGTAGCTGCCAGCCTGCCACAGCCGAGCTTCGCCAATTGTTGGAGGCTATTCAGCGCGTCGAGAAGGGTCTTGCTTGGACCACGGCAGAAGGATTGGTTCTTTACCAACAACGCATTTTTGTTCTGGCCTCTTCTCCTTTCCTGCCCTCTCTTATAGCAGCAGCTCACCGCGGGCACGAAGGAGTGCAACGAACCTTACATTGCCTTCGTGCCGACTTCTGTGTGCCGGATGCTAAGAAGACTTCCGAGTCAGCCAACAAAGTCATCATTATGTACTTGCGGTGTTTGACAGGGGATAGACCATGACAGTGGCTCTAGTGGCTACGTTGGGCTAAATATTGCTTCAATACTGCTTTTCAAACTTCGCTGAAGACGACACCATTCAAGTGGTTTATGGTTGTTCCCCTCCTTCTCTGCGCTCCTATGAAAAGGGTGATGCTCGTGTTCCATCAGTCGACCAGCTCTTCTAGAGCGATATGAATTTTAGTAGTGCAATTTGTCTCAAGCTCAGATGTTAAGCTTTACTATGATAGCAAACATCGTGAGGTTGCTTTTTGTGTGGGTGACTTCATGTGGGTCAAATTGCTTCATCGACCAGCAGCATCATTGTATGGATTCAACCGTGGCAAGCTTTCCCCGCGTTGGTATGGTCCTTATCAGATTTGGTCTCAGATTGGAGATGTGTCTCATCGGGTGTAGCTGTTGGTGAGAGTTCAGGTTTATGATCTGTTTCATGTGGGTCTGTTGAAAGCCTTCCATGGAGAGCGCCTGAGGGAAGTCCCTCCTTTACCGCCCATGGAGCATGGTTGGGTTGTTCTGCAACAATTGAAAGCCGGTCGTGGTTGTCTCGTGCGTGGAGACCGGCAAGTTCTAATTCAATGGACATGGCAAAATGCAGCTGAAGTCACTTGGGAAGATGAGAAGGAGTTTCGTGAGCGTTATCCTAAATTCTGACTCGAGGACGAGCTGTTTTTGAAGAACAGGAGAGATGTCAGGGTCGGCAGCCGAATCAGGAGTATAAGAAGTTACAGATTAGTTTCCTTTGTATCAGTTGTTATTTCCATATGTTTAGGAGTTGAGTCATAATTGGTTACGTATTTAATTTGAATTGTTAGGGACTGCCTCCTATAAGATGAGCTTGCCGTATCTCGGAGAAGAATAAGAAAAATCAGTCTAGTTATCTCACATTCGGTTTTCTTGTTTTCTCATCTCCTTTTTTCCTGTTACCAAATCGCTGCAGCTACAACGGATGATCCAGCACCTTCCACAGTTACTTTCTCCGATCCACCGTGCATAGTCTTAACAATTTCTTCTAGTAAACTCATTATTTAAGCATGACATGTGAAAATTTTCCTTCAGTTCTGATGAATAATGTTCTGAAGTATCTTTATTCTTCAGCTACACAAAGAAGCTATTCTGTCTCCCTTAAGCTGTGGTGCATGGTTTCTTCTCCCCTCGTGGTGCCCATGGTTGCAACAACTGAACAGTACAGACCCTGTCCATCTCGATAGATATTCATTTGGATTGGTCTCTCCAGATTGCACAAATTGTGCGGTTTGATGTAGCCTTCACAAATGCAATTTCTTGGATACGTTTCCAGCCGGCAAGCTGCTGCCATTGGATACCACTTTCTCTTCACACAAATCCTACAGAAGCTGCATGCCTCTTTGAGATTCTTCTGAAAGTTCCAATCTTGTTAGATTCAAGCGCCTTCCTCGTAGTCTGAACTGATCAGAATCAAACATGCGACACTTGCATTGCATGTGCTATGTGCCCAATCTCAACACGTACTGCCCAATGCTGCATTGAATAATTTCGATTGTCTACTGGAGTAACCTATTAGCCGACATTGTCACATATTGACTCCACTGGTAAACCATTGCAGGAGGAACCATGTGATTAATTTAACACTCCATTTTAAGATGGATTAATTAAACTCTCTGATTTCATCGAACTATAATAATCTACTCCTAAACTGGACGTCGGTGTCGATCTGTTGTAAAGAACTTTTCATAAGGCTTTGACCGACCTATTCACAACAATATTATTCACCTGCAGCAAAAATTCTGCTAATAAGTACCCAGCCTAATCATGTGCGCCAGGCGATAATTAACAAATAAGCAGTGAGAAAATATGCAACTTGTTGTAATTAATTTGCGTTTACTTCAAGTAATCAAGTCTAGCCAAGAAGTGATTTTTTTTTTGTAATTTGTAATACATCAAAAAGTCAAGCATGGCGGCAGCCTCAAGTATGGATCTTGATGAGGAAACCCATACATATATCAATTCTGCTAGGTACTAGTTTCTAGACAAGAGAGATCAATGAATTTCTCTTTAAATATAACATTTTCAATGCATAATTTCTATATTAGTTTCTATAGAATAAAAATTAATTACTTCATACATGCACCAAAAAAGGGGTTGATTAGATGTGTAAAGCAACCATATATCTATCGTGCTTTTATATCTGTTATAGCAGTTCATAATAATAATAGGTAGCATAGTTGACAACAAAATAATACAAGTCAATTGGGAATGGTGCAAGCTAGCGTAGGGGTGGCAATCGGGTGCCACAGGTACAGTAGTGCATACCCATACCTGTACTTGTGAAAAATTTCCGTACACAAAGCCGTACTCATTACCCGCGATGGATAAAAACCTGTGTCCATATCCAATACCCACATGTGTCTTATACTCGCAAGTATACATGTTTACCCATAAAGAGAAAACACCAATCAGCAAGCACACAGTTCAACAATCAACACTTCAGCAACAGAACTTAAACATTATCAAAGCAATCATGTGCAACACGGAGTGATGGGGCTGGTTGATGCAGGGGGCCGACGGCCGGCGACTGATTTGGTACTTCGGGCGGGGGACGTCGACGTGAGGGGGAGGTCAACGTGGGAGGGTGGCGTGGGATGCCGACGCAAGGTGAGGGTGGGGGCGGTGTGGGTGCAAGGGCGGTGCATGATGCCGGTAGGGGGAGGGGCAGCGCAGGACATCGGTAGGGGGAGGGGCAGTGTAGGACGCTTGCAGGGGGAGGGGCAACGCGAGATACCGATAGATGGGAGGGGGCAGCGTGAGTAGGGTGGAGGATCAGTGCGAGACGCCAACAGGGAGAGGGGCGACGCGTGACAATGGAAGGGTGGAGGGGGCGACACAGGATGATGTGGAGACTGGAGAGAGAGGTGGAGGGGTCACGGGTGGCGGCTGGACACGGGAGAGACTGGGGAGTAGGGATGAAGGGTGAGGGTTAGGGTTAGATTTTTAGAATGGCTTATATACTCAGATCTATTGAGTAAACGGGTAATACGGGTATAGATAGTAAATACCTATACTCATATTCATTTACTCGTCGGGTATAATATTTAACCTAATATCATATCTATGAATATAAAATTAGGAATAAATTTAAGTTTAATATGGTTTTTATCTACAGATAAATAGGTAATGACACGATTGCCATTCGTAAGCTGACGGGAATAGGCAGGCATGCGTGCAAGCTGGCGGGAACAGGCAGGGCACGGGCTGGCGCGCGCATGGGATCGGAGTAGGCAGGTGCGCAGGAGCAGGCAGGCAGCGAGCGCACGTAGCAGATCTACAGTCCCGCCGATGGAACTGATGAGTCAACTCCAACGCAAAACGATCGGTTTCTTCGTTCGTTGGTTGCACGAGCTGAAACAGTTTATCAGATGAGAAACAATTTCTATATCTCTCCTTATTAACTCTCTTTGTATATCAAAGAAATGTATATATGACAACATATAGTTACTGGGTTGGTACTGTCCTTAATTTTCGTCTGAATTACCAACCAAAGAGAAGAGATCTGACTTGCATTTCGAGACAAGCAGCCATAGGTCCATATATATTTAGTAGCCACTACAAGTGAAGCAGCTCTCACATACTGGTTGTCCAAGATGGATAGTGAGAGCGGCGCCACCCCAGCGGCGAGAGAGCAGCAGCTGCCGAGCTGGCTGGGGATCGAGAAGGCGATCACGGGGAAGAAGACGAAGGCTGCCGACGTCATCAGGCGATGGCCGTCGCTGGTGAACGCCACGCTGGTGGCGTTCATCATGACGATGCCGCCACTCCTCATCCTCCTCGGCGGCCAGCAGCCGGGCGGGCCGGTGTTGTGGATCAAGTCGACCGTCGCCGGCCTTGCCGCACGACGAGGTAACCTTAATTTTTAGTCAGTGTTTGCAAACATGTTTGTGAAGCCTCAAGGAACGTGGTTCTTCTCTAGAAAAGTTGAAAATGGAGGAGCTTGGTTTTTTATATTCTGCATGCTGCGGTGCTTGCAAAGCTACACCGTGCAAATATATTTTCAGATAATGAAAGAAAACAACTCCTGGCCACTACAAGCTTATAAATATTTATCTTTTTGCTGTGCATCCTAATCTTTGTGCCCACTCAGTTGGAGGGATTGTGTTGCACCGAACAATGTTTGAAGTTTTCGGTATCCGACTGCTAAAGATTGAAAATTTTAAAAGAAATTTGCTTGATTTATGTATGTTTATAGTTTCTAACTAGTTGGACCTGGGGCGTAATGAAAAATAGGACATGGACAGGCGTGATGAAAAATAGGACATGGACATTGCATGTACATGTTTAAGTGCTGGCAGGCCTCCATGATCAAAGATTCATGGGCTTATAATTTTTCTCCATTTGGCTTGCAGAATCCAAGAAAGACGTGCTTCTGGGTGGCCTTCTCCTCCCAGGATTCGACGAGCAATCTTGTGCCAGTCGGTACCAATCCGTGTACTACCGCAAGAACATGACGCGGCCGGCGTCGCCGCACCTCATCCGGCGGTTGCGGCAGCAGGAGGCGCTGCAACGGCGGTGTGGCCCGGGCACGGAGCCGTACCGACGGGCGTCGGAGCTGCTCAAATCCGGACAGACCGTCGGCGACGGCGACGGCGACGCCACCAACGTCGACGCCTGCGGCTACCTCGTGCTGATATCCTACAGGGGCCTCGGCAATCGCATCCTCTCCATCGCCTCCGCCTTCCTCTACGCCATGCTCACCGACCGCGTCCTCCTCGTCGACCGTGGCAAGACCATGGCCGACCTCTTCTGCGAGCCCTTCCCGGGGACGTCGTGGCTGCTGCCCCTCGACTTCCCACTCGACAACTTCAGGGACCTCGGCGAGGACGCGCCGGAGAGTTACGGGAATGTGGCGGTGAACCGGAGCGGCTCGGTCTCCGGCCTGCGGTTCGTCTACATGCACCTCGACCACGCCGCGTCGCCAGCGAACAAGCTCGTCTACTGCGACGACCACCGGCAGTTCCTCCACCGTGTGCAGTGGACGGTCTTGAGGACGGACAGCTACATCGCGTCGGGCCTCTTCCTCAACCCGGTGTACAAGGAGGAGCTCGAGCTGATGTTCCCCCGGAAGGACTCCGTCTTCTACCTCCTGTCGAGATATCTCTTCCACCCGAGCAACGACGTCTGGGGCATGGTGACTAGGTTCTACGACTCCTACCTCAAGAACGCCGACGAGCGGTTGGGCATCCAGATCAGGGTGTTCGACGGCGACGAGCCGTTCCAGCACATCATGGACCAGATCCTGGCGTGCACCTCGCAGGAGCATCTGCTGCCGGGCGTGGTGAGCGGGGGAGGTGGCGGCGCGCCACCGCCCATCACGCCAGCGGCGGCGGCGAGGTCCAAGGCCGTCCTGATGACCGGCCTCAACTCGTGGTACCACGACAACATCCGGGAGATGTACTGGCGGTCCCCGTCAGTCACCGGCGAGGTGGTGAGCGTGCACCAGCCGAGCCACGAAGAGCACCAGCACTTCTTCCGGAACATCCATGACATGAAGGCCCTTGCCGAGATGTACCTGCTGAGCTTGACGGATAAGATCGTCACCAGCGGCTGGTCGACGTTCGGCTACGTCGGCAGCGGCCTCGGGGGGCTCCGGCCGTACATCATGATCAAGCCAGAGAACCACAAGGTGCCCAACCCGCCTTGCAAGAAGTCCATGTCCATGGAACCCTGCAACCACGGGCCGCCATACTTCGAGTGCACCAAGAAAGAAATCGACAAAGTCCTCGACACCGGCAGTCTAGTGCCTCATGTCCGCTCCTGCGAGGACATGCCATGGGGACGCAAACTCACCGATCCCATTAATTAGCTGAAAACAAGGTCAATTTAGTGTTTCATTTCACAATTTATACCATGTTTTTGTAGTTGTTTTGCGACCTACGGAGAAAAGATCGAAATCGATATACAAATAAAGAAACTAAAGGAATGAGTAATAACAGTGCGCGCGCGTCTTGTTTTTAATTTCGAACATGAAAATTTGCATCGCATATATGCACTGTTCATATATATGCCTGCTGGATGTTTGATCATACAGCAGCTCATTTTTCGATGGGAAAAATGGGAAAAGTTTTCAATCCTGCGAGGGTACATCTTATTTCTTCAAATACATACAAATAATTATAAAAAATCTTAAAATACCATGGAAATAATTATGAAAAGATCTTAAAATATTTTACAATATTTATATAGTATACTTATACCACTTCATAAAATTCCAGAATAATCCAAACTATATTGTTCGTCATTACATTTTTCTTTTTTTCTTATTTTGTAAGTTGAGTTTAGAGTTGAATTTTTGTTGAGTGTTAAAGGTCAATACGTTCTAAGTTGTTACATTTTTTTAAAAAAAAACTATGACTATTTAAGTAAAGATACACGAGGGACCTCTTTCGAGGAGTAAAAATCATCTCAGAGAAAATGGTCTCTTTGTTAAGGCTCCGTTTAGTTTGGAGACAAAATGAGAAGGGACGAGATGATCCTGGGTTTGTGTGATGGGATGATCACATCTCGTGTTTGGCAAGTGGGATGGGGCGGATCTAGTTTTTTGTTTGCTTTGGAGATGAGATGGACCTACTATCACATAAACATATCGTCAAACACCATATGTGCGTCGTTCGTTGTCGCCGACCCTTCACCACCTAAAAAGCAAACCGAGTCAAAGAACGGTTGGCTGATCATGTTATGAAGATGGTGACTGACCAGATCATCAACCATGTGGCTAATCACGTTATCCAGCACATCACTGGCCGTTCAGCGATGCAGTCGAGAGGGCGCGATGCCATCCGACCAAAAGGCTCGGTGCCTAGCCGAGCCCTAGAGCACTATCATGAGCACGGTGGGCGTCTCGCCGGCCGGTTGACTCGACCTAGTATGGGACCCTAGCACCCTTATGCCGAAGAGGTCGAAGAAAGCCCCAAAGCGCCTGAGGCCAGCTCTAGCCATCACATGGGCTCCGGGCGGCACAAAAGAAGGAAGGCTCATGGCAGTAAGTCGCCCCAGTACCAAGCGGCGCATCTAGCCATCTTATTCAGATGTGACGACGTCTCTCAATACCCAGCTAACAACCTTGACACCATTCACAAGGCCCTCGCTGAACTGCCACAAACGTCGGAGCTCCAAAAAGCAAAAATAATACTCCAAGTTGCCGTGCTACAGCTGAGGCGATCGGTAGAGCCAAGTAGTAACGCTGCAATAGGGCCAACTCGACGTCGGCTGCAAAGGACCCGCAAATAGATCTGGCGGCCGAAAGACGACGGTCGGCAAGACTTCCAGGATGTGAGGAAGTCATCGGTCAGATTAGGGAAGGGAAAGTCAACACTGGTCAACCACGGCCATGAAAAGACCCCTTCCCCGGACAGCTCGTGACAAGCGCTCAGGGCAACAACAACAACAACGATATCTAACTATGTACTCTACACCTTCATCTAATATGAATAAAGCTAGAATTTCTTCTCCATTATATCGCCTTTTCTTCTCCTGAGTAGTCTGTGTATTTGCCGACCTCTTAACGACCGACCACATGCCGATGATCAGCTCTAGGTTCGCTCATGTGTCTGGTTGGGACAAGGGCACTCGAGTTTGCTCGGTACCCAGGGAAAGGCATCATACCATTACACTCAGGAGTTCGATTACTCACACTACACCATTGCACACTATTGCCTACAGTTATCTGTAGGCAAAACAAATGTATCTTTGTCAGAAGATCTGTAGGTAATTATGTGATGATTTTCTAATGAATTATCTATCGGAAATACTAATTTTCTACAACAAAAAAAGTGTTGGCATTAATCTATCCAACAAATAAATTGTCGGCGTAGCTTTAGTGGTGGCTGGTCTGTTGGTATAGCATGGAAAAGTGTCGACAAAGGATGGTGAGCGCGCGAGTTGAAAAAAAATGACTTTAGGCGCGGGACTTAATTCTTGGCACGTTTAACTAAATTTTCAAACCCTAATATTTCTCAACCACCCCAGCCATTCATCCCCTACCCCTCCCTTTCAGTGCCACCGCCCTACCCCTTGAGATCCCACCGAACGCCTGGAGCCATGAGGTCACACCGTCCCTAGAGCTCCACTGCACATGCCACCCTAAGCCCCGCTGCACGTGCGCCGGCTCCCCGAAGCCTGCCGTGCGCCGGCCTCCCCGAAGCCCGCCGCACGAGTGCCTCCCCCAAGCCAGTGAATTAATCATAATTTGTTGCAGATGAAAGATGATAAGTTAGTGAGAAAGTCTAAAGTTACATGTTACAGAACAGGGCCATCTTAGCTTTAAGGTAAATTTACTTGAATCTATAAGCTAATGAAATAGCACTGCTAGAGGTCTTGAAACATATGTGCAGCCATAAAAATAATCTTTTCTTTTCCTTATAGGTAAATTGACTTGGTGTGTGAGGCAAAACTTTTGGGCAGCAACTGACTCAAGTAGTGTTTTGGAGGAGGGGCAATACTTTTGGACAGCTACGACTAACTCAAGTAGTGTTTTGGAGGGGCAATCTTTTGTGCAGCCTTAATGTGATTAATATTTGTGTGAACCTTTGTATGACTACATGTCATCTATATTATTTGTGTGAACCTTTATATACAACTATGTGATGCCCAATATATATATGATGCGAATATATGAAAGCATTGAATGGAAATATATTTGTGTGAATCTTTTGTGAGAACTTTTGAACCTGATTGTACGTATGTGTATGAATATTGTGTATGAACATATGTGTATGAATCTTGTGTATGAACTCTATTTGTTATTGAATTTGCATCAGTTTACTACTGTATTTGAATGGTATATATTTTTTTACTTGTCTATGGTTCTGCAACAATAAAATTGTCGGCATAGGTCCAACTGTCGGGAAAGGTTTACTATCGGCAAAGGGTCTTGCATACGGCTATAGCCTAACTGTCGGCATAGGGTACAACTGTCGGCAAAACCTTCCCCGACTGCTTCCAGCGCGACTGTTTTGCAAAATGTCGGCAAAGCCTTTACCGACACTTTGTTTGCCACCATAGAGGGGTTTTGCCGACTGTAGTTGCTGATGGCAATAGTGTGTAATGGTGTAGTGTCACCGACCTTATACATTACTCTCTGACCGACATGCTTGACCCTTTAGAATCTGAAGTGCTCTGTTAGACACCTAGCCTATCGGACATGCCCATATGATTAGCTTTGGGATTGGCAATATGATCGTGTGGGTAACAAAAAAGCTGGTGTTAGCATCCCTCTGGGTATACGGCAGACCACGAAGAAAACTCGGGGGCTCGAACACCTCGCCAAAATAATTCACCTACTATTTGAGAAACCTCGAGCACTTGTGATGCTTGATGTTTAATACGCATGCATATGTCATTAGTTCCCTGCACTGAGGACTATGTAGCTATACCGAGGGCTCGAAGGTAGATTATAGTAGAAGATAACCTAACTAATTTGACTACTGCTTGAAGTGTCCCGAGTACTTGTGATGTTTGATGTCCAATACACGTGCACGTGGCATTAGTTCCTTACACTAAGGGCTAAACAACTATATCATGGACTTGGGCACAGATCAGTGGCCAAAATTTGAACTCCAAAAAGAAATAACTTCATATATTGAAGATGCAAGACATTGTCATTTACAGCAAAGAATACTAATTTTTACTTTATCTACGCCTAAAGGTCCTCGGGGGCTAGCGGCTGCACCAGGTCCTAGACATCCTCAGCTAGGAATAGCTCTAGATCTCTGGCTAAGGCAAAGGCGGCTTCCTCCACCACTTCCCGAAGCACTAGAGTGTTCACCTCCATCGCCGTCATCGGGTAGCCTAGAGCCACTATCTTCGGGTCCAAGACTAGGTAGTGCACACATGCGACCACTAGGGTGTGCACGACTACACCCCTGGCCACCTCTTGGGCATACTCTCAAAGCTGCGTCTCCGCACCATCAAGCCACTCGAGGAACTCAGCCTCTGAGGAGCTTGGCACGACAGGCTGCTCCACCATCATGTGGTAAAGCCTATCAACCATAATATGGGACTGATCAACCCTCGCCCGTAACACCGACTCCTAGCCCTCAAGCTCCTTGAACTGAGCCCTGATCTAGGTGCAATGCTCTACCAGGCAAAGAAGTTGAAGTCAGGCTCACGAGCAACCAAAGAAGGATGGGGGCAAGATAGTAGAAAAAGCTTACCAGCGAGGTCAGCACCAGCCTTATGCTCAGCACGCTTCACTGCCTCGAAGGTCTCCCACATGACCTTCTCGGTGGCCCCCTCAGACTCCTTCACCGCCCGTGTCGCCTCCTCGGCGGCCTTGGCTATGCGCAGTGCCTCCCTAGCCATGCATTGGGCATCCTCGGCAACCACCACCAAGGCGTTCGCCTCGATCCTAGCATCGGCACTCTCCTGGACCAGGATCTCATTGCGCGACTCGAGAATGGCACGCTCTTTTTTTAGCTGCTCGGTAAAACACCAACAGTAGACGACTGAGTTATGCAGACAATTAGTGTGTGAGTGTCTATTTAAAGTGCTAATTAGTGTTGTTTTTAGAGTGGAAGAAAGAAAGAAAATATACCAGTGTGTAGTGACACAAAATACTTGTGTAAATAATTTTCTTGTGTGCGTATACGTGATCTTGTAAGCTAGGCTAATAGGGCATGGATGCCTATGAGAACACCCTGATCCATGCCCTAGAAAGAGTTGGAAGGGTGAATAAGACAATGGCCAAGAAGATGGGTCACATTTTCGTTCACTAGGAACAACCATTGGAGCTCATCCTCGAACTCTAGGATGGCATACAACGACGAGAAAAGGTAGAGGTCAGTCTACAGTAGGAGCTAGTTTTCTCACTCAAATGAGGGGCTTATTGTTGGGTGGGCAAAATAGACCAAAACCAAAAACCAAACTAAAAAAACTGAGACTAAGACCAAAAAGACCGTAACCAATAAATTCGGTCTCAGAGTCCTACAAACCGAAATTTATTCGTGTATTTCGATCTACATCAGAGATTAACCGAATTAGCTTGCATTGAGGGCCTATTTAATTGAGCATATAGCAGCTGTGGCCATCCTAGAATCTGAAGCTCCCCTAAATAATCCAAATTCTAGCTACCGATTATAAAACTCAATAATTATAGAATTTAAAAATAAACTAAAATTTAAAAGCAGAGAAACATTAGCTTCTCTGGATTCTCACAAACTAGATCCACACAAGTTCTTTTTAGAATATAAAGCTCTTCCAATCAAACTATGAATAGTCCAAAATTAGCCCAATAGCCCAATAGGACCATTGGTTCAGTAGTATCATGTCTCGTATCCACAAGAGTAGTATCATGTCTCGTATCCACAAGAGGCACATACTCGTCAATACTCAATACCCTAGTTTCCAGTTTCCATCCGCAACGCATGGTCGCACTGCCGCATGATCATATCGGTGTGGTTTGACCTCAGGAGGTGCCACGCTTCACAAATAATAAAGTGTCTCAACCCATTTGAAACATGCCAGGGATGATGATAAAAATGGGTCCTACACTTACCTTTTCGGCAATGCTTGTATTATTTGTGTTTTTAGAGGGTTCCATCCAATGAGTCGGGTTGTTCGTCTTAGCGGCAAGGCCAAAGAATTCTTCAAATGCACGGCAAAGATTTCGATGCAAAGAAAAAACCAAACTTACCTTAGCGGCAAGGCCGTGATAATCTCGAAGAATTCTTCGATGCACGGCATGAATATATTACAAAGGCATAAAAAATCGTTGACAAAGAAGTAAAGATTTCAAAGCAAAAAAAAAAACCAAACTTGCCTTAGCGGCAAGGCCATGATAATCTCGATGAATTCTTTCGATGCATGGCGTGGATGTATTACAAAGGCATAAAAATCATTGACAAAGTAAAGATTTCAAAGCAAAGCAAAAAAACCAAACTTGCCTTAACGGCAAGGCCATGGTAATCTTGAAGAATTCTTCGGATGCGTGGCACGAATGTACAACCAAGACATAAAAACTTGTAGACAAAGAAGTAAAGATTTCAAAGCAAAACAAAAACTAACGTACCTTAGGATAGATCGCTAGGGGGCAAGGTAGCGGCGACGATGACGAAGAGGGGTGAAATAGGGATCGAAGATTGGATCGAAGGATGGAGAGGTGGTGGCACAGAGGGTAGGGATGAAAGTCTTTTGTAGGTAAAACCCATTTAGCACATCTAGGTGGTGGTCGGGGTAATACTAAGCGATGACGGGGGTGGAGATGGAGGTGGGGACGGCAGCGGCTAGGGCTCAAAAACGTGCGGTGGTCAGGGTAGGACTAAGTGGTGGTGGGGGTAGGGGCGAAGGCAGAGACGATGATGATGAAGACATGCGGTGAGGGTGAAGGCGGAGCCATGGCGGTGGGGGCAGAGATGAAGGCGAGGACAGTGGTGACTAGGGCATGGAGTCATGTGATGGTCAGAGTAGGACTAAGTGGTGGCGGCGGCAGTGGCAGAGGCGAAGACAGCAACAGTAGAGGCAGAGCCACAAAGGCATGGACGATGGCACCTAGGGTGTGGTCGCATGGAGACGTGTTGGTGCGACTAGAGCAAGAGAGATGGAAATGGAGGTGTTTATGCCTGTGAGTGCCTAGGCCTTGCACGCATGTTGCCTATGAGTGTTAGGGCCATGCTTGGGCCTTATACTGGCTATTGTGTGTCGGCATGGCTTGGTCCACCAAGTCAACCATGCCGAGCTGACACGGCCCGATAAGGCATGAAGGCCCGACCGTGCTAGCCTAGCACGACCCAAGTCCTAGCTCTATGTATGACGAAGTTGATCTGTGAGGTGGTGATAAGGTGAGCCAAAGGAGCTGACGAGGGGACGCTCGGTCACCCATGACTTTTGACTCAACCACCTACCACTCGTCGCCCATTGCCATCTAGTCATCCAACGCCTCATTGCCATCAAGTCACCAGATGCCCCGCAGTCATCCAGTCACCTAACTCTCACTGCCATCGAGTCGCTTGATGCCCCGCTTCTCAGCTTCGGGCCTGCTGCTAGGAAAAAATTTGGTGGGGGTAGTCCCCAAATCCCTTAGGGTGAGGACCCTCTCTAGATTTCTGCCCAGCCACGCCATCTCGCCCCTGCCCCCTCTCGCCCCCGCCCCATCCCACCATCCCTGCTAGTCGTGCCTGTCATGCCGCCCCGTGCTGTCGGCCTTGCCATCCCTGCCAAGCCATGTAACCGGAGTCTCGCCCTCTTGGAGACATTGAATCCATTCCATAACCACGTGGCAGAAATCCAGAGAGGTCCTCACAGTGAGCGATTTAGGGACCGTCCCCACCTATTTTTTCTCCTGTAGATTTGCCTAGTAGGGATGAAAACGGAGCGAAAAGTTTTCGGCCGTTTCGAGAAAAAACAGAAATGGACAGGCTTATATGGATGCAGAAAGAGAATTTTTTTGGAATGGAAATGGATACAGAATTTTTTGTTTAAAAATGGAACGATGATTTCCACCGGAAACAGATATTCCACATAAGAAATACGGAATTTTTTCGCTTTCATAGGCCCATTCTACTTTCTGCTTTCTCCTGTTCTGAATAGGCCCACAGCCAGCCCAACAAAACACATCCGCACTGTGCACTTTGCAGCAACATCACGTGCACTGTGCGCTGCCTGATTTAGTTTCCATCCGCTGCACGCCACGGCACCGCCGCCACCCAGCACCGTTGCACACAGCATGCCGCCACGGGCCAGCACCACCCAGCACTGCTGCACGCTACGCACGTCTTGATATTTTTTCCATTCATCCTTAAAAACTAACATTAATTATTACAAAAACCAACAATAATTTTTGAAATATACCCAACAGATACTTAAAAACTCACATTAATTATTACAAATGTCCTAGCTCAAAGAAAATACATAGTGCAGTAGATTCGACATGATGTATTATTAGCTTGCATTGCTAAGCATCCATCAACGCATGGCAGTTGATCTAGAATTATTACTGGTAGATAGGCCTATCTAATTTGGTTTCCCATCTAATTTATTACTGTTTGTCAATAATTAATTAGATATTTTCATTGTATTTTAGCTTATCTCACATTCTCACTTTTATTGTAACTGTAGTTGGACCAATAGAATAATGACGTAGATAATGAGTGTGACATAGAGGAGGACTTAGAGGAAAACATGTAGATGAAGAATTGAATGATGAAAGTTGGAACTTCGAACTATTTCTATTTGGAAACTATGTGTTATGATTTATGAGTTGATATTTGCTACTATGTATTCCGACATATTTTCGATATGTATCTGTGTCCGTTCCTTATTCAATCCGTATTCGTTTTTGGTACTATTTATTTCTGTTTTCGTTTCTGGAATATCCGCTTTTGTTTCCATTTCCATTAAAAAATAAGGAAATAGATATGGTAGCACTCATTCCTGTTCGTTTCCACTTCGACGAGGTGACACTCGGTCGCCCGTGACTTTCGACTCAACCACCTACCACTCATCGCCAATTGTCATTCAGTCATCTAATGCCTCATTGCCGTCGAGTCACCCGATGCCCCACGGTCATCTAGTCACCTGACGCTCACACCCGTCGAGTCGCTTGATGCCCTGCTTCTCATCTTTTGGCCTACTGCTGGGGGTAATCTCCAAATCCCTCAGGGTGAGGACCCTCTCCGAATTTTTGCTCAGCCATGCCATCCTGCCCCTGCCCCCTCTCGCCCCTGCCCCATCCTGCTACCCCACACCATCCCTGTCAGTCGTGCCTGCTGTGCCGCCCCACGCTGCCGACCTTGCTGCCCCCGCCAAGCCATGTGGCTGGAGTCTCGCATGCTTGGAGACGTTGAATCTGTTCTATAACCATGTGGCAGAAATCTGGAGGAGTCCTCACTGTCAGCGATTTGGGAACAGTCCCCACCTATTTTTTTCCTGCTTCAGTGCTGCCTAGTCACCCACTAGGTACTGGTACCACCCTCAGCCTTCAGCCCACGGCCACCGCCAGTAGTAATGCTTGATCTGCCCCCTTGCCCCCCGTGAGATTAACTCTGTTCTAGTGCATTACATTCATATATTTAAGCTAATGATTGTTCAAGATAATTTAGCAGCGATTGTATCTTGATTTCATTTAATCTCAGCCGTCATATCGAAATCTAGACACAGAAAATCATGGCTCTGCAAGTTCTGTCGATTCTCTCTCTTAGGGGAAAGTATTTTCTGCACATTATGCTTCACTATGCTAGATTGGTCTGCTTAGGTAGGATCGAAAACCGGAAATTCAGTTATCACAACTGGATCGATTGACGCCTAGGCCTACTCATTGTCAAAGTTCAAACCCACACAATTTATGAATTTACGCAGGGACGCATAGTAGTTGATGAATTTTTTGTTAGTCAATGTTAGACGTGAGTTTTTCAACCATGCATCTGGTTTTGTTTGGAAGCATAGATTTTTTTGATAAAAGGCTATATCTTTAGCCCTACTTTGTTAGAAAGCATCAAAAGATGGAAAGATTCATGCTGGGGTTACCAGCTACAATTTTGTAGACAACAAACCAATTGGGTGCAAACTTTTTCTACGCCAACCAATGCACCAGAATGCCACCAGACAAAAGATCACCACCAAACATCAAGCACCACAGCAAAGTTTGTAGCATGACACTCCTCCAAAAGTTTTACCAAAAGACTAAAGACATCACAATTCACCAGAACAATGTTATCATATCCAACCAAGCTAGGGAAGAGGTCACTCCACGGACTTTCTACAACCTGCGTAGGATCCAGAACAGCTTTCTTGTTTCTGGTGTCACTGGAGATACTTCAGTCTTGTGCAGACTCGTTTAGTGAGCTTGCGGGTTGGGTTAGATGTTGGAGCTTTGCATGGAGCAAGTCCAAGCACTTTGAGGCCTCCATTTTTACCCAAGCTGGCACCATCAGCAGCCATTGGGTAAGAAACATGATCACTTTGTGTAAAACCTGCAAGACATTAGTGTAGATCGAGAGTTTAAACACAAATTCATTGCGCAAGAGCCAGAGTGCCCAGGCACTAGCACCGATCACCCCCAAGACAACTTTAGATTTAATAGGGTTCGAAAGCGCCCCCAAAATGTCTAAAAAAGCCCTTCGGCTACAAGGTACTCAAGGCCAGTCAAGGGAATCTCTAACAACGCAACAAAGGAATTGTGCTGGGGGGCACTGAAAAAAGAGGTGATCAGCAGTTTCCAGTTGTTGACAGAGCTTACAAAGCTGGTCCCCTCTCCAGTTCATCTTAACTAATTGCTCCTCTACCTGAATTCTTCCTCTAAACAGTAGCCACATAAAGATTTTTACTTTGAGGGGCATGTAACTCTTCCAGATTTTCACGCTGTCAACATCCACCACTCCTCTATGTGTGATCAATCTGTACAATGACCTTGTTGAGAAACCCTTTTTATCAATCAACCATAGCATTGACGTTGTGATAAAATTGTTTCGTTGATAATGAGACTCAAGCTCCCCCACTACACCCTATCAACCTCTCCTAGTGATCGACGAAAAATCTCCCCCTCTCATAGTCATTGAATACCTCTGCAATAGAAGCCTATGGGTTTTGGCACATCTCAAACAGGTTAGTGTAGAGAATTTTCAAGGGAACATCTTGGAACCAAACATCTGATGAGAAGGATATACGTTCACCAAACCCCACTCAATAGTCACATCCTTTCTGAGCCCGGCTTTTTGCCTTATGTAAATTTTTTCAGAAAAAAGATCCCCCAAGCTGAGCAGATTGGAAAAAGCCTCGAGACAGATGATATTTTCTCTTAAGCAGATCAAAACACATCCCTTCATGATCAGCTTCCAATTTGTATATCCACTTACTTAGCAGTGCTAGATTAAATGCTCTAGTGTCTAGAAAACCCATCCCCCGTAATCTCTAGGAGCACATAGAGCTTTCCAGCTTAACATATGGTATTTTTTTTCTTTTTCTCCAATCCCTCCTAGAAGAAGTTGTTTCTCACACTGTCAATTTTCTTGTGAATCTGCTCAGTCAAACCAAACACCCCCATAGCATACATTAGAACACTGCTTAAGCATGCATCAATCAAGACCATATGCCCCCCATAAGAAAGATACCTAGATTTTCATGAAGCCAGTCTTTTCTCCACATTAGTTACCACCCCCTCAAAATCTGTTTTTTTAGCTTGGTCAGGCTGACAGATAATCCCAAATACTTGAAAGGCCAACTCCCTAAATTACAATTGAAGACATCAGCAGCCTGCCTAGCCTCTTCTTCATTTAGGCCAATACAAAAGACCTCACTCTTCTGTTAATTGATTCTCATTCCAGACATGGCCTCGTAACAGTATAGCAAGAATTTAATCACCATCATATTGTGATCAGAAAACTCACCCATCAGGATTGTGTCATCTGCATACTGAAGATGTGTTAGACCTCCCTCCACCAGATGAGGGACCAATCCCACTAACTAACCATGTTCTTTGGCATTTTAAAAGATTTCTGATAGAGCATCGGCCACTAGATTAAACAAAAGGGGGGACAGAGGATCACCTTATCTCACACCCTTATAGGTTCTAAAATAACTCCCAACTTTCCCATTAATATTAATGGCTACCCTTCCCCCTTCCACTACCTTGTTCATCCATCCCAACCATTTTCCAACAAAACCTTTTCTGTGGAGCACTTCAATGAGGAACCCCCATTGCAATCTATCATAAACATTTTCAAAGTCTAATTTTAGAATAACTCCTTTCAGCTGCTTCCTCTTCATTTCATGAACAACTTCATGTAGAATTACCACCCCTCTAGGATATTTCTCTTCGAAATGAAAGTAGTCTAGCTTTGATCAATTATTTTATGAGCAACCTTGGTAAGTCTGATGGTCAAAACTTTAGTAATGAGCTTGCAACACATATTGAGGAGACAGATAAGTCTAAACTGACTAATATTGTTAGCATCTTTAATTTTTGGGACAAGCACAATAACCCCAAAGTTCAGCCTATTTAGATTAAGCTCTCCTATATATAACAAGTCTGGCATTTCTTTAACAAGAGATTTAATCTGTGGTCAGAAGTTCTTATAAAAGGTCACTGACAGCCCATTAGGACTAGGGACAGTATTTGATTTTATAGTTTTCATGGCTAAATCTAACTCTTCCATGGAAAAAGGGGTAATCAGGACCTCTCTGTTCTCTTGGGTCAATCTTCTGCGCCCCCCACATAGATTGACTTAGATGGATCAGGGGCGGATCTCCAGAACCAAACAATTGTTTATAAAACTCATAAATGTGTTTCTCCAAATCACTTTCTTCTGTGATTTCACCCCCTTCACTTTCAAGAGATAGGACGGAGGCTTTCCTTTTCCTCCCATAAGCTACCCCATGAAAGAAAGAATTATTTGTATCCCCTAACAAGATCCACTGTTGGCCACTTCTTGTCTGCCAGTAGCAAGCCTCTGTGTGATAAATCCCCATTAGATCTTTCTCAGCAGAATAGAGCTCTGCCCACTCTTCAGGAGCCAGAATAGTTGTATCACTTTTGTTTTCCAATACTTTCACTTTCTCCAACAAATCCTTCTTCTACTGGATCATAGAACTAGCTGAATTAGCACCCCAACCCCTTATATTCCTCATCAAAGTTTGACACATACTTTGCCAATGATCTAACACATTACTCTTCACTCTTTCAAGCCATTTTGATAATAACCAAGGCTTGAACTTTTCATTTTGGAGCCAAGCACTTTCAAACCTGAAGATACCTTTATTCACATTTTGCTTCCTGTCTAAAAAAACACCAGAAGGGGGTTGTGGTCAGAACCAACCCTAGTAAGTGTGGAAGTCAAGGATAGGGGAAACAAAGAGTCCCAACCATTAGACACCAACACTCTATCTAAACCTTCTCTGGTGGGGTCCACTTGTTTATTAGTCCAGGTGTATTTAGGGCCTGTTTTGTGGAGCTCCCTAAATTTAGCATTGCTAATAAACAAATTGAACTTCTCCATCCACTTTATATTGGTCACCCCCTTTGATTTTTCCTCTGGCCACCTAATCATGTTAAAATCTCCCCCAATTATTGTAGGTACTAATTGAGAAATTATTTTCTCAGAAAGCTCTTGGAGAAACTTCCTGTTGGCATTTTCATGAGCAGGTCCATAGACATTTACCACTTCCAAGCTAGCCTTATTCACCTTCAACTGCAGCAATAGACTGAGAAAAAACTCCCCCTGATCAGTCCCTTCAATCTTCACTAAATCTTGACTGACTCCCAAAATCATCCCCCCAGAATGACCAGCAGTTGGCTTTGTCAGCCAGAAGAAATTTCTTTTGCCACAGAAGAACTCTAACTCCCTTTGCTAAAAATTGTCTCTCATGGTCTCTTGGATACACACAAAATCAACCTCAAAATTCTTAATCAACTTAGCCAATTGCCTCTTCCTATTTTTATTGCCTAAGTCTCTAGCATTCCAAAATAAGATTTTCATTGATTTAGATGTTCAGATAAAACTGTTTCTACTACAGCCTCCCCCAAGTCTGACACAAAAAATCATTGACAAGAATACTATGACTAGAAGAAGGATCTTCTATAGGAACCAGTTTACAATCTCTGTTTAGATTATGTTTTGCCAAAATGATCAAGGCTTGAGCCATTTCTTTTACTTTTAAAGTGCTAATATTTTGTTCTATATCAGAGTTATTGTTCCCTAAGAACACCCCATAATCTAAAGCAATTTTAGCTAAATCATTAGAATTGACTTGGCAAAAGGCAGTAAAACGAGACACACCTGTGATATTATTCATCTGGTCTGCCCTTTGTTGAGCTTTGACTTGAATAGGAACCACATCCCTTTTAATTCTTGAGCTCTGCCTAACCGCCATTGCAGGTTCTTTCTTCCTCCTCAGCTTCTTCTTGTCTGGCAAGATCATAGGAGCAGATTCATCTTTAGAAAATTGTAGGTCCTCATTAGATAAAGGAACCTTCTCCTCTAAACTCAGTGGCTCCACCTGGCAGGTCTCTATGGCTTGAACAGAAGCATGATAATCAGTGGGTACTAGGGGCAAGTGCAGACTCATGTCAATTGGCCTTTTATCTTTGTCTATAAGGTCTTTCCCTTTATCATCAATCTCAGATTTATTCACTTCATCATTCAAATCATCCTTGTCCAATATCATCAACCTATTAGCAGTGTCATCCACCTCCTCTTCAGACAGCCCATCCACAAATTCAGGAATGATTAGTAACACCATCAAACATCATATCATAACTAGACTCATGTATGTCACCTAGGTCCTTCGGATCATTCGTCTTGTTATCCTCCTTGCAGCTTTGTGTAGATGATGAAGAGCCCTGATCTTTTTGTTTCTCAATCTTCTTATGAGTTGCAACATTTATATGAGCACTCTGATCATCAGTCTTCTTCACTTTCACCTCATCTAGATTTGACCGATTACTGCCCAAGCCATCTAGTTCCGAAATCCAGGAAATCTTATACCCCATAAAGTTGATGAAAATTTCAGATGTCACACCAATTTGAGCAGGGTCTCTGCAGGCTATTTTTACCCTGGCAGGTCCTATTTTTGGTAGGCTAGTAAGATCAACTTCTGTTGGTTTCCCTGCAAGAACAATAATCTTTTTTATGTCCTTCTCATTCCTGGCTACTGGAGGTACTCCCAAGATTTTGACCCAAATCTGTTTGAGCTCCCCAAAGGCATCTAAGGCCATGTCTGAATCCGTCACATTTGCTCTAACTTTGAATTTCTGAAAGTAAAAACTCCCAAATCTAGTCAAGTTCCTTCTAGACTCTTTAGATGGGAATTCCACTAAGAATTGATCATGCCCCACTTGCTTAGCCTTCCAATCCCAATTATCATCAAACAAATATCGAAACTCTATGAGAATCTTCTCTTCTGTATAGACACCATCCTCAATAGTAACCAAACCAGTCGCTGCATTAGTCAGACCACGATTGTTGATAGGCTCGGTTTGAAGGAAATAGAACCCTTGTGATGGAAATTAGTATCCACAAAGCTCTAAACCAGCATCGACATCAATCTTCTCATCATGGTTAACCTCAAACAGGGGGCATTTTATAGAAATATGCTCAGCCTGCTTGCAGGTATAGTAGAGCGTTGGGTTTTGACACTGCTCCTGGTGGTGCCCCATCAAGCCGCAGTTGTAGCATATGAGATCCTCCACCCTCACTTCCCTGTTTCCCTTCTGATCACGCCGAGGAAACATAGACCTAGGCCATCCAATCTGCGCCCATCCGTCGGGCGATTGTCACGGCGAGGGACATCCCCTTTCCACCCCTCCCAATCGCAACGATTCCATAGACGAAAACCCCTGTCATCAGGCGCATGGTCATCAGCACTCCCCCGCTGGTCAAAACGATCAAACACTCTCCACTTGCTACTAGGACATTCATCCCACGGATGATCCATACCAAAATCAGAAACTACTTCAGCGAAGGACCATGAATCAACTAACCTCGGAGTTGTGGGAACAACTTTGTGTGCAATCTGCCCAAATCGCCAAACTTCCTCTGACCTCGCTTGAAATCCTAGCTCTATCACCGCTTCAGAGAGGGGATGGCCTTTTGAGAGCCAAAGCCATCGAGATTTGCCCGAAGACCACGAGTGCTGGAACAAATCTGTCAGCGAAGTCACACGGGCACGTGTAGGGTGGATCGGCCTCTCCTGACGAAAATCTCCAAAAAGCAGGGACCAATGTGACAGAGAGGGATCCCCGTGCACAAGCAATCCTCATGCGACATCTAGTGAGTAGGGGTGGCAGTTTGGCTCGAGGCTCACGAGCTAGCTCGGGCTCGGGTGACCAAGCCAAGCCAAGCTCTGCTCGGAGAGCTCCCGAGCCAAACTCGATCGGCCCCTTGGGCTT